>JAPWDM010000015.1:10993653-11461473 GCA_035578155.1 Brachynemurus nebulosus
ACGTTACTTACAAAAGAATAATTTGCTTTTATAAATGCCAGTTGACTGCATAATTCGACTTTTTTTAAAACTTCTTTTGATTTTATAATGCAAGAACTAGAGCAATCTGATATTTCTGAAACTACCTCTTTGATTTTTTGGTAATTATCGGCGTAGAACAATGCCGGATTTAACCAAGTGCCCCATCTTGTTAAAATGGGTTCTGGCGGCAAAGGAATGTTTGATAACATTTCTTTGTAAATTCTTACCCTCAAAGGTGCTTTTATAAAAATTTTTTTCACATTACTAATTAAAGTATTAACTAATGGAAACTGATTTTTTATTTCTTCCGCGACCCTGTTTATGCCGTGTGCTAAACATGTTGTATGAATGAGATTTTTATAAATAATTTTTAAATGATCTCCTGCTTTTATCATATACGGTGCAGCGTCTGACAACATTAAAAGGATTTTCTCTGTTGGCACAACGTCGGGAAGAAATAAATTCATTAAAGATTCATTAACGAATCTTACTATAGTTGAATGATTGGTTTTTTCCAATTCTTTAGAAGCAATCAAATACGATTTATTGCTAGTCTCTTCGCTTAAAACACCTACTAATAAGTGAGCGATATATCTACCGCGGCAATCAGTAGTTTCATCCACCGAAAAATAAATAAATTTATTTTGTATAATTTTTCGAATCTTTGTTACAGTATCCACATATAAATCATTAACATATCCTTTTCTTAATGTACTTTCATCAGGCACATTCTTTTTACAATACTTTTCAAGAAATGACCTTAATTGTGGATTCTGCAATTTTTTAAAAGGTATATTGGCGCTAATTAATGCATTGCATAGCTCGGCATTAAATGTCTGCTGATCATTTTTTACTGAAGATAAAGTAAACGCATCTTCTAAGCGAATTTGTAATTTTCCACTTTCCTGGAGTTTTGTTGCGTTACCAGCATGAACAGATGTTGAAATATGTTGATTTATTTGAAATTTCCGTTCACATGAAACCTTAAAATTAAAACTTTTTATGTAAGTTTGTGAAATAACAAAAACGAATCTAAAATCTAAAACAGAAATAAAAGCATAAGGTACTTACAAGTTTTCCACAAGCTTTACAGAAGACAGTGTTATTTTTTGCATCAAACTGAAGTTCTGGGATAGATCTTATCCAAGACTGAATTAAGGACGTCTTTACTTTTGGCATTTTTAACAAACTTTTTTCAGACACAAACAATATTTCAATTAAGCCAGACGACAAATAAATTGAAAACTATATGTTGCGTTGTTCAATTTCATTTAAATACAGATTCAAAAATAATCCGTTATCAAAGTGGACGGTATAAAGTACGTACATACAAAATTCAAGAATGAATAACCTACTTCTTTCTTATTGGTTAATTTAAAATTGAATGTTGACTTATTTTCAAACTTTAAAAAGAAAGTATTTCTAACAATTAATTAAACAGTTACGTAGTTATCTTTCCTTTACAATACTCTTTGCGTATGATATTTCTGTATTATATTCATTGTTTATAATTTCAAATACTTATCTTGTTACACTATTATATATTATATATTTCAAAATTCTTAAAAATGCAACAATGTACTTTTGAAATTCTTGAAATTACATATAATAAAATTTTTAAACCTGTAATTTAAAACATTCTTCAAAATTGGAAAATTTGTAAAAATATGCATATTTATGCAAAAAAATTGAAAATATGCAAAATTTGGTCAAATATGCAAAATATGCAAATTTTAAATAGTCTTAATCAATTTGAAAAGTGATGATTCGGATACATCCAAAGTTTTATTGATATATTACTAAAACTTATCGATATGCAAAATATGCAAATTCCGCTCTCTACTGATAATACTAGATGTCACTATAGTACATATTCGATTCTTTATTGAAATTAAATATTTTACTAATTTAGTATTTTGTGGTATCGATTTCCAAATGAAAATAGGATAAGATATAAAATTGACGTGTGTGACGAAATGTGACGAATTTATCTCGTCACAAAATTGTTTTTGGATCAAATGTCTTGGTAAGAACACTAACAGCTTTCGTATCCTTCCACTGAACATAAGCTGTTGTACCTGTTGTAGTAAAAACACGCCATTTACTAGCGTGTTTTTCCATTGAAGTTTTTTTCTTCGCCAGTTTAGACAGCCTACTCGGTCTGTTTGTACTGCTCCTGTGCTGTATATTCCTCGAGGATACAGTTCACGCATCAAAGCTAAGGATGTAAAAAAAGAAAATTATCAAATGTTGCATGACAATCATTATTTTATTTCGCTTCTGTAAGCCGTAGAACAACATTAGGGCCTAAGCCAATCTCCACATTCCCTTCAGATTTTCCATAATATATTTCAAATTGGTACATTGGAAGTAGAATCTGCTCTGGCCCAGACCTTGTAACCTCTCTTTACCGGTCTCATGGGCATGTACTGTTTCAGTGACAGCCTACCCTTAAATTTTATCATGCATTTGTCTACTGATTGGGATTTTGAAACAGAACACTCTCTCATGAACCGGTCATTCAAAAGTTCTATAAGAGGACGCAACTTAAATAATTTATCATATCCTGGCTCATCTCTCTTTGGCATCTTCGAATTATTGTTTAGATGAAAGAACTCCATCAGTTTCTTGTACCTTTTTAGTGGCATTATATTAGCTATTGGCTGGACATAATAAAGGGGATTTGATGAGTAATATTGAGCTTCGTCATGTAAAGGGTGTAAAGACGTCAACATGTGTATCCCAGTTAGAGCCTTTATTTCAGACGCATTTGTGTCAATCCAGTTTTTTGTCTGTTTTTGATGAGCGTATAAATTGGTTTGTTCGGAAATTAAATTGTTTGTGTATTATCTTGGTTTTACGTAATTGCCTCTGTACGTTTTTTATATTCTTGCAAAGTTTCGTCATCACTTTCGGACCAGTCATTTTGATCGTCTCCAATAAAAAGTCTATCTATGTCTAAATAAACTGTTTGTTGAAGGGCTGGTATATTAGAATGTTGATGACTGTTAGTGCGGCTAGTTGATGGGTTCAAAGAGGATGTTGAAGTCATTGATGTTGAAGTTACGGTGTCATCATTAGATTCATATTTTTCAAGGTCATCTTCTGAATCAGATCCATCAGGTATGTTTACTATCTCGACTAATTCTGAATATTTTAGTGGTCTTTGCCTTTTTCTGTTTTGTTATGACATCTGAAAAAAAACAAAACAGGGCACTGGCAACTATATATCCTATAATGATGGAAATGATAAAAAAAAATTATTAGTTAGGTGTTGATTTAAAATTTCGAATTTATTTATAATGCTGACCATTTGTTACAAAAATTACAAAGTTACATTTGTATGGTGGTATATTGACAATTGTTCCATCAGTTATCGAACCGAATAGCTCAGATAAGTCTTTTGTTTATTTTTAAATTAGCATGTGACTCCTTGGAAAAATTCAGGGGATACGCCCTGTTCCTAAGTGTAGTGCAAACGACACAAAAAAAAGAAATTCAATTAAACAATGTTAACTTAATAAAATTAAAACTTCCGGCAAACGCGATGATAAACTCTTAAACAGTCAATGACGAATCAAGTTGGCTGCGGTAGGTTTGCGCAGGCAGGAACACGTAACGCATCGGATCACTGGTTGACACGTCCATTGTCCAACAACCGCAGCGAAGAAAGGGAAAATCCACGATATATTGGCGAAATCCATCATTACATAAACAATTCTTTTAATAGCATTTTTGCCGAACCAGTTACAGGACAGTTTACACGAAAGTAAGAAAATCCGAAATAAGGAGAGAAGGAAAAAAAAGAAACGTAAAGAATAAAATAGTCGTTAATAAAGCGAAGCCTATCTAAGCGACTCCTTCTCAATACTTTTATAAAATAAAAAATGAAAATATGCAATAAAATAACTAGTATGGTTTTCACACAAAACACCGTATAACCACTTTAAGTGTGAATTTTCACACTAGATAAAGAAAACATAAATAACACAATTAATTGAATACAAATCAGATTCCTATAAATTGCATTGTGTGAAAACAAACCGGTTTATAGTTAAGTGACAAATGAAAAATAATACAAAATAATGTTATTCAGAAAAATATAGAAACATTTATGTAATATGAGGGATGCCAAATTATAACGTTGTAAGTGCCAAAAAAATACGTTTTCAGTAGAGACAAAAAAACATTTTAATTGAGAAATAACAAACGAATTAATGCATACAATATTTATTTTTAAACTTTCATTTAATACATATAATTAATATACAAATTTGTAATATGCAGAAAAAAATAATTTTAATATTAATTCTAAAAAACTGAAAACGAAAAAACGTTGTAAGTGCCATTATTTATGCAAGTCATAACGTTGTAAGTGTATCTTTACTTGCACTTATTAAATTAAACTTTTAAGATATTTGTTTTATGAAATTTTCATAAAACAATTTATTTTTTCCTGATAAATACGGCAATATGGCATAAATGTCCTTCTTCTTCTCAGCAGCTAAAGGTACAGGTGCTTCCTTCATCTCAATTTCCAAGTCCTCAAAATTCGTCTTCGTGACTTTAGGGTTCAACAGTGAAATTGTTATCCATTGGGCAAAGTCGCTGTAACTTTTCTTTGTATAAATTACACTAAAATTTTCAGATGTTACTCGAATCATAGTAGCCGAAGATATCTGTAGTTTTTTGGTGTTAATTATCGTTTTAGTCAGATTCATCCAATCAAAAAGCGTTGTAGTCTCCATTATTGAGAATAATATTTCTTTACCAGCATTCGCAACAAGCTCAATGAGGTCTTTTGTAATAAGTGGCTTTGTACACTTTTTTGTTTTTGGAATAACTGAAAAATCACGATCACAGGCACATACAACGTTATGACTTGCTTTTTAACAATATTGAGGATTGTAGTCGTCGCAGGGTCTGGACGGTCGGAACATTAAGGGTGCATGTAAACACCAGCATATACAACGCTTTCCTGCAATAAAACGTATTCGAGTTTGTGTGGCACTTACAACGTTATGGTTTGGCACCCCTCATATATGGACACACAAAAAAAATTACAAATACATCGATTTTAAATAAAGAAATTATAACGTACCAAGTTTGCATTTTCAAGCCAAATACACCATAAGCTTGAATAACTATTATAAAAACATTTAAAAAAAAACAACTTTGTAATAAAATATTTTAGTTGTAAAACTTAGTAAGAACACTTGCAATTTAACAAAGATCCAATATTGAAGTTTTGTACTCGAGCAGCAAAAATCGAATGAATGCTTCTCTCTAATCCGTTACAGGAATTATAACTTAAAAAAAGACTTTAATTTGCGGATGTGTGTCTCGCAATGACGCACTATATTTGCAAACACGGAGAATAAATAATACAGCACATTTTATGTGCTATGGATGCGGTAGATTTTTTGATATTTTCGGATTTGTGGTAGATAACCTAATAAAGGCCTGACATTTCTCGTGCTTTCACAAAAATGTCAAATTTTTTGTTGAATGACTGAATAAACGTACAATTGTTGTTGTACTTTGCTAAGAGATGGCGTTAGCTATATTAAATATCATAAGGCTAATATACAAAACATTTTTGGTACTACCTTAGAAAAAACCGCTCTGGCAAATATTTTGCCAATGCTCGTGAAAGAGTTAAGCTGGTACATTGTGGTATATTCATATGGAGGACACATTTTGGAATATTACTATAAGAGACATCCAGTTGAAATATGAGCATATTTTTAAAATTTGTCAAAGATTTAAAAAATAACTTTAAGATGAATGCAGAAAAAGGTCATATATTTTATCGGACATTTCTAAGTGACAACTTTTATTTATATACAATGCAAATATCAATATATACAATGCAGTGAAATTTCTTAGTTGTTAAGATTTATTAGGTTTCTATATAGATACTTGTGTTCATAAAATCTGCAGTTCAAATGAATAAAAAATCTTCAGCTCAAATGAAAAATGTTTAGGTTCAAGAAAATTAGTAGGTACAATAAAAAATTTTATAAGAAGAAATAGCTTGTGATTTGTTCAAAGTTTCGGGAATCACATAGTTAATCACGATAAGAAATTAGATTTCACGATCACGCTCACTCACGCACAATCTTAGGAAATTATCACGCTCACGATGGGTCACGCGTGACCTGTCGGGCCACGCGTGAATTCACGATCTCTAGTGTCCAGTCATAAATATTGGTTTATATGTCGGTCTACTACAAACTTGAAGTGGGTAGCTTTGGAAACGCGTTGTAATGTTTATCGAAAAACTGATATTTTTATACCTGAAGGCAATCGCTGTTACACTCATATGATGGGAAAGGCCTTCTTTGAAGATGAATTGGCCCAGCTTCGCATAGAATCTAATATTAGTAAAATACGTTCTAACAAAATATTGCAATTTTTAAATTCGTTTGCAATTAGAGCAAATAAAACATTTTTTATTTTTTATGCTGTATTTTCAACAGTTACAATCATATATACAGCATTATATATACATGTACATACATATACATACACATGTACACACTTACGCATATATATATATATATATATATATATATATATATATATATATATATATATATATATATATATATATATATATATATATATATATATATATATATATATATATATATATATATATATATATATATGTAGGAGTGCTTCAGCGGGGTTTATCCAACACCACCTACATAACAAAGCCTGACAACAACTCAGTGCATTGATCGTGACGTCGTCATCAAGAGGCCAAAGAAACCTATTTGTTTGGTTAACCGCTTCCTATCTGTCGTACGTGTTGCATCATAGGTTCATAGGTTACTTGAATTGCCGGATCCTCTTCTTTATTCTTCTTAATGTAATAGATTATTAATTAATAGAGTATTAACTGGAAGATTGTATGTGGGCAGTAGATATAATTTTTCGGTGTTTTGTATTATTCTATTTTCGTATGCTACTCCATTAATGGTAACGGAACAATTTTCGAAGTAGATCAGGATAGTTCCCATAATTTTCCGATTGGTGATACCGCACGTTGAACTGATATTCGTATCGAATGAATTTTTAATAATAACATGATTGTTGTAAATCTGTTTGATTTCCGTGATATTGTTGAAATCCTCGTAGTCGCATGTTGATGGCTGGTTAAGTAGCAGGCTTCCCAGGCATTTTGAATTTTTCAACTTGGTTTCCCTGTTCTTGAACTGGCATATGTAGATGTTCTCTATTCTGGGACACTCTGTGTCAATCTCGTACAATTCATACTCATTCGAAACCGTATAGTGTTTAAGGAATTTTATGGATTGTAAGTTTTTATTTGGTAAAGATTCTAAGTAGTTTAACCGATAGGTATCAGGATAGAAATTTGGCATTTTTATATTGAAAATTATGTTAGTATCATTGTAGTAAGCTTGTAATTTAAGGAATTCATAGACTTGTTCATAGGATTTTATAGGTATTCCTTGTTTGGTTAAGGATTTATATGCATATTTTAGTTCATTTGGGAGTAGAATTGGTCCTGCCATTATGTTAAGTTTTGCCAAATTTACTGCTTGTATTATTTCTTTAATATGCTCATTAAGTATTCCCATATTAAAATTTATTCTATATAAATATTGTACAAATTTGAAATCATATTTTTCTTTTGAATCGATATTCTTCGATAATGATTGCAGATAATTATTAATTGTAATTTGTTGATTATTTATGTGTTTTGTAATGTTTTCAAATCGTGCGATCATCTGTGAATTTATGCTAACTTGTGTGTTTAATTGAGTAACTATATTATTTTGATTTAATTTTAATGTTTCGATATGTTTATTTATTTCTAAGGCGTCGTTGTGGTCCATGTTGCCTGTAATTTGTTTAATAAGCGTTCCCATTGCATCGATCAAGCCCCTCTTTACTATTTTTCTTGGTAGGAGGAATTGAAGATTTTTATTTAATTCTTGGAATTTTAAACGGAGTACATCCTCAAATTCTTTATTGGGGAATTTTTGTGAAATAATATTAATTGATTTCTTTATATTACTTAAATTTTCTTTATAATTTTCTAAGTTAATGATATGAATGTAGTGGTCGAAGTTATTTATAACTCGGGCCTGGCCTAGGGTCATTATCAAGATTCTTGGGTTGTTCGTCTGGTCTAGGATCTCTATTTTCGCTATCGTCATCGTTAACATCGTTCTGTAATTTGAGTGGTCGTTTTCATTTTTATTTATTTAATTTCCTATTTTTATTGTCTAAAATTGTAACCCTGTTATCTTTACTTACTTTAATTTGTTTAAATTTTGATTTAATTTTGTTATTATGTGGATTTTCAGTGAGATAAGCGTTAGTACCGGGTGTATAAGCTAATGGTTCATCTCTATTAATGTTTAATTTTATTATTTTTTCGTGTTTCTTCTTTTGCACATGGTCGTAAACTTTGTCAAATAATTCTTGTCGTTTTCCGTTAATGCCATTTCTGTTAGGTTTTAAACTAATATCGTATTTACGGCCAAAGAATAACTCGAATGGTGTATGTTTTGTGGTTGAATGAACGGAATTATTATAAGTAAATATGGCTGTTATTAGGTTTTGTTCTGGTACCATTTCCTTATTTTCAGGATCATTATGAATTAATCTATAAGTTTCTAATAAGGTTGAATGGAATCGTTCAATTGAGGAATTCGGATTTGAACTTCTTACAGATGTCATGTTGAATATTGTAACGGTCACAGAATTGTCTAAACCTAATTGAATCAAATCCTCTATCAGAATCAACTGTAAGCATGGTGGGTCTACCGTATGAAGCAATAAATTTTGAAAAAGCTTCAATCAAATGAATGCTATTTCTACTTGGTAAAATATAACCTTGAGCAAATTTGGAAAATTTATCGATTATTTTAAATACCATTAATTTATCAACAAAGAATATATCTGCATGAGCAATTTCGAGAGGTTGTTTTGGAGTTTGTGTTAATTGGAATTTTTGTTTCGGTGCTCTACGATCGTATCTATTTTCTTGGCAAATTTTACAATTATTTATGTAATAGGTAATTTTGCTTTTTAGATTTGGAAAGTAATATGTTCTTTTAAGGTGTGCAAGTGTTTCATTGATTCCGCGGTGATTACTGGATTTATGGTAGTCACTAATAATACGGTCTTGTTCTTCGTCGTCTTCAACGTCTTCCAAAATTTTGGTATACCTAACAATTTTAAATTGACGACTCTGAGAGAAATATTGATGATATATTTGTGTTGTGTGCCAGAAACGTTTCCTGTTCGGAGTACAAAAATACTCGTCTCGAGCGCTGGCCGCAACTAAATTAGTATTTAGTTTATTTCGGTCGGAATTACTATGTTATGCTATGGTATCGGAACCGTCCCCCGCGACACATCCGAGTAAACCCCTAGTTTAGTAATTTTGTACCATATTTCAATTAATATTTAGTTTATTTCGGTCGGAATTACTATGTTATGCTACGGTATCGAAAATCGAGTAAACCCCTAGTCTAGTAATTTCGTTCCATATTTTCATTTAGAGATAAGTTACTTCGGTCTTTTAGTATTTAATATTTAATATTTCTTCTTTCATATATCATGCATTAAATTTTTTTCTTTGGGAAAATACTAAATTATAAAATTAACAATTTTATAAAATATTTAAGTAACGTTTAATATTATTTGTAAAATTATCATATCACGATTTAATTAAATTTATACTAATTATTTAAAAAACTTGCACTTTCTTTCTGATTTGAAATTTAAAAATATTTTACGTATCGTATATAGGGTTCACAATAACCCAAATCGAACACGTGTCGTCTGAATACTCTATTTTTTCATTTACGTAAGGTATTCAGCCCTCACAACCGTTCGGACTTAAACAAAGAAAATTATACATATATCTACACTAAGCTGCACACGTGTCGTCTGAATGTTTTCGCTACAACATTCAGTCCTCACGTTATTTTAAAATGTATCATTGACTAATTTATTTTCGATTTCAAATGTTTTCTCTAAACTCATTTTTGTTATTTTGTCATACAGGTTTGTTTAACAAAGTTTCAAGGTCCGTAATAAATTAGTGAAAGTAGTTTAAAATCAAACCAAAATTATTTCAATATATATAAAATTTAAGAACAAACAAAGGAACCTAAAAATACTGGGATGTAATTTTTATTTTAATTTCAAAAATTAAAGGAAACCAATTTGCTGTAAATCATACTATATTTTCATGTAAATCATTCTATTTAAAATCATGTATTTTATTATTTTAAAAGATACAAATTTATGTTTTTAATACATTATTTTTCCAAGAGTTGCAAATTTGTATTATTATATTTTTAAATCTAACTTTGTATTTACAAAATGTGCCGGAAAATTGTTACGCCCGAGTTCTTTCTTTAAAATGTTAATAAATTGTTATTTGTTAGAGAATTAAAAAATATTTTTCTTTCTTCCAAAAAACCTTTTCGATTTTCAGGGGAGTAAAACTTTGGTATGGGACCGATCCATCTGGTCTCACAATTCCACTGCCGATCTCTGCCCTTTCCCGTAACATCTTGGGAAACCAGATGTCACCCACTAAACCCCAACACAAATCTCCCAAATTTACCAACAACCAAATCCCTCAACCAAAAACATCCTATATATTTATACCTTTTAAATTTTTTTCGCTACAGGCTGACTGGAATTCTTCGTATGTGAAGTCTTTATTGTATGGTAATTTTTCATCAGTAGAGAATTCTAAAGGTGCTTGTTCTACTTCTGTTTTGTATGTCAGGAAATCAGGTTGGTAATATTCGTCACTTACCTTTTTGTAAAAATACTGTGCGATGGTGTCTGCAATTTCTTTTATGTTCGTTATGATGTTATTATCTTTTTTATTGCGTTTATAGTTTCTTTTGCTGTGATTCCGTTCTTTAGTCGGTTGATACTACTCCAGATGTCTCTGTCATTGATATTACTATTTATACTTTGTAAGAATTCATTTCAACTTTTGGTGTTTGTTCTTGTATCTTTTTTCGTACTTTAGCATGAAATTTTTTGTATTCTTCAAAGTGCGCTATGGTTTTAAATTTTTTGTAGTTATGCAGGGCTTTTCTGCGTTTTTTTTTATTAAAATGGCTATTTCTGGAGACCACCAAGGAACTCTTTTATTTTTGTAATCTATGGTTATTTTGGAATTGTTTTTTCTGCGGCGATTTGGATTGTTTTATACAGTAAATCGAGTTCATCTTCGTTTTTTGAGGTGTTTATTTCTGTTATTCGTTTGAAAGTGTCCCAATCAACTCTTTTAAGATCGTATTTTGCGTGGCTGAAGTTTTCATAATTAGATAAGTAATTGATTACTAAAGGGAAGTGATCGCTTAGGCATACATCATCGTGAGTATCCCATGTAGGTTTTGAAGCTAATGTAGATGATGTCAGGGTGAAGTCTATTGCTGTGAAGGTGCCATTGGCGACTGAAATGTGTGTGGGTTTACAGTTGTTTAGTATTATTATATCATCATTATCTGTAAGTATCTTTTCTATTATGGTTCCTTTTCGGTTTGTGTATGTGCTTCCATAGGTCATACTGTGAGCATTCAGATCTCCTAAGATTATAAAGGGTTTTTCAAGTTGATCTATTATGTTCTGTATCTCCTGTACAGTGTAGTTGGTTTATGGGGGTATGTACATATTACAGAGTAATTTTTTCTGTTTTGTCGATATGTATTTTGGTTGTGACTTGTTGGATGTGAGTATTTATTTTTAATGGTTGTGTGTATAAGTTTTTCTCTACTAGCGTAAGTATACCTCCAGAAGCTATTCTTCCATCTGTATGATCGTACCGGTACGATTGATATTTACTTAAACTGATGTGTTGTGGTTGTAAGTGGCTTTCTTGTATGCAAATAATTTTGGGGTTATATTGATGTAATAGTATTTTAAGTTCTGATAGTCGCTTGAAATATCCATTAACGTTCCATTGTAGTATAAAATTTTCTTTTTCAATTTTCATTATCTGTTGTAGTCGTAGAAGGTGGTTGAGTGGTTTGAATTTTTTTTATTAATTTGGTAAATCCTCTTTTTGTTATATAATCATTGGTTATGTTATAAAGCGTCCTCAGTAGCTCTGTTATGTGTCGAGGATTGTTAGAAAATTTATTAATAATGTTTGCTAGTTCTTTCTTTCCTTGTGATTCTTCTATAAATTGTTTTAATTGATCATAAGTTAGGAAATATTTTCCCGGTTGTTGGTTCATGATTGGTTCTAAGTTTTGATTGATGTGGCTAATGTTTTTGTTATTTTTATTTTCTTTTCGGTTGTAGTTTTGAGTGATGTCGGAATATCCGATTCAGAGTCACTTTCTACGATTCCTTGCTGTGTACCTGTGGTAACTATATATTGTATGGAATCAGTAGGACTACTAGAATGTTCTCCCTTTTTTAGTTTTTCGACTGGTGCCGACTGAGACGAGGTTTTTCGTGTTTTTGTGAGCTTCTTTTTCTGTTCTGGTGCATCTACAATTGTTTTAGTTGGTGTGTCTTGTTCGGATATTATTTCGCATGCTAAAGTTTCCTTGCATGATTTTGTTCCTTCTGGTTCATTTGTGAGGTATGTTGTTCCGGTTCTTGTGATTCTGTGTTTATTTTTTGAGGTGCTTCGGGAATTGGTGCGATGTTTGGTAATCTTGATATTTGTTATATGTTGCTGTGATTATTTGGGTTTGTTGGTTCTGATTCTAGTATTTGTTGGGCTTGACGATGTGTGACTGAAGTATTAGTCAATGGTTCCTGTGTTGATGGTGGATGTGTGGTATTTGTGGACTCTGGATGCGATGTAGTAGGTGTATGTTCAATTTTTTTACAATTTGCTGTTGGGTGTCCAAACTTGTGACATTTTGTACATTTTTCTTGATCTAAAGTAGTGTAGAGTTTGTATATTTCGTTTTCATAATATATTTCTATTGTTTCAGGGATGTCTGGGTGTTCCGGACTTATGAATATGTATCGACGAAAGCTGTTGATATGACTGTAATTTGGATCGTTAATCCCTGCTGTGAAGAAATAATATCTGATTGTATTATAATACCCATGTTTTGGAGTTGTTGAATGATGATTTCGTTGAGTACTGAGGGAAGAATCCATAAGACCAGTCGATGAGATACGGTGGTATATTTTCGAATTGGTGTGTCCTTTCCATTTACTTTTATTGTTTTGTGGTTTGCGACTAACTGATTTGCATCTTCTTTTGTTCGTAAGTAGACACAGATTCGATTATTTGATATACGAGATACATAATTTATTTTTATTGGGTTTATTAATTGTCCCAGCGATAGTATATATTCTTTTAGTTGTATTCCTTGCACTGTTTGGATTATTATGGCTTGTTCTTTTTTAGGATATATAGGTTTTAGGGATTTTTGTAATGTTTGTGAGAAGCAAAGGGGCAATTGTTGAGTGGAACTTGTTGATGGTATAGGATTTTGTGAAGTTTGTAGATAGTCATTAGGTGTATATATTAAGCTAAAGTTATTATTAGGTTGCACTATATTTTGATTATTATTTTGTGATGTCATTTTTATGTGAGGAGGTTGATGTGTTTATTTAGTTTGATTTAATTCAGGTAGTTTTTGATTAATATATAAATATATTATTTATGTATAAATATTTTGATGTGTCCTTACCTAAACGGTAAGTATACACAGTTTGTGTGTACGTATTGTAGTCACTATTATGATAGTCACTATGCAATATTATGTAAGTCATTTATTACTTAATTATATAAATATAATTTTAATTAAAAATATTAAAAATATTTGTTGTAAAAATGATGCGCCCGCACTCGTATGTGTCTATAACTCGACTCCCGATAAGACATTATTTAGTCGAATTAATACAGATGACATGCCCGAAAATCAATTACAAATATTAACAGGTTTTTCTTGGCAAAATATAACTGAGCTTACACAGTTGTTAATATCGATGCGTAACTCAGATGTACGCACCGTAACAAAGCTCTAGTTATATTTTTATTTAAATTAAGAACCGGAAACTCTAACGTCATGATAGCAAATGTGCTGGGTCTACCATACGAACAAGAAATATCATTGTTTTTTAAAGAAGTATTGAGAAGTTTTGAGAAAGATATTTTGCCTCACTATGGCTTTACTTCTCTTTCTCGAGAAGATCTAATAAAAATACAAATGTTACTGCTAAAAAATTATTAAATCTGCCAACGACCAGTTGGCTTTGATATTTGACGGCACTTAAACTAGGCATCAAAAAAGTGTTAACAACGAATACCAAAGAAAATCATATTTTGGCCAAAAGAAAACTCACTTATGTAAACCGTTTACAGTTTGTACTACGAATGGTTTTATAATTGATTTTGCAGAACCATTTTATGGTACTGAGCCACATACTATGAGAAGAATATTAGGTGATTCTCATCTTCAGTCACTGTTAAAACCGAATGATATATTTATCCTAGATCGCGGTTTTCGAGATGCCGTTGAATATATTACTAAACAAGGTTACACTGTACTCATGCCTGCATTTAAAGATAACCGAGCACAGTTGCCAGCTGAAGAAGCCAACATGTCAAGACTGGTAATGAAAATTCGATGGGTGGTGGAAGCTGTTTACGGGGCCATTGCCCAGAAATATGCTTTACTTCATCACAATTATGACGTAAAACCGTCTTCGGCACGGCAACCGACTTTAGCCTCAGGGGCAGAGCATGCGGGGGAGCTCTCTTGTTTCGCCAACTCGGTACGGTAACGTTAGTGGAACGGGCGCCATGCACTTTAGTTGTACTTCACCCTAAAACCACTTCCTGAAAGTGTTCGCAAGAACGGGGCAACAATTTAATGCGAGAATGTTTAATCACCAGATTTATTTTAGATCTCTTTTTGTTACATATTACATGTTACAAATGTTAATTCAACATGTATAAACAAGCGGTACTGTTTTTATTTTCGGTAACGGTAATGCTTAAACTTCACTAAAACAATTAAATTTCTAAGCTATAAATTATGGAACGTTCCGTAACTTTTACAAACTTCTTTACAAATAAATTAAAATAAAAAAAGAAAATTATGGTAAATTTGTAATAATAACGGTCCCTTAAAGTTCGCATAGTACTAATAGCCGGCAAATGTCCAAAGAAAACTGAGTATTGAAAAAAACTGTTACCTCCTAATAATAATTATTCTTACGGCATATTAACTTCTGTAGACAATGTTGTTGCGATACGTTAATTTCGGTAACTAGTATTGATGTTGATGGGCCTTAATGTTGATTTCATGCACGTGGTGATACGACCGGTTGTGACTTGTAAACGCAGATTTCGGTAAGCGGGAAACTACAGCTCAGTAATTCGATGTAAATTTCAATAATCGGTAAAATAATCCAGTAGTTAAACGCAATTCGGTAAAAACAGCGGGCTCCAGGCAAACAGGCTTGCATAGGGCTCCAATCTTGTGTTCCGGACAAAACAAAAGGTAACTTCCAAAATTGAAGTATAGATAGATAGATAGTTTTTTATTCTTTCAAAATATAATTCTGCAGAATATGTCATCGGGTAAAAGAGGGGAGGGGAGGTTATGCGGTTATGGCCGACTTTATTAGGAACTATCCCGGCATTTACCTTTAAAGTTTACGGAAAACCATAAAAAACCGTAAACAGGATAGCCGACATCCATTTGGATGTCTTCCGAATGCCAAGTATATCTTGACTCGGTTTATAATAATAAAATACATACTATCCAAAACGAATTTAAAATCCGATTAGGACGTGTCAATTTATACAAAGAATATTCTCAATTCATTTCAATATGAAATGCGTCAATACATAAAAATAAGAGACAGAAAAAGAGAAAGAAAACAAATTAAATCTATATTACATTTAGCTAATATTAGCTAAATTAAATTTAGCTTGTACAAACTATTTCCAAAAAAAATGAAGGGTATAGTATATTTCTCATATGTCGAGAAAGTAAATTGAAACAACACAAGTTCTTTTTTTCTTTCTTTAATTTGATCTGATGTAAAGGGTCAGACCGAAATTAATAATTTAAATATGTTAAAAATATATAACTAAATAAAATAAAAAATAAAAACATTTAAATCAATTCAAAATTGACAACATGTGTCAAAGCATAAAATAATTAACGTAAGTAATTATTATTGTTAATAAGTACATGGAATAAATAAATTATTAATACACACAACCCAGTCAACACACTCAGCATCGGGTGATCTTGATTAAAAATTGTCATTACTGTTAAAAATGAACAACTGACACATCTGTCGGAACTACAACAACACCTTAGTTGATCATTAAAAATAAAACTCAAAAGTAAGCTTTATACCACAAACTACTAGGCACAAATAGCTTCCAATGAGTAATAAGATCTCTTGGTAAGGATCACTTTTAAAGATGCGAGAAAACTTCTTTTACTCGTCTTCATATCATTGGGGATATCATAGTCCTCGGTAAATCTATTATATATTTTCAACCCATTATATTTAACTCCCTGCCTGACTATGTTCAGTTTAACTAGTGCTAATTTATACTTATTTTTATTTCTCGTATTATAATTGGTACAATCATTTTTACAGTCAGCGAAGTACTCGGAGTTTCAATAAATAAATTTCACTACCTCATAGATATAATACGAGTAAAATGTTAACAACTGATTTTCAATAAAGTGATTCTTGCAACTTTCCTGATGTTTCAATTTGAAAATTATCCTCAGTGCTTTTTTTGTGTTTTAAAAATTAAATTAACTCCACCTGCCGAACCCCAGAAAATTATTCCGTACGTCATAATTGAGCAGAAGTTAGCGTAATAAATATTAACTAAGGTCCCGATGTCCACTTTATTTTTCATATTTCTCAATTGAAAAACTACTTTATTTAACTTTACATTTAGTTGATCTATATGCGAACTCCATTTTAGTTCGCTATCGATGGTAATGCCCAAAAATCGAGTTTCAAGTGTGTAGTTTTGAGCATTATTAATTATCTTTTCTCGATATCGTATAATTTTGGTTTTATTTAAATTTGGGACCATTATCGGAACACCAGGACGTTGCCAAGCTTAGAGTTTGATTTATCTTTTCTTCTAATTCCAACTCGCTTGCTGCTTGTACAGACATACTTGAATCACCAGCAAATAGATACACTTCACATGTACCATTAAGTTTTAGGTTATTAGGAAAGTCATTTATAAATATCAAAAAAAGCAATGGGCCCAGTACAGACCCTTGTGGTACACCTTTATTTATAACTTTCCAATCTGAACTCGCAGTGGCTCCGTTATTAGCAACATGGACCAACTATTTCCTGTTCTCCAAATATGATTTAATTAAGTTATAAAAAGTTCCCCGGATGCCGTATGAATATAACTTCATCAGTAACAATTGATGATTTACACAATCAAATGCTTTACTCAAGTCAATAAATATTAGATAGTAAGAACATAATCTAGTAGGTTGTATGCGGCGTGTATAGTGCTTTTATTTTTAATATAACCAAACTGATTTTTATCTAAAATTTTACAGGCTGTTAGAAAATTTTCTAATCGTTTATATATTATTTTTTCAAAAATTTTTGAAAAAATGGGTAAACACGATACTGGTCTAAAATTGCTTATGTCTTTTTCTTATTTATTTTTTGGAATGGGAACTACTTTAGCATACTTAGCGTATTCAGTTACATCTTTTATAATAAAACTAGATAAGTCATAGCAGTCTGGTATTTTTTTCTTGATCCTTCCAAGTACATCATACATTTCTTTTTCAGATACAGATCTGACAAAAATTGTATTTAAATTTTTTTTTTTAAATTTACGCTTAAGTTTGTAGGAACTACATCAGCCATGGTACTAATAAAGTAATTATTAAGCTCTGTTGCTATTTCAGTTCCATTGTTTATTAAACAGTTATTTATTGATATTTCATTAATTTCCCTCTTTGTTGTGGTGCCTGTCTCATCTTTAATAATGCTCCAAACAATTTTATTTTTATTACCCGTACAATTACTAATTTTATAAGAAATTGATATTTTATTTGCAGCTATAATTACCTTCCGTTAAATCTTTTTATATTTTCTGATATGATTTGCAACTACTTTACTATTAATGATGTTATTCATGAATATTAAGTTTCTTAAGGTTTGGCCTGATGTTCGTATATCCTCAGTTATCCAACTGACAGATTTATTATTTGGATGCAAAATATTTTTAATTGGACAAGTTGCATTGACATAACTTAGGAAGGTTTCAAGAAATGAATTAAATTTTTCATCAACTGTATCCATTCTATAAACTTCACCCCATTCTTCTTTTTCTAATCGTTTTTTAAACATATTTATGTTTTCAACATTTAAGATTCGTTTTTTAACAACACAAGTTTTATTTCTTCTTTGGTGGCTAGTATTGATTGTTTCAAGTATAATATAATTATGATTAGAAAAAATACATTGACCCACATTTACTTTAAAAGATTGTATATTAGTAATGAAATTATCTAAGAGAGTTGAAGATGTGGCCGTTATTATTGTAGGTTCGTTTATTGTAATTCTTCCACTAAAGGATTCAACCATATTTTGAAAAATTTTTGTACTTGTGTTGTTTTCAAATAAATCAATATTGAAATCGCCACATATTATAAACATTTTATTTTCATTCGTCAATTAACCTAGTAACTTTTCTAAATTATCAGTAGGTATGGGGGCACTTGAGTGTGGGAACTTTTTGTAGTGTCGGTTGCCTATACTGAAGGGTGAATTACGTAGGTGTGAATTGCGTTGGTGTGAATTTCGTACGTGTGAATTTCGTAGGTGTGAATTGCGTTGGTGTGAATTGACTTGTGACAGGTGTTAATTGATTACTTCCGACTCAACGTCGGTCAGGTGAATGGGCGTACCTGTGCAGACTTTGGAGTGCCTTCGATGATAAGACCTGGTGGTGTATTTATTTTATTTTATTAAAATCTATGTTTGTGACGTAAGTTGCCGGGTGATCGATTCGAACCTGCTTGCTTCTGTTCTGTAAAATATTGTTAGCGGACACTGTAACCACTAGACCGTGGGGACGTGTTACAATTTGTGTATTGAAAATTGAATACATTCTACGTGCAGTCGTATGTATGTATTGAGGACGATAGGCGATGAATATGTAGCAGTGGTTTTGCCATTGACTTATCAGTTTTGTAAACATGAAATTATTTTTATACAAGTATTTGCAGTTTCTTGAATAGACACATATTGTTTGTTATGTAAAAAAATTCTTTCTATTATTGTATTCACCTATGATAAAAATGTTACTAATAAAATTATTTTTTTTTAAAATATTTTTCCCATAATAAAAAAATAAATGTTTTTCGCTTACTTATTTACTGTTGCTACTTACTTGTATAGGCTTTTTCTTTGTGGTTAAGATGACATTCTTAAACATCATTCTAGAACATTATCGAATGTATTTTCGCGCCAAAAAGTGCTATATAAGGGCGGCGAGAAATCAGTAATTTTATCAGGTAATGTCAAGCTGTAGTGACCACACCTTCTGAAGAAGTCTCCAGTTTGTGGGTAAGTATTATTGTTAAATTTTTCTATTATTGTAATTTTTGTTTTTATACTAAATTTTTCTATTATTATTATTGTAACTTAGTGTTGTTTTTTATGCTAAATTTTCCTATTATTGTAACTTAGTGTTGTTGTTATAAATGTTTTTATTGTACATGGATTTTTCATTGTTGTAACACAAATTTTTCATTGTTGTAGAATTTATCGAGAGGAAATGGAATCATACCGTAACAATTTCTTTACCACACAACAGGTTCACGATCAAGATCCATTAGTTACTGAACAACTAGTATGCGATCTAAATGAAATTGGAAAAGTTAAACCATGGATTAGGTTGAAAGACCTAGTAATAAATAAGATTTATCGAATTATGGGTGCTAAACAAATCCAATCAAAGTTCGATCCATCGAGAATGCAAACGGTACTGGAATTGGAGGATGGATATCTAACGCTGCCAGCTCGTTTTGATAATATGAGTGTCGACAAGTTTAGCCAGGTGAAATATTCACCGCGCCTAGGTGTTGTCAACAATGGAGAAGTAGGAAAGACGCATTCAGTTGAATTTAAAATAATAAGTTTATTCGAATATTATAACAATTCTTCTTTATATTGTAATGATAATAATAATAATGATAACTAAAATTTATAATAATAATAAAAATGTATTTTTTTTTTACTTATGTTTGTAATTTATTTTTTTTTTTATTTATTCCTTTTTCATACATTTAATGTATATAGAATAGGTCCAAAAGGGAAGGAATGCAGCCATGGCTGACTTTAATTAGGTACTATCCCGGTATTTACCTTAGCAATTATGGAAAACCATGGAAAACCATAATTAGGATAGTTGATACATTAGTATCTATAATTTAGTAAAATCTCATTGTCGTATGGCAAAAGGACCATACGACAATGCGTCATCAATAAAAATATAAGATATAAAATTTTTCTTAATTTAAAATTAAATAAAATTTAAAATTAACTTAATCATTGTGTGGTAAAAAGCAAAACAAAAAGACCACACAACACAACAATGTGTCAATCATTTAAAACCAAAATAACTTTTTTTTTTTTACACACAAAAAAAATGTCACAATTGTAATAACAGTAGTAACAGTAGCTTTGAATGCATTCAAATTAGCGCATCATCAACAGAGTAGTAACAGGCATTAAATAAAAAATTTTTTACTGCACTTATGACATTTGTGTTATTGTTTCCTTCTATCGCTTTTTTTATGTCAATATTGCTCATTAATTTATTATGCAACCTAATCGCCATGTTCCTTGTGCTATTTTCTACTATTTTATAGTTACATTTGATACCATTATATGTGGTCTTTATACCATGTCTTGTTAAGTACGGACTCTCTTTAATTTTATTTTCTTCAAAATTTTCTTTTTTGTTTATTATAAATTTTATTAGTTCAAGCACATAAACAGACGTCATAGTAAGCAGCTTGTTATTTTTAAAAACCAATCTGCAACTGTCTGATTTTTTTTAGCCTAAAAATAATTCTGAGTGCTTTCTTTTGTATTTTAAATACTTTTTGTCCATACTTTACTGACCCCCAAATAATTATAGCGTAGCTCATAATTGAGTAGAAATTTGCATAATAGATGAGTAACAGCGTCTTTGTGTCTACTAAGTCTCTCATTTTTCGCAACTGATAACATATTTTGTTTAATTTTATACATAAAGAGTCTATATATGCTTTCCAGTGCAATTTGCTATCAATTACTAACCCCAAAAATTTTGCTTGTTTTATTTGATCACATTTCACTTTACTTTTGAATTTAAGGAAACTTGTTTTGTTTTCATTTAATGTCAGTTCATTTAAAACACACCACTCTTTTACTTTTTCGAATATTTTCTTCATGGATACTTCTAATTCTTCTTCATTATCAGATTTTACAATTATTATAGTATCATCGGCAAAAAGTATAACTGTGCTATTTTCACTATTTATAAAGTTTGGCATGTCATTAATATACATTTTAAATAAAAGTGGTCCTAAATTACTACCCTGAGGCACACCTTTTTTGACCAGTGCCCACTCAGAATTTATTATATTGTTTTGACATTTAATACTAACTGTTTGTTTTCTGGAACTGAGGTATGATACCAACAACTCATATATATTTCCCCGTAATCCATAATTGTACATTTTACTTAACAGTAGATCATGACTGACACAATCAAAGGCCTTTGTTAGATCTAACAAAATGGCTCCCACTTTTTTCTTATTATTAATATTATTAATAATTTCATCTGTAAATTTAAAGATTGCGTCAGTAGTTGATCTTCCTGTTGCATAACCATATTGCCTCTCATAAAATATTTCATATTTATTTAAAAAACTATTTATCCTACTGTATATTATTTTTTCAAAAATTTTTGAGAAAACAGGTAGGTTCGATATAGGTCTGAAGTTTTCTATGTTGTTATTATTTTTTCGTTTATATAACGGGGTTATTTTTGCATATTTACATCTTTCGGGAAAAGTTCCCTCTTTTAACATTTCATTAGCAATATGAGTTATTGGTTTAATAATTTCCTCACATACAGATTTGATGATTTTATTGGAAATGAAATAAATGTCATAACTTAGTTTATTTTTGAGCTCATTTATAATATTTTTAACTTCTTGTTCATTTGTTTCTCTTAAATATAAAGAACTGGAATTCGACTTAATATTTAATTTAGTGGAATAATTAACTCTAGCTTTATTGCTTCCTGCATTTATAAAATAATGATTTAAATTTTGTACTATTTCTTTTGGATTATTTATTTCAATATTGTCTCTAGTCACATAATTGATTTGTGACATCTTTAAGTTATTATTATTTTCTTCTTTAATGATCCTCCATAGCAATGCATTGTCGCATTTATTTTCTTGGAGTCGGTTACTCAGTGATATTTTTTTGGAAAGTTTTATGGTCTTTTTTAATATTTTTCGATAATTTCTAAGTTTTGCTTTTAAGTTATCGTCATTACTAATTTGTATTAAAAATTTCATTGACTTTAACGTCTCACAGGATTTTTGTATACCTGGTGTTAACCAGTTCATCTGTTGGTAAAAATTCAAATTATAATAAATGTAAACTGAAATTAATATATATTCTTTTTATTTATGCTTACTCGCTCCCTTTCCCCGAAATAAAACAAATATTTTTATTAAAATAGATATTTATTTATAAATCAGTATTTTTGTTAATACAATAGTGTTTAAATAAGGATATTACATTTTGTAAGGCGCAAAATCCATAGGGGTGTTCTCCACATCGAGGGCTGTTGTATGTTTCCCTGATGAGTGCTAATTTGGGACATGCGAATACTTTTTCCAGGTTCATAATTGTTGCCATCGGTATAAGCTGTTGGAGGTGGTGGATTTTCTCTTCTCCTTTGACGTACATAATCTGTGCAGTGCGTGTTATGTTCAATAAAATATACTGTAATTTTTCATAATCAATATGTCCATCCATCCATGAAAAACCATGATGTTTGGTTCGAAGCCAACGTGCAGTCTTTTGGTCGTTTTCGCTTAGGCCACAAAAAGGTATCGGTGATTTAAAAACATAGTGTTGTAGCGTGTAGTCTTCGTTGTAATTTTCTTTCCAAGAATTAAACTTTAACACAGCCAATTCTTTTATATAAAAACACCCCTTTGTTGTATTTTGGAAGCCTTGGAAGTCAACAATCACTACGTCAGTCATTTTTTCTTTCTTTGACGATGATGATATGAGTGTGAGCGTTAGTTTGTAAATAATTCAGTCTGTAGACGACCACTATGTTTTATACAACCTTTGTAACGATGTTTGTCAACGGATTGTATTGAATTGATCGATCGTGCGATAAAAGACAGAACGCCGCTGTCTTGTGGTACCTCTTTTGTTGTTTTAAATTCAATTCGTATATCCACAGCCCCACTTTTCAAAGTTTCGTTTTGACGAGAACAATCAATGAAAATGATGGGGGCAATATCTTCGTATTGTTTTCGATTGAGCAGCGGTTAATTTTTGTTAAAGTTGTAATAGGCCTCTTGAAATTTTGAAAACATATGATACGCCAATGCAAATTTGTCATTAGAAAAATCCAAATTTAGATCCATGTCCGGATACTTTTCTGAATTCAAATATACTTTGACATCAAAAAGTTCACAGTGATCAAATATGGCGACATCTTTATCTTTCTTATCGCGTCGATTTGTTTGTAATGCAAATATCACATCGTGGTTTCTCCACTTGTGATGTTTTCACCGTCCAAATGTTATGTTTCGTTGTTGGAATCGCTGGGTAAATATGTATATCCCACGTACGAAAACCGACCGGTATATTTCGACTATTTTCCACATATTTTAACAGCAGCAGTTTCGCCTCATCAGACACCGATACATGCGGAACCACCCATTGAATTTTTTGTATATGAAATATGACGTCATCTGTCGCTAACAATACTGCCTCATTATCTGTTCTCGCACGAATCAAAATCAGCTGATGTTTAGCGTTGAGAATAACTCTCTTATAATGGTGAGCAAAGCCAAACACTCGATCCAATGGTAGACAGAAATTAAAGTAACCTTTATTGGATACTTTTATAGTTTCACCAGGACACCAGCCTGCATTGTACAGTTGTTTACTCTGATTTTCATTTAAAGATAAATAATAATTCATTAGAGTGGTAGTCGATCCCACGTATTTGCATTGATCAATTTCCACATCGTTCAGTTCGTAACGCATCTCGTCAAACAGGTACGCCATTGAATTATTGCTTAGCTCAGCCGTAGTTGATACCGTTCCATCACTCTTCAACAGTTGTCCTTCTATGTACAGGTAGCTTTTATGCGGTAATAAAATCACGTCCTGGTTTTGAATACAGATGGCTATCTGGTCGTTATTACTATAATTATTCAAAAAAGGTGAGTAGGCATGCTCCTCCAGTTTCGTAATACTCCCATCGAGCTCACCCCCACCAGTACTAATTTGCAAAATATTATTCATTTCTTCGTTTCTTCAAAACTAATCCGTATCGTCGTATGTATTGTTGTAGAAATTTTGCGTTCGCTAGCGTTAATGGCAGCTTTGTCGACAATCCGCACTGGTTGGCGGTAAGTTGTAAACTGTTTGATTGCGTCGGTTTATCGTCGTTAAATACCAACATGTCTTATGCCGGTTTTAAATGTAATTTTATCGTTATTGTTTCGCCTCGAAAATTAACCGGGTTACCGTCTTGATCCACAACGCGTAGCACTAGAGATGTTATTCGTTGAACACTTACAGGCATATAAATGATTGTAGTTGGTGTCTCGCTTATTTTATACCCAGGCTCAACCTGGATAGAAAACGAATAAATATTATGCGCTCGGACGTTGTTCAAATAACTGTTTGTCGTAATATTCGTCTCAATTTGCACCAGATTGACTTTCATAATATTTGCCGGTTTATCTGAATAATGAGTATGACCTGCTTCGAGTTTTCGTTTATTAAAACCCAGCAGTAAACCGATCGTTCGTTCTTTATCAAAATGTATTGTTTCCGTGCACTTTATCGAACTTTTCAACGTGTTGTTATTTGCATGTAATATAAGTTGTGCATTAGCACCTGCTCCACTCGGTGTTAACATATTATCTATATACGCTTCCAAATCTTCTAAATCGTAATTGCCGATAGGTATCTCGATGCAGTATGATTCATGATTAGGATCAGTACTAAAATGAAACAAATTATTCGTTTCATCAACATTTGGCACTGAGTTATAAGTTTCGAAATTCACCAGTCCGCAGACGTATTCACCCACTAATTCTATAGGCGGAAAATACTCAGCACTGAGTGTTGAAGTATCACCGCTTAAGGTTAATGTGAACGACATGGTGTCTATTACGTAAATGAAACAAAGTAGTAATATACAACAATATTTATTTACAGAAATATATTTTTATTACATAAAAATTCTAAACAAAGGTGACCACAATTAAAATCTTACTTCCACATCATACTTTTGATAAGTATTATAATTATATCTAAAGTTATTTCCGCGTAGATATCTTGCTACTTCAACAGGTGGCGGTAAATTCCCATAACTGTCGAAGTATTCCACATTCTCGTTGTCCTTCACGTACGCCACCCAATGACTTCCACGGCCAGATGAACTATCCAAATTAACAACAGCACACTCTTTTCGCCGCGGTCGTTTCGGTAATTCATCTCTCATGAATACACCACGAAAATTTGGTAGATGTTCCTTTCCAAACTGATAGATGTCGCGATCAGTTAGTGGTCTGTCACGAGGCAGCTTGCTCAGTAGTTTTTTGAATCTATGTAAAGTCCCAAACCTTTTCTGTACGGTTTTAAATATAGACCATTACCAGATTTTTTCGATCCAAGAGCGATTGCCTCCATCATTTTGTTATGCCGTTCGCTTTCATGCAGCTGCTTCTTAGCTGTTTTATAGGTATTTATTGCTTTCGCAATATCAGCAGCGCCACCTGCAAGTGATCCGACAGCTGATAGTCCGGCAAAAAGTGGAACTAGAAATGGTAAAATTCCACCAGTCCTAGGGATCGATATAATTCTCCTGATGTAAATTGCTTTTTATGTTTCTTCTGAAAAATCTTCCTGGCTGCTTTCAACGCTATGTTGATCGTATCTTTAACAGTTTTTGGTTTATTTTTCTTTAACAGGTTTCTTATATTACGAACACCAGCACCAAATATCACCTTCTTCTTCTTTGAATGACCCACTCCTAATTTTACTTTTGATTTCATAGCATTCGTTACGGTCCAAGCAGCAGCTCGTTCACCAAAACTTGCGTCTAATGATTTAACTCGCTCCCACGCTTTGTCAGCTAAAATTAAATCGGCCTTGTGTCGATCGTTGATATCTTTGAACTGTGAATAGGCGATATCGTGTTCTTTACATGCAGCGTCCAATTTATTGATACCAGGGTCGCCTCGTAATAATCGTTCACGTAGTCGCGTACCAGGTCCACAATACTGATAACCGGGTATATGTAGTTCAAATGGTAACTTGTTAATTGTAGAATTTATTAGTCCGCGATCTGATGTGTTCGCATCGCTTGTCTGCCTGCAACTGACAGCTCATTGTTTTCGCACAGACATTTTAAGGTGAATTGAAAATAAAAAACATATGTAAACTATTTTATAGATATTATAATTAAATTAAAATTCTACATAAGTTGTTAGTATACGAAATAATCTAATTCGATCAACATCGGTGAGATGTCGTCGTTCATCAAACAATGGAAAACGCTGCCAATAGTTAATTTTGAATTTTCCGTTACTACCGAACAGCATTAGAGCAATCATTTGTGGCCCGAGTGGTTGTGGAAAGACTTCGCTGCTTATTTCACTAATACAACACCCCGACGGTCTAGCGTTTGAAAATATATACATCTATTCCAAATCACTGCATCAGCCAAAATATGAATATCGGAAACAAAGTATTAAACTTGTTAAAGGTATGGGTTATTTTACATTCTCCAATAACGAGGATGTGATACCACCAATGGATGCTCTACCAAATTCATTGATAATATTTGATGATGTGTCTGCGCGGGAGAAAAAGACTATAATAGAAGAATATTTTTGTCACTCTCGACACTACAACGACGATTGCTTTTACCTAACACAAACGTATACAGCAACACCCAAACACAACGTACGGGACAATACAAATTTTATTGCTGTTTTCAAACAAGATGATCTGAATCTTAGACATATTTATGATGATCACATCAATTCCGACATGTCTTTCACAGGGTTCAAAAATCTATGTCAAGAGTGCTGGCGAGATAGATATGGATTTTTAATCATTTGTAAGGAGGACGATATTCACAACGGCAGATATCGAAACAAGCTTGATAGCTTTTGGAGAGGGTACTGATCAACCAGTGTTAATAGCTGGGTACAACATACTCTTAACCGCTATTAACCAGAGCAATAACTGGTCAGTAACTGATCAGTAATTGGTCAGTAACTGCTTTTAACCGACCTGTTGTATAAATAAACAGCTGCCTAAGATATAGATTCAGTTCTTGAGTGACTGTTGTATGAAACAGTTGTCAAAATGGATAAGAAGAAGGAGCTTGTTAAAAAATATTATAAAAACAGCAAGCAATATACGAAAAAAATTTAAAGCCTTGCGATCTGGGAAGGTGGAATCAAACATGTTGCTACAAACCACGTTGGAACCAGTCACTGCACCACTCAAAGAAATAGCCACAAAATTAATTGAGAAAAACAATCAACCAACCTATCAAAGCCGAAACGAAGGAAGAACAGACACAAGTGTTGGATACGTTTACACCTAAAATTAAAAAGAGAAAGCAAAAGTATTACTATTTACCAACGAAAGAGGAAGAGCTGGATGACGAGTTGGAGGAAGAACCAGATCTCACGGAAGATGTTTTTGAATCATCGCTGATAGAAAAACAAAATGAATTTGAAACACCAAAACTCCTCGGATCGGCACAAAGTGTTGCTAGAAAACTGATGACGACGAGGGTGATGTCTGAAGAGTTTGGACCAATAGCAAGAAAATACTTACAGCTATACCTTCAGCCAAATAGCGGTGTTGATACGGTATACGGACCGTACAAAAAAGATGACGAATGGATGATTGGAAATCAACCGTTTCAAATAGACGCTGATGATATAATAATTAATGGTATTACGTATAAAGGAACACCCGGTTTATATGAGTTGATTTTCATGAAAGTACCAAAACGAAACGTATATCGCACCGAAGATTTAAATGAGTACAAACGAATTTTAAAACAAACAAATGCGCATCGACGAAATCACAGTCCAAATCAACAAATTAAAGGCAGTTCGAGTTATAAATATCGAAATATTATTAGTGAAATGGTGCCGATTCCAAGATCAATTCCAAGATATAAAACACGAAGTCGTATGGCTAGTACTCCTGCATTTGGGACTGGATTGATGCAGTTCAACAATTTTCAAACAGCAGAGCATATATACTGGAACGACCCCAATGAATTAGTTAGTCGCTTACAGTTACTCGTAGGATCAACCCACGCTGGACACACAGCCCACGAGAACGAAATTATCTCAATCTTAGAAGAGCTGATGGAGGCTGGTTTTATTGAACATGGATAGATTTGGTCGTACACGTAACAAAAATATAAGAATAGATAGATTTGGCCGTGTGCATGACAAAAGCATTAAGAAAGAAGCTCTTAAGTCCATTGGTATAAAGATGATTAATATGGGAAATTATGATATTGGAAATAGACGACTAACAAATGTAAGGGACCCGGCTGATGATGAAGATGTGGTGAATCTGAAATTTTTAAAAAGTTTTGAAATGGAGAAATTTTCCGAATTGACAGAAACAGTTGAAACGAACAAAACACAAATTGAAAATGCTGTATACCAGCTGACTCAGGCAGTACAGCTTTTTATGACGCATAAAACAACGATAAATCAGAAAATGTCCACATTTAATCTTCGAATATCAAGGATTGAAGAACATCTTGATGAATTACTGAAATCCATTGAGCGTATTAAGAAAACTGAGTAAACTACAGGTGGTACGTGAATTACATAGGCCCACACGGAAGAATTTCCCACGTAGACGTGCTATTGTAAAAGGAATTGATGATCTATGGCAGTGTGATTTAATTGATATGAGTACTTACGCTTCTGTAAATAAAAAATACCATTTTTTACTAACAGCGATTGATGTTTTTTTCTAAGCGAGCATGGTGTGTACCGGTTAAAAATAAAACTGCAAAAGAAGTGACAGCCGCATTTAAATCGATACTTAGACAGGGCCGTGTTCCGAGAAATTTACACAGCGACGATGGCAAGGATTTTTTAATCACCTGTTTAAAACGCTCATGAATAAGTACGATATTAACCACTACTCGACATTTTCAACGAAAAAAGCATCAGTGGTGGAGAGATTTAACAGGATACTCACGACCGAAATGTGGAAAATGTTTAGCTACAACGGATCATATCGATGGATTGGTATATTGGACAAACTGGTAGATGATTGCAATTCGCGTAAGCATAGAACAATTAAAATGCGACCTCGTGATGTAACACCAAGCAAGGAGAATATGCTTCTGTCGACCGTCTATAATTATGTTAAAATTGCACCCAAACCAAAATATAAAGTTGATGATATTGTTCGTATAAGCAAATATAAATCCCATTTCGAGAAGGGTTATCAACCATCATGGACAGCGGAACTGTTTAAAATAATTAAAATACAATTAACCAATCCAGTTACGTACCTATTAGAAGATTACCACGGTAACCCGATCAAAGGAGGCTTCTACCAAGAAGAATTACACAAAGCCAAATATTCTGACGTATATTTGGTAGAAAAAGTATTGAGAAAATCAAAACATCGAGCATACGTGAAGTGGTTGGGTTTTCCTAGCAGTTCCAACAGCTACGTTGACATAAAAGACTAGATATAATTTACTAACACCAGCAGGGTATAAATAAGCTGCGACGAATCAATTTCCGTCCATTCTTGACGTATAAGTTAAAAGAACATCATCAACAATGGCAACAGCAGAAAAATCCATCGATGACTTGAGAACAATGGAAGAAAATCGTGTGCAACACCGAATGTTGAGCAAAATGCTGGATAAAGCCATTAGGCTACGTGATGTGGATACAATCAATTGTATAGCGATGAAAGAGCGTAATCTTTTCTGTCCTGGAAAAATAACATTTGGAATTAAACACAATACATCAAAAGAAGTAATGAATATATTATTCAATTATATATTTGATACGGATGAAAACGATGTATTTTCATTGGAGTCACTTAAAGATGTTGTTGCGAACTGGTTACGGACAGCTGTGGAATATGTTCACCCTGAATCGTTGAAATTTGTGTTTGCCATTATGGAAAAATACGGAATTCAAGACGTTTCTTTGATCGAAGAAGGGTCTAACGAAAATGATGTTGAACACAAGTGTCTGGTGTGTTGGATTTTGCGAAATATTGAACGAAGCCTTAATAATCCATCGGCTTTACTTCGTTGGGAGTGTGGACCGGATCCAGGTCCCTGGCCGTCGACAAAATTGGAAGATTATTTGGAAGTCGAAAAATTATTAAGAAAAAATTCACACGTTATTCATACATAAATTCTACATGTACATAGTAATTTTCGTTAATAAAGTTTTTAAATAAAAATTACTGTTTTATTTTTATACTTTTATTTTAAATTTTTATTTCTTACTGTTTACAAATATATACAAATTCAACTTCATATGTCTTTATCAACAAATATAAAACGTAAATTTGAATATTTTTTGAATCATCACATAATATACACAAAGTATTTAGAATAATATGTATAAATATAATTCAAGTTCACTTAGAACTAATATCAGAGTCACTTGTTACAAATTCACTTAAAACTATTATCAGAGTCACTATCTCCCTACACAAGCACAACTTATTACGTTCTTTGTCTCTTATAACCATACGGTATGGAATCAAAACCTTCTATTCGCCGACGTTTGCTAAAGGTTGTTTGGAAAATTTTCCGCTCCGTCTTTGTTATAATGTCGTGTTCTTCGGTGCGACGTATATTACGAGATATAATGGTAACAGGTGGTGCGTCTTGAAGTATCATTTCTTTGAGGGTGTTAAAATTAGCCTGCTTACCGGATTTATAGTTGATTGTAATCCCCTTTATTTTACATGTTGGTGGTTTTATTTTGTTTTCTTTCGTGGAATATACCGTATAACCGTACATCTTCGGTCCTCCAGAGACAAACTCGGTTATATAGCTCCCAGCTCCATGCTCTTCGAGCTCGTCGGTCATATCCCCTAAGAAAGAGCCTGTTGGTGGGTCGTATTCACCCTCTCTTGAAATATAAATGACACTGTCCGTATCATAGTAAAGGACTCGTTCTTGTAATTTCTCAAGATAGTTGTACAACTTGAGACGAGCCTGTGTTGTGACATACGCAGCGATGACGCAATTTACTGTGGACAAAAGATCGGCAGCCTCTTCTTTATGCTCCCAGTTTACGAGGATGGTCTGTTCGTTAACTTCTTGTATGTAATTAACGTCGACAGAAGGGTCGGTGAGAAGATTGTACAAATTTTTGGGCTCGTAAATAATGCTGGTTTTCGGCTGATTTTCTCGCTGACCAAACTTGCCCCAGAAGCTATTCAACATCAATTTGGCCAGCGATCGTAAGCCAGGATTTTTCGAAATTCTGTCATATTCCAGTCGGACACATTCATTTTTGTAATAGTCCTCAATATATTGATTTCGCTCCGCTTCATTATTGCAATTTCCTGGCCAACCACTTGCTTCTTGTTTCATCTTGAGGAATTTATTGATGAAATCGGCAAACATTCCACCAACACCTGTTTCCCTATCATATTCTGTAATTTCGTAATACCAAATTTCGTAAATATCTATTAATTGGTAACCCAGTTCGACAGCCTTTTTCACCTCATCTGTTACCCATGTACCGGTGAGTACTCGTTGTTCATCCGTATGGATACATTCGTCCTCCTGGTTGCAGTCCTCACCACAAGTGCGACACAAGACAAACATTAACTTATTATTTTGTTTCAACGGTAATACTGGGTGGTATAATTTTTGGGGCGGTAAAATTTTACATTTAATTAGTCCATTGACATTAGCATTTAAATTGTTAGTGCTTTGATCAATAAGTTGTTTGCAATCATTGCCGACGTAAATTTTCGGGTGGCATAGCGGGAATTTTCCATATTTACATACTCACGGGTATAACGAACAGACATCAATATATTTAATTTTCTCGTTGTTTTTGGCCTTATGATACAATTTTTTCACTGGTGAATGTAAAACCAACCATGTCATCTGCCTCTACTTCAGACGTAATCCGTTGAATAATCTCGTTAACACCATTTCTAATCCAAGTTAATGTATCCATATTGTCAGGTATATCTCTTATTTTAAAAACAATTCGATGGCCGTTCAAACTGAACCGTGGAACCTTTGTATTCATGGCATCCTCCTCCACTCCACCCTCTTCTTCAACCATCATCGGCACACCGTCCGCCAACTCTTTTTCAAGAGCTGGTATACCTTCAAATAATTCGTTCAATACATCCCAAGGAATGTCGTTACTCTCCATTTCCCTCGTGATCATAGCATCCACTGCGTTGTTGGAAGCAATCTCAACCCCACCATCAACTCGAGCAACAGCAGAGATGTTATTTTTGCTTACTTCTGTATTGAATTCCATTTTTCTTGATAAATTCTACAACAATAAAAACAATGAAAAATCCATGTTACAAAAGTAAACATTACTATACAATTAAAACTTACCAGAAAAAATTAATTTTTATCACAAAAAACAAAAATATAAATTTTTAAAAACACTTTTAAAAAAGCACTTACAAAAACTTCCTACGAAGATGTTTTCACCGTCAACTGATAAAAACTGATAAAGTTTCCTGCTGGCTCACCCGTTTATATAGCATTTTTTGGTGCAAAAATACATTCGGTAATGTTCTAGAATGATGTAATCTTAACCACGAGACTGTGTAAGTAAAATTTTTCGATATCAGTAAATAGATTGTAAACAAAAATATTTGTACATTGCTTTCTGGTGGAAAAACATCGTTCATCAATATTCTAGAATGATGTAATCTTAACTACAAGACTGTGCAGGTCAAATTTTTCGATATCAGTAAATAGCTTGTAAACAAAAATATTTGTACACTACTTTCTGGTGGAAAAACATCGTTCATCAATATTCTAGAATGATGTAATCTTAACCATAAGACTGTGCAGGTCAAATTTTTCGATATCAGTAAATAGATTGTAAACAGAAATATTTGTACACTGCTTTCTGGTGGAAAAACATCGTTCATCAATATTCTAGAATGATATAATCTTAACCACAAGACTGTGTAAGTCAAATTTTTCGATATCAGTAGGTAGCAACAGTAAATAAGTAAGCGAAAAACATATATTTTTTTATAACATATATTTTTTTATTATAGGAAAAATATTTTAACCTTTCATTACTAGCGTTTATTTTTATAAAACCATCACTAGCGTTTAGTTCACCAATTTTAGTTTTTTTGGAGCTCTAGCAACAATATTCCCTTCACTTGATACAAATTTTGACCACGACTCCTGTAAAACTGAACATGCGGTAAAATTAATTGCATCGATAAATCTTTTTTAATAAATAAATTTTCAATGAATTTCAAATTGAAGTATATATATTTTCACAGTCATTTTCAGAATATTTTATTATTTTGGATATTCTTTTATCATAGGACTGGGCCGTACTGCCTTAAAAGTGCGTAGGTATATTAATAACACAGATACTTGACACAGAACACGTTGGGCTAAAAGTACCCATGTTCGTAGAAATAATTTAATATTTTTATTATTTCCTGACGATAATCAAATTATTAGCATGAAAAATATTTAGTACATTATGAAGTTCAGCTACTGAAATAATCGATAGAAAATATGTAAATGCATTGTAGTTATCAGTGTTTGAAATCGATTCTGGGTATTTTTTACCCAACGCTAGTAATCGAGGGTCAAAACAAAATAATTTTATTAGTAACATTTTTATCATAGGTGAATACAATAATAGAAAGAATTTTTTTTTACATAACAAACAATATGTGTCTATTCAAGAAAATGCAAATACTTGTATAAAAATAATTTCATGTTTACAAAACTGATAAGTCAATGGCAAAACAACTGCTACATGTTCACCGCCTATCATCCTCAATACATACATACGATTGCACGTAGAATGTTTTCAACTTTCAATACACAAATTGTAACACGTCCCCACGGTCTAGTGGTTACAGTGTCCGCTAACAATATTTTAGAGTACAGAAGCAAGCAGGTTCGAATCGACCACCCGGCAACTTACGTCACAAACATAGATTTTAATAAAATAAAAAAAATATAAACCACCAGGTCTTACCATCGAAGGCACTCCAAAGTCTGCATAGGTACGCCCATTCACCTGACCGACGTTGAGTCTGAAGTAATCAATTAACACCTGTCACAAGTCAATTCACACCTACGAAAGTTACACCAATGCAATTCACACCTACGTAATTCACCCTTCAGTATAGGCAACCGACACTACAAAAAGTTCCCACGCTCAAGTGCTCCCATACCTACTATTATCAATAAAAATCAAGAAGTCACTTCTGGGTGGCCTATAAATACAAACTATTGTTGTCATTTTTTTGTGTATTTTCGTTTCCACACCTGAACACTCAAACACTTTTTCGATATAATACTGAGCAAAATCAGTTCTTTCTTTTAAGTTATTATTGTTTATTATATTTTTACTTGCAAATATTACGGTACCCCCTCGTTGACAAATTTTTCTATTTGTACCAGCAACTTTAATATAATTTGTTAAATACTTCACTTTCTAGTTCAATTAACTAATGCTCAATTATACAAATAAAATCAATATTTTCATGATTCTTAACTCTTTCTAAAATTAATTGCTCTAAATGTAATTCTTTGTTACGTAATCCTTGAATGTTCAAACGTAGCACACCAACCTTTGAAGTTACTTTAACTTCAAAATCAGTTTTCTTACTAAATTCGTTAAGCCTTTTGAATTTACTGTGTGTGTTTTTCCCTTTGCTGTTCTTGTGAATACTTTATTTGTATCATACAATTCAGATGAGTCGAATGATGGACTAAAGTGTCTGTCATCACTAGCCTCACTCAAAATATATTGGCTAAGGAGCTTACAAAAGTTTCTCTTACCTCCGTTACTTATGTTATATCCATCTTTTAAATAATCAGATTTTTGCAATAATTTATTTATATAGAAAGTATTAGTACCATCCGTTTTAAAGAGCTCCTTTTCTATATGCTGATTTATTTTATAAATAATTTCATTATAGTCATTTGTAACATATCTATATGGAATGGTAGACATTATTAAATTAGTATGTGTAAATTTTTTTGCAAAATTAGCTAAACTATTTTTCATACTAACAGTATTATAGTATTCACCACTAACATGATAAGAACTCAGTAAAAGAATAACATAATCAGATTTTGTAAACTCCCAAACCAAGCCATTTACATTCTTTAATACATAATCAAGTGTACCGTTCGAACTAATTACAGCAGACACGGTAAAATTTTTAGGAAGACAATCTTTAAGATAAGATGTACAATTTCTTCCAATTTCATCAGAGACTATCAATACTTTTGGAGTAATGTACGGACTAGAATTATATTTCGGTTCAACTAATTGACTCTTTTTTTCACTTTCCACGATATTACTTAGATTAACTTTACACTTTTTATTAGTTTTAAAATTTTTCTTTTCTATGTTTTTTTTTTTAAGATTTTTGATTCCTTTATTTTTTATTTTTTGTTTAGATTCAGTTGCGGTACTGGAATCTTTTATTATTACATTACTCTTATCATTATTACAAATGTTATTTAATATAGATTCTTTATCGGCGGGGTTAGTACAATCCAAGCTCTTATTTTTTTTAAATTGTCTAAATTTAACGTAACTTCTTTTGAGAAGTGAACTGCCTCTACCTGAGCATTTTTATCAAACTTAATTATAGGATCTGTTTGTGTACTAGCCTCCGAGAAAGACCCCGTTTTATTTATAATTTGACTTAATTTGCCTTGCCTCTTCGACATGCTTGTGTTTTCATTACCATATATTATCGTACTATAACTGACGTTTAATTTCGGCGATTGAGTTGTTTTTGATATTTTGCTTCTTGTATTCATTTTATTTTACAAAACGCAACAAAACTAGTCAAATCACAATTTCACTTTAAATCTTCTAAAAGAAAATTATAAGTAACATTAGTAACAATTTAAATGGACAGTTAATAAAAACAACACTTATCTGTTTGTTTTTTTTTTTTTTTTTGTTCTTCCTGACGTTTTGTTTACTTGCAAGAAGCACACTCTATTTATTTATAAAGCGGGAACAAACTCCAAACGTAGCAAACAAAAAGGTGGCGTAAGCAGGAACGGTAATAAAAATGTGTATAATGGAAACTCGAGACGAAAAATGGAACGTAAAACAAAGTAAAAAAAGATGCCCTTTCTGAAAAGAACCCATGCAAATTACTAACGGAAAATGTAATTAATGCAACTAGAATTATACTCACAGAGAAACGGCAGTAGATCCAATCAAATGAACCACAAATTTGAGAAGAAAGCGGACGGTGAACTATTTTAAAATGATTGAGATACATGATGAGCAAATTTGCTATTTTTTTCACAACAATAGAAAACAAGCCAATTCTATTACGCATTTTCATTGACGCTCAAACGAAGAAGAAGATCTACTCCGATACGTTAACAGATCGATAAAATCGGCAGTTCAGTGACACCAAAACAATTTCCGCTCAACCTGTTCAATATTCCAAACATATTCAAAATTTTTCTAACGAAAATAACGTTCACAATATGCTTTTATACGATAATATTGTACGAAAAACCACGACAAAACATTTGCAATAGCATTATTGACAACTTAAACAATTGAATTTTGAAAACTAACCAAACTGTTTAATATGCACCGAACGATAACTTGTGTTTCATACACAGAGACATATATATATATATATATATATATATATATATATATATATATATATATATATATATATATATTTATATATATTTATATATATACGACGTGCATGTCATACTATCAAGTAGTGTACTTAGTGTATGCGATGTAACATCAATTGTACACTAGCAAAGAGGTGCGACAGTAATTGTAAAAATTTTTTATGAATACGACAGAGGTTCGTTCCAGTTACGGAAAAGGAACATAGGTTTGTTCTAGAAAAAAGAAATTTATACGTAACAAAATCTTGACAATAAAATGTTTCCAGAAGTACGACTGTTATGCATAGTGATTGGACTACTGCAAAACAAATATGGTAAAAGATTAGATTCTAATGGGGATTTAAATGACGCTGTTGTAGGTTACATTAAACAGCAGATGACGTTTTCAAACACCCTTTCTGAGGAAATAGCAAACCAAAATTGGAACCGAAAAGAGATTTTAGATTTTCCCAAACTAACTGAAGCACAATTTAAATATTGTTTACAGGTTCGTATCAGTTTTCATTAGCTGTTTCATATCTGGCTGAAATAATGGACGACAGGAATAATATTTTCATATATTACACGAAGCAAACTCCAAATATTATAAAGTTAAATGTTCGGTCACGGCATATAAACAATAAATATTATCGGGTATTTATTGATCATCTTCCTAATTCTAACAATATTGAAGGAATTCGCCGCGCCGGTACTGTTGCAATTGTCCGAATGGTAATAGAACTGTTGGATGCTGTGCTCATGTTTGCTCCCGGAGTGACTCATTTTTGCTCCCGGAACGACTCATTTTGCTCCCGGAGTGACTCATTTTGCTCCCGGAGTGACTCACTTTGCTCCCGGAGTAACTCATTTTGCTCCCGGAGTGACTCATACACCTTATAATGGTTAAAGAGCTCATACACCTTATCATGGTTAAAGGGTATAAAATAGTTAAACTTACACAAAATATTGTCTATTTACCGGTGGTTGTCAAAGAGTTAACATCTCTTTCGCTGAAAAAACAATTTCGTGGTAAAACAATTGCATTTCGAACCATGATAATTTACAATTCAGAGCAGTCCACCGCTAGACAACCTAGCAAAGGACTTTCGAAACCTAAGATCATTAAGCGTAAAACTTTTAAACGACAACACATTTCACCCGAAAATTTAGCATTCCTTAAATCACTAGGTCTTAAAGTGAAAAGAACATGGGTACTCACCAATGTGCTAAATATTATTAACAGTTTGTAATTTGATGGTCATCTAGCAATAGCTATTAGTATCCGTTTTCGGATACATCCCACAAATTAACTAACTATCCTCACCAATTTTAATTATTTTATATAAAGTTGTGGATTGTGTGAGTAAATTCAGTTCTACGGCGGCGATAAAAAAATGGTGTTTCTTGATATACAAGGCTATCAAGGTGCTAACAACCAATTTTATTTTAAAGAAGTTGGTATCGTTGCGGAAAATTCGGATGAAATATTACATCTTATATTCGACGCACCGTTTGATTTCAACGAGTTGCCGAAGAAATATGAACGGGTTGCTGCACGTTGGCTTTGCCGAAATTGGCATGGGATACCTTGGTCGTATGGATTTATTCCGTACAAAAAACTTCATACCATACTGAAATCTATATTAAAGAAGTTTTATATACGTCAAGGGCAGTGAAAAGAAGAAATGGATTTCAAATTTGTTTGATGACACCGAACACCAGCCGTGGATTTGGAGGAAATATTTGATGTACCGAAGATTTCCAATCTTTGAGATGAATGTTATTCAAGACGTTGTATGCTTCATTCAGACAAAATTTGTTCATTAGAAAATTGTATTCTTTTAAAAAATTTTTATATGGAAAATAAATAGATTTTAAGAAATATATAGATTTAAGTAATTTAATATTTTTGTATACATATTCTATAAATAAAACTTTAAAAAAATTATGTGCGTTTTATTTAATTATTACCCCCTATTCCCCTATTTTTTACAGTAAGAAGTTTCTTTCGTTAACCTATAAAAGTATTGAAAAAAATCTTATTTATTATTCTAATTGAAAAGCATATTTCATGATACACTCTGTATAAGAATACACCCGTATACATGCATTTGTATATTATAATTATATTATGTATGTGTGATGTAAGTTTTAAGATGATATTCTATAAATTTTTTACCTCAAAACTACTAATTTATAAAAAAATTTAGTAAATCTTAATGCTGTTATAATTTTTATATTAAACAACATAGTTAAATTATAGTATACATATTAAGAAATAATCCAAGTATTTATTGTACAATAATGTAGACACGGTAGTGTACCAAAAATTTAAGTACAGTACGGTGTCAAAAGTTTGGGGCCACCCCTTGGGTTAGGGTATTTCCCACATTTTTGATGCGGTAGTGTACCTTTCGTTTAAAATGACGCAATTAAGGCAAGCGCGTGTTAGGGTCAAGGTTTGCAGGTACACAAAATAAGTACAGTACGCTTCAAAAAGTGATCGGATACCTTTTTAGCCAGGGGGCCCGCACTTTTGACACCGCAGTGTACCAAAAATTTAAGTACAGTACGGTGTCAAAAGTTTGGGACCACCCCCGAGTCAGGGTAACCCCACATTTTTGACGCGGTAGTGTACCCCATCTATCGATTTGTAGCCTAAAGTTCAGTCTGCGCAGGCGTCGAGTTCTAAAATTCAGTCTGCGCATGCGTCTTGTACTAAAATTCAGTCTGCGCATGCGTTAGGTTCGCATTCAAAAACTATGGCGGGTAATGGGTTAACACAAAACCAATTCGTGATGAACAAATTGTGATGACGCATAATGGGTTAACTTGAATTAATTTGGTTGTTGGTGATAACTCATGTCTTAGGAATTTCAAGGCCGACAGTATGAGCGAGTGTGGTGTCAAATGTCAACAACAAATTTTAAATACATGTACTCGGTACGTGCCGGGTCAAAGGTCAAGGTTTGCCCATCGATACAGTTTGATGACTCATCAGTTCGGAATGTGTAGTACCGTAAAGTTACACGATTTCAAACATTGACAAAAGGATTCAAGTTGGTTAGTTTTACGGTGCCCAGAACTGTCCTAGCCCTTCTACTAATCGCTAATTTTTTTTTTAAATAAAATATATATGACGAATGTTAATGTGGCCGTTAGCGCGCATTGACAAATCTATGATCTCGGCTCGGGCAATTAATTTGCGTGGTACCCAAAACTCGACCTTATGTCGGTACTATACACAGCGCTGTAATTTACTGTAAACGACGGAGGGACTCACTGATCGGCCACCAGTTTGAATTTTACGATGTTTAAATCAAATGCATCGGAAGACTTGTAATCCAAATGGTCGGTGCGAACAGCTATGCGTGTCTGTTCTCCGCCGTCAATTTATTCACTGTCGACTTCAGAGCACTAGGTATGTATTCAGCCCTATTACTCTGTATGTGCTGGTTGTGTGAGAGAGATGTTGAAAGTATACTTCTTTGGGAAAATAGAGAAAACAATCTGCGCCAATTTTAACAGTTTATTATACATAAACGAAATTAAACGATGAACAAGTTATAGAGTTGTTTTTTTTTTTGTTTTTTTTTTTTTTTTTTTTCAAACAAATATAATTACGTAGTGAGTACAAATTATCAAAATTCCTTACAAAATATAAAAATAAATACAATTTAAATAAAATCTCTTATTAGTATTAATCCGAATTCTAATATTTAAAAGTCAATATTTGTTCAGTTTACGAACCACTGAAACCGACATTTTAACTCATGTTGAAAATTACAACCTTTATCGATCATTCAACGATCAAGATACAGATCTGCCGTGACTAAAAGGACCCGATACCTTATCTCTATACTTTGATCTATCCTTTTTTTGCAGTTTGTCTTTTTTATATTTATATAGTTGCCACAGTTAGATTCCAGTGACCACCAAACAATTGTGAATAGAAGTACGAAAAAAATAGATTACTTATTTGTTGATTTACTATTTCCTATATTCTTACTTTAATAAAACACAGTAAAGTAAAATATTAGCGAAATTCCAGAATGGAATTCAGCTATTACAGCCACTGTCATGACGCGACTTAAGCCCGGGACTATGGCAGAAATTGGTTTGTTTGAAATTTCATAGTGAGAAAACATTCATTTCATCAAAAACAGTTCTATAAAAGGGGTCCAAAGTCAAAGAATGAATAGTTTGGTCGAAAAAAGTAACGATATTCTAACTTACTGATTGATTCATTTTCTGAAATTACTGTAAAACTAGACTATAAATCTTGGATAGCAGTTTATTTTTATGACACAGAAACCCACTAAGATAGAATATTTTGAACTAATAGGCTCAAAAGAATCTCTAAACGAAAGCTTTTAAAAAATGTCAATAAAATGAGTTTTATGATGATTATTATTATTATAACTATAGTAACCATACTTTCATGATAAAAATGTATTACATTTCACGATTTTAAAATAAAATACATTTTTTATGTATCCCTACAACTTAAGCTTACGTTCCATATATATTTTAAGCTTTTTTGTTGTTATCGTCAAATAGCCTATTGGGCAATTTGGTTATACACTAAAATAATATAATAGATAATAATAGTAGGTATAGTAAATTATAAAAAAATTAAAAGGAGTTTTAGGGAGATTTTTATATTTATTAAAATATTTTGTAATTCGGGAATAAAATAAAATATTTTATTTGGAAATTTAAAAAAAAAAAATAATAGAATTTGTGTAATAAATATTAAATATTCTTATTTAAATTATTTTGTGGTTCTCATAATATTGAAAACCGTTTTTAAAGATGTTAAAAAATGAAAAAAGTCAAAAAAAATTTCCACTGTTTCTTCTTCATAATCCTCATACGTTGAAAACTCACACTTGTCAACACAGTTATCATCATCATCACCAAACTCATCATAATCATCACTGTCATCATCATTTTCATCGTCGGTACTTAAATTGATAATGAAATTATCGACCGAATCTTCGATCAAACCATCTTTCGCCCAGTAATATTCTTCTACCTCCGAAGTCTTTTTTAAAAATCCTTTCCAGTCTTCTACACTTGTGTTTTTAATTGCAATTTCAGTCAATTCATGTAACTGGGTTAATGTCAATTCGCCCGTAGTGTTGTGATCCCGAATAAATCGTTTTATTTGTGCCCATGCCAATTCAATTGTATTAAGATCACACATGTAAGGTGGTAGTCTAATTAAACAATGGCCGTGAGAGGCAAATAAATTGTCTATTCGACAAACTTTTTCTTTTGGTGCGCTTTCACTTATCAAAGATAACAACATGTCTTTTCTCATAGATAAATCGCATGCGACTCCCTTTGTTTTAAATAAGAAATCATATCTTTTTTTGTCGAATATTTATTCGGTATTTTTTCGACGACGTTGCTATGATAAGGTGCATTGTCCATAATTATAATCGACCTATCGGATAACTTCGGTAAAACTTTGGACACTATCCACTTTTCAAAATTTTGGGAATTCATTTGTCCATGGTAATCACCAGTACTACAGCCGGCTTTAAAAATTAATTCAGCATCCGGTAGGAAACCATTTTCCCCTCCAATGTGAGCAATTATTAATCTATTTCTTGCTCGTGTTGTTTTAACAACGCCTAGCACGTCATCCCTTTGCCAGCATTTTCCATGAACCAAGTTGGTATCAAGATATGTTTCGTCCAAATAAAAAATATGGCGTTTTTCTTGTTTAAGAGTTTTTATATTTCTTAAATATTTTCCACGCCAGTTAATAATATCTGGTCTCTCAATTAATAATTTTCGTTTGTTATTAACTTGATGCCAGTGAAATCCCATATCCAGAAGGGTTTTTGTGAGAACCGTCCTCTTCCACTGAAAATTAATTTTCTCTTCTAAAACTGGTAACAATTTTAGTACAGTTGGCACTTGTTTTTTTACTAAATAAAATTCCTCTATTGTTCTTCTTATGACGTCTCGATCAAAACTATCAATTTCGGCTTTTTTAGGGTTTGGGTGCGAATGTTTTTTTACGGGGGAGTGAACAGTTCCATCTTTTTTAAGCTGCGAATCGATTCTTCGAAGTGTAGTTCGAGAGACTCCAGTATAATTTATTGCTCTTTTAAAAAAGTTGAAAAGAGGTATTTCTAAATGTTTTTGAAGTGCCTTCTTTTTACACATTTCTAATACTCTGCTGAGAATCTGAAACAATATACGAAATTATTAATACAAATTAAATAGTATTCGTCATATACAAATAAAAAATTTTTAATAATTACCATTCGCCCTTCAGTGTGAATCGTTTTTCCTCTTCTAAAAAATTTTTTTGGTGTTGATGGTGGTGAGCTACTGTTTTCCATTTCCGTTTATATAACAAACCGTTTATAAAAATGAAATAAAATGAGCCAAAAGCAGAGAGTACACACGTACAAACTTCACCAGAACAAATATAAGGTAACACCGTAAACGTAAAATAAATTATGTTAATGTAACCCGAAATATTAATTTTATATTAATATTTCTAATATATGATAGATATAAAATATAAATGTCACACTTTTATAATTGTTGCTAAAAACTAAACTCTGTACGAACGCACTGAATATTACGCAGTAACTAAATTGTAATTTTTAGCAGAAAAATTTCTAATGGGGTTGTTTTTAAAATTAAAATTATTTTAGGATAATTCCATAAACTGATATAAAAGCACCGACACCGCAGGGGAGACAAATTTTAATTATTTCATATTTAAGAATTTTAGGTAAATAAACTATGCAATAAAATTTTTCAAAAAAGCCCAGAAATAAATTGTAGAAAGTGGTTGGGTAATAAAACAATTTATTATCCTGTTTTTGAAGAAATTTAACAAAAATTGAAAAAACTTATGATAAACATGTTAAATATAATCTTTGTTCAAATATTCTAAAAATGAAAATGAGAAAGATGAGAACATTTCATAAAAATAATATTATTTGATAATAAATTAGTAAATAAGAATTTGATTTAACTTCAAAATCAGAATTTCAGCTTGTCATTGATAATACATAATATGTTATTGATAATATGTACAGCTGGACCACCGATTGGTAATCACAGATACAATGTTTGGTGTATGTGGTTGGGGGTTATTCATGCTTGTTTTCACTATTCAAACTGTTCATAATTTTATAACTATAGTAGCAACCATACACGCTCTGTATAGTATTATAAAATTACAAAAAAAATTAATTAAAAAGGCTTAATTTCGGTTAAAAAAATACTTTTCGCAAGAAATACTAAAACCATCAGTTAGATAAAATTGATTTTTAGCCTTTTGTAATTAAAGTTATATTTATAAATGTAATTGGAAAATACATTAACTTTATGTGCAAGTGTACAAGCAATTCTGTAAGACATTACTTTCTATGTTATGTATCGTTGCTTTATCTCCCCCCTTTCGTCACTCACCCGACGAAATCGGGTCCAAATAGTCACGGCACATCTGTACATAAGTTAGAATGTCGCCATTTTAGTGTAAATGTTTCTGTAAGATATGAATAAGTGATTGTTCTTTATTTTAATTCTGTTATTTTGGGGTGTGAATAGTTAAACGTGTTACTAATTATATTTTATTTTCTTTTTATTTACAGACCAAATTCTACCAATGATGTGGCTAAGTAATAATCGGAAATAATTCGTATGGAAAAAAAAGATGCGGTGTATTCAAATGTATTTGTACTTGTTTTAGAAACCAGTGATTTTTGTATATGTATTGAATTTGAAACGGCCGGGGGACTCTGGGTGAATATTGTGGATTGAATTAGGTGAGTTGTCGAAGTTAATTAAAGTCACTTGATTCTAATTGTATTTTTGAATTTTATTTACAGGAAAATACGCCAGAAAAAAATTTTAATGATGTGGAATAAAGTAAGTATAACTGTTCAATCACAATTGTTTACGAATTAGAATCAAGATTACTGATAAATTTCTCATTCTTTCCAGAACCAGTGATTATAAAATTTTACAAGAATTGAGTACTATATCAAATCTCTGGCCGGGTAAGAATTTGCGATTTTTGTCTGAATTGAAAATAATGCAATCAATTTACAATTAAATGTGATGAAAAGTCAACTTACATGAAATTTTTAATTTGAAGAAAATTAATTTGAATGATCGAAATAACACGAGGTGAGGTAGTCACTTCCCAGTAGTACGTTTAAATTTTTTAAATAAAATGATGTGGTTCGTTCGACGACTAATTTAAGAGAGAGCAATCTTCAAAATTTTACCACACTGCCAACCTCTGAGTAGTGACTTATTTTTACAATATTATGTAATGTTCGATATAATTCAGATTGAATTACCTCGATCATTCAATTAAGATATTGTTTATTATTGATTGATTATTGGTATTTTTATTTCTGATTAATTACAGAGTGTCCCAGGTCGATTTCACCTACCGGGCGTTTCATAACTTTTTTGTTATTTTGTTTTTTTTATTATTTTATTTTTTCTTTAATATTTAGTAATTATAGATTGAGAAATGTAAGTGATTAATAAATTTAATTGATTCGCTTAATGAATTTACTAGTTTTTTTTTTTTTTTTGTATTTTAATTGTTAGCGTAACGTACTTCGTTACAACCCTATTCTCCTAACCTAAGCCCATATGACTATGGCTACTTCTATCCTCTGAAAATTGGTGGTATGGAGTATGCAGGCATCAACTCACGTAAAGAAGTCTTGGATAAAGAAATAGCGACTGGAAACCCAAGTGGCAACTATCGGGCAGTTAAGAAACTACCTGAACTACCTACTACTGACTACCTATGCACGCTGGAAGCGGTGCATAGAGCTTAGAGGCAATTACCTGTAATTTATATTAAAAAGTCACGAATTTAACTTTTGTTGTTTTGTTATTAATTGGAATTTAATATCGGACAGTTTTAGTCAGACAACCAAATAGAAATAGGTTAACGAGTCATAAATAATTCTCTAAAAATTAAAAATGTGTACACTCACTAAGTTTATTAACAATACTGTACTAATAATGTATTTTATTTTTCAGTTGCCACAATCAGAAGAATGAAAAAGAATATTAAATGGATTTAATCAACGATGGAACTTTCATAATTGTGTGCGGGACAATGAACGAGAAACATGTTCTACTCCAAGCTCCATTCAGCAGTGAACCAGAATTTTACAATTAACATTATTCAGTATCGTACTTTTGACACTGGTTGATGCCGATGATTGCTTCACATTTACTGATGATGGCACACAAGGAACAATCAACGACAGTGATATATTTGTGTGCATAACACTTCATTGTAAGATGATACGGAAAGAACTTTTATTTCCAACAAATGAATCGCTGCCAGGACGCTAACAGAGCATGCCATATATTTTTGTAGGTGACGATGGGCTTCCTCTTAGTAGCACACTTTTGAAACTGTAATATATTTGGAAAATCCTTCTAGCGGTAGCATTGAACGAATTTTCAACTACCGCCTTTGTCGCACATGAAGAGTTGTAGAAAATGTTTTGATATTTGAGCTTTTGTATTCCGTGTTTTTAGAAAACCGATGTTGGTACAACCCGAAAAAGCTCTTCCTATCTGTATGACATGGGTGCCACTTCATAATTTTCTACAACGAAATAAAACGTCTAAGCAAATATACTCTTCAAATACAGTTTTTGACTACGAAGTGGACAAACATTTCAAATCAGGAACGTGGCGCCAAGATACTACCAATTCATTGCTCACGCCAATTTCAAACATCATAAATATGCAAACGTCGAAGTTAGCGTTTTAGTGGCTGACCATGAAGTTTCCGTCGAAAATGCTGCATTAGAAACTGCAAATCATCTAAGCTATCAAACTATCTGATAGAAATTACACATCCAAAGGTGTAAAAAAACATATTTTAGAAAATTTATGGAAATTAAGATCCTGAAAAAGAACTTACAATTAAATCGATAACATATTAATCGCGTGAAAAAATAAGATTGCAGCGTTGCTATAGCAATCAAAAATACACCTTACCACGTATTCGATGCTCATAATGACTGTGAATATGCTGGTACTTATGAACATAAAATTATTGTAGGTGGTTTTAAAAATTCGGCTTCGTTAGAAACTCTAACCACCGAATTCAATAAATTAGCAATTCACAAAAATGAAAGCTAAAGCTAAAGCAAAACATGAAAGCTTAAGTTCAATTATGGCTAGAAAAACTCTTAAATTAATATGCTACAGTGTTAGTGAATTGCACGATTTCAGTTATAGTTGCTCTGTTCTGCTCTTTCATTAAGCCACAGAAAAAAGCCTTCATACCTATAGAAGATATTTAAAAAAAAAATTGATCAGTTGAAATGAAAATACTACTGAGGCAAGTAGTCTAGTTGACAAGTCCCATTTCATTACAAACCTGTTACGCAGGACCGAATAGTATGATTGAGGTCTCATTAAGGCTTAAGTGAACCAAGTTTTGAGTATTCCGAACGTATTGGGACTGCCAAAACTTACTTTTCGTTATTGAAAATTATCGTGTTACGTTTTGTACAACGTTTTCAAAATTTAAAAAAAAAAAATTGCTAATTTCAAAATTAATTTTATTGTACTTGTTTTGTTGCCGCCCACTGTACATTCGCTGCTGGCGCGAGCTGTACTTTGGCTGTGTTAGGTTTATTGCATTTTTTTAAGTTGGTATTACTGCGCGCCTAATGGGTGGATAGTTTTGGAGGCAAACTATGCTATAAATTTCGGTTGAACAGTGGTGTCATTTTCATTTTAATTTGACTTTTTTTTGTAATCACGACCGGACTTCTGTATAACAGGTATGCTTAAATTAATTTTTTTAATATATTTTTCTATTATTGCAATAATGTAATTAGTTTTAACATGTAAAATTTTGGTCACATGTAATTTAAAGGTTATATGTTGAATTTAAAGTTTCTTTTTTAATTTCGTCTTTGACAATGGTTAATTTAATTTAATTTACATTTTTATTTATTCAATTTCTTAAATATAACTTCTGTATAACAGGAATTTTTGTAACAAAAGTATGTGACAATTTGGTATAAACTTTGTAATATGGGAACATTGAGGACATATAGTACAATTGTGGAAATTTGTTAACCTGAAATCATGCGTTACTTTTAATGGACAAATTCTGGATGCAATCAACTCGCTGTGGTTCAAATTTGGAGTTTACGTTTTCTCATGTGAATTACATCTGCCTGCCATGAGTTCGCTTCAACCCTGGACAACCACCATAGTTTCAACGTTCTAAAGCCCAATTAATACCATCTTTAAAGTGGAAATCTTTAGTTAAGTAATCCTTTTGGCATACTCTATTACCTTCTTTGCAACATGGTTTTGGTGCTTACTTTAATTAACAAATTAACATTGCATAGTGAACTTTACTAATGTAAAACAGTTGAATTCTATTAACTTTTCTGCTATTCAAATTTTCTATTAATTCCTTGTAATGTGTTAGTTTTCATATTATCGTAAAACAGTTGAATTTCTATTAACTTTTCTGTCACTCAAACTTTTGTTAATTCTTTATAATGTTCTAAAGTTTTCATACTAATTGTAATTTAAGGCTACCTACCTAACCTAATTATAATTTTAATTTTATAGCATGCTTGTATTGGTCAGTAGATATTTGTATCTCGTAAATTTTCTATATTTTCCTACGTTTTTTTTGTATTTTATTAAAATTATTGTATTTCGTAATTTCGTAAAACCCGTTACTTAAACCTCTGTCTACATCCAAAAAATCTATTATATATACTTATACAGATACATCAAAAGATGTCGCTATGTGTCTCGCTATTTTAAATAATTACTATACATAATCAGTGCTGTTCACTTTGTAGATATCAAACTGAACTATAGTTGAGTATACGTCAAAGATGGCATTGTATGCCATGTACGTTACATACGTGTTCTTTTTTAGGTGCCTATGCTGATTTTTTAAAAGTGTTAATATATTCTGCCCGTTTTTTTATATGCGTCAACATTTTACAAAAGAAAACATTAATAAATCAAAATTTTTGGGTTATACTTTCTTAAAAACATATTCATTGGATTAAAAAAAACTGGGTTTCATGCTTATTAAAAAAAAAATGGGTGCTTAATTTATTTATTAATTTTTATAAGCTACTTTGACACACCTAAAAATAGTGTTCCGTAATGGAGGCTTTTACGTTACTGCAAAAAAATTTTATGAAAAAAAAATGAAAACCTAACCATTGGCAGCTAGTTGTCGAAAGTCGCTAATTTCTCGCCATAGGCAGAATAACTCGTGGAATTCTCATCTGAAATAAAAAAACAAAAGTTTTTCTATTAATAGATGCTTATTGTTTGCAATTAAACGAAGGGTTTTTTGTTTTAAAAAAAAAAAGTAATTTTCATTTTTTGACAGCGTTTTTGTAAAATTTGTAATGTTAATATAACTAGCGATAGCGAGAAAGATTTTTCTAAAGATAATGTACAATCAGAAAAGAATCTACAGTCAGAAGAGAATGTGCAGTGGAAAAAAGACCTTATTTCCCCAAGAAACAGAGTGTTGAAAACGAGTAAAGAACGGGGACAATAATTACTTTGTTAATTTGTTAAAAAAAAAAGAAATAGGTCACTAGATAAGTTTTGCAATACAGCCATATTTATTAAAGTTTTTCAAAATAATTTCTGTCACAGCTTATACACTTAGTGGCACCTAAAAACCAACTGTCAAAAATATCGTGCTATTTTTCTTCTGGCAGTTCTGAACACACTTGATCCCAGGCCGCCAGTAGCTCGGAATCGCTCGCAAACTTCCGACCTTTCAGCTAGCCGTTCACAATCGGAAACAAAGCGAAGTCACAGGAGCAAGATCTGGACTGTAGACAGGATGATCAAGCAGTTTAATGTCAGTATTTTCTAAAAAAATAACTGCCCCATGAGCTCGATGAGCAGAAGTGTTATCGTGGTGAAAATGCCAGCTATCTATTCTTGAGTTTGGACGAATCTCTTTAAGTTTCTGGACAACTTTAGGCAAATATTTATTAACATACCAAGACGCCTATACTGTGCATTGACTATCAGGACAACTCGTTTATCCTCCTTTATTAATAACTCGACTTTTGCTACGTTTTATGGAACAGTTGCTTCAACAAGACGACCCGATCTTGGAGGATCATTAACACTGAAATTACCACGTTCAAATTCACGATACCACCGGTACATAGTTGTGCGATGAAGACACTTTTCTTTGCGTAAAGTTTTCATTTTCTCTACACATTCATCTACGAACAGGCCTCGCACAAAGTTGCAGCGAATAATCACACGTAACTCGTCCTTCAACCACTCGGACATTTTTAATGTTTTAGTTCTGTACACAAATGATTCAGGGGGACTTATTGTATGGCTACCGTCTAGTTATGAGTTGAACTTTATAAAAAAAATAAATGCAAGTGCCTTGCGATTATAAACATTTTGTATTGCAAAACTTATCTAGTGACCTATATATATATATATATATATATATATATATATATATATATATATATATATATATATATATATATATATATATATATATATATATATATATATATATATATATACACTATTGGACAAAACTGGAGCAACAGAAAAATTGTTTAAATATTTTTATACAATTTTGGCACAAACTATACGTAAAACTAAAAATATTTAATGATTTTTTTTTACAGATGACAAAATTGAACACTTATGATGATATAAATAAAATTTTATCCTTTTTGTATGGGTTTTCCCAAAATGGTTATTGCCTATGCATAGATGCGTTGTTATTTACATGCGACAGAAGTGGAGCAACAAACTGGTTTCATCCCTTTTTTTCATCCCTAGACAGTAAAATAAATAAAATATTTTGTTTAGAGTTAGTTTACATTTATATTTGTATATACAATATACATATTATTGAGTGGTGAACAAATATTGTTGAAAATTCTTATAATGCCTCGTGGAATCACAGTATCAGCTGATTTAAAAAAAAATTAATTATATCAGATTTTGAAAGTGGTATTACGCAAGCTGTGATAGCTAAAAAAATATAAATTAAATAGGTCTGTAATATCAAGAACAATAAAAAACTACAAAACACGTGGAACAGTGGAAAGTCCAATGCAATCTGGTAGACCAAGGAAAACCACACCTCGTTTGGACCGAAAAATAAAAAGAGTTTCAGTGGAAAACCCTTTTAAATCTGCCAAACAAATTGCTGCAGATTTAGAAATAACAAATATAAGTTCAAGAACAATTCAGCGAAGATTAGTGGATGTTGGTGTGTGTAGCAGACGACCGGCAAAAGTTCCGCTCATCAGCGAAAAAAATAGACTAGCTCGTATTGCTTTTGCGAAAGAACATATTGAGTGGGATGAAAAAAAATGGAATACAGTTTTATTTTCCGACGAAAGTAAGTACGATTTATTCGGTACAAGTGGTAAAAGAAATGTTCGGCGTCCAAAGAATCAACGTTTAAATCCGAAATATACTGTACCTACAGTAAAACATGGAGGAGGTTCAGTTATGGTATGGGGCTGTTTCTCGGGACTTAAAATGGGACCAATTCGTGAAGTTGATTGTTATATGGATAGATTTGTTTATTGTGATATATTGAAAAATACAATGTTACCATTTGCAGAGGAAGAAATGCCCTTAAAATGGCGTTTTCAACATGACAATGACTCGAAGCATACTTCGAATTATGTAAAAAAAATGGCTTCGGGATCACAATATCGACGTTCTGAAATGGTGCGCTCAGTCGCCGGACCTGAACCCAATCGAAAATCTTTGGGAAGAATTAGAAAAAAAAATTAGAACAAAGAATTTCAAAAATAAAAAGGATTTAATCGACGAAATTAAATTACAGTGGCAACTAATTGATAGTACGACAATAAAGAAACTAATCCAATCAATGCCGAAGAGATGTCAATTGGTGATTGAGAAGAAAGGTTATCCTATACCATATTAATTGTGTTTGTAATTTTTTTAACCAAAACGTAATATAAAAACTGTAGTGAATAATGTTGTTGCTCCACTTTTGTCGCATAATTTTTATTACATTAAAAAAAAACTTTTCTATTTTTTGTGAACTGTAAGAGCTTTTATGTTAAATGTTGTGTAATATACATATTAAAGAAGTGTAAATGTTTTTAGTAAATTTCTACTTTGTAACTTATTTTTTGATTCATTTGATAACAACTATCAAAACCAAGCAAATTTGTAATGTTGCTCCACTTTTGTCCAATAGTGTATATATACAGCAATCCCCCGAAGAACACGATTAATTGGTTCCGTTTTCTTTGAAACCGTGTAGTTCGAGACGACCAAAAGATAGGCATTTTTTATTAGAAGTGTGAAAATAAAAAAATATAAAAAAAAAACATTCCGTTTAATTTGCAAGTTGTGGGTATTCCAAATATATTGCGACTGTTAAAACCTACTTTTCGTTATCGAAAATTATCGATAATGGACTACTTATCATAAATTGGTTATAATTGTTTAATTTAAGCTCTATTAGTCCCTCTGATTTGATTACCAATAGAATATTTTCGAAAAAATTAGTTTTCGATACTTTTCGTAAAGTTACGAAAAATATCGAAAACTAATTTTTTCGAAAATATCCTATTGGTGACTAAATCAATGGAACTAACAGAGCCTAAAGAAACCAGTTATAACCAATCGATGATAAGTTACGTGATATCGATAATTTAAGCGAAGTAAGTTATGGGTATTCCGAACATATTGAGACTGTCAAAACTTACTTTTCGTTATCGAAAATTATCGATGTCGAAAATAACATTTTCAAAATTTAAATATGTAAATTTCTACATATTCTTTATCATTTCTATTATAAAATTCTCAAAAATTTTAGTAGCTTTATTTGCAGCATTTTTCTTTTATAATGACAGCTTCAATTACCACGATTTTTATTCGTGTAAATCGAATCCACATGTGATATACATATTCGTGTACATTGAGGACTGATGTAACTTTATATCAAATATATAATATGTACTTAAAAATCGTGTTGTCTGAAACCGTGTAATTCGGGGGAAGGGTACCCGTGTTCTATGAGTCCCGTGTTCTTCGGGGGATGCCTGTATATACATATATATATATATATATATATATATATATATATATATATATATATATATATATATATATATATATATATATATATATATATTGTTACGTGCCCTACAATTAACAATTAATCGGACACATTGCATTCGAAATTATTCCTTATAACTGGCCGAGTAGCAATTTACATGTCTGGCGCGTACGAACATATAAAAGTTTCAGTTTCAAAAGATTTTTTATTGTTATATTTATATATTTATTATTATTTATTTTTTTTTAATAATATAATGGAGTCTTTTTCGTCCGACAACAGTCTATAACAGATGCCACCCACGTGATTATCTTCCTAGCTTTTATATATATACAGGCAGAGTTTTTTGAGGGTTACCATTTTTATTACAGCCAAACCGTTGATTTAATCGAAAAATTGTTCAAATAAGAGTTATAGATATCGACGGGGGCAACTGATTGCTATAGACAGGAGCTTTATAGCTCTTATGGTTTTCGAGCTATAATGCAAACTATGATGCAAGTTTTTACTAATTTTGTCAATTGTTATCATGGAAGGTGGAGGCCTACTTTACTAGCAGATTATTGTTGGGCGTTGAGAAAAGAAGCTGTATATCTCAATTATAAAAGAAAAAGCACATTAGCTGTACATTTTTGAAATTATTTTAATTAATAAATTTTAATTGGGCTATTAATTTTTTTATACAAGAAACCGAAGCTAACCAAGACATGGTATTAGTGCCACTGTGAATATTTTTCTATGCTCTCTCGAAATTAGTTGAACTCATTTCAAGGGCTTACAAAAGTTGATAATTTGTTAACCAGTGTTAACAGAGTTAACCAGTGTTAACAGTGTTAACATCTTATCAAAATGGACATCGGAAAGTTTTTTGGTAAGTTATGTACTGCTTTAATCTTGGACCTAGAGCTAGTAGTTTTATTTTATTTCTCTTAGCTAATAGCTTTGGTAACGGATATACTAGCTAGAGACGTATAATAATCGTTAAGAATATCATTTTTAATTTTATCTGGCATATTTTTGATGTGGAAAGAAAGAATCGATTATGTGGAAGGGAAATGTTAAGAAAAACTATTATTTTATTAAAAACGAATTTATTGATTCAATCTCTATGAATTTAACGTTAACTAAACAGTGGTTTCGTTTTCAGTAATTAATTATGAAAACAAAACATAAATTATATTTGTGGTTTAATTAAATACAGATCCTTGATATAAATAATGCTAAAAAAGCTTCCTGAGATAATGTTTATAAGTAATTGAACAAAACTGCTCTCCCGTAAAAATTTAATTAATTACATAAAGTTTTATCATTTTAAATTATCAAAGCGTTTTGTTTTGCAGGAAGTTTGAAACGAAAAAAAAACTGATGGATCAAGTAGCGACAGCGATGAACAGGACAAAGTAACGACAATATCGCATGTGTCTTCATCGGTCACCATAACCACAACAGGTTATATTCAGCCGTAGGAACTACTTAGACCAAGTTTCTCTAGATATCTGGCTCTAGCGCCGAATCCTGATTCATTGATGGATCAGGATGACTGCAATGAAAATGATATCGGGCGATATGTTGAACGGGCACACATATTATCAACCGAAAAGAGGAAGGAATTGATTGAAAACTGTTGGTCCGCTTCCGGGACCTATAGCTTTGTGGAAGATGCAAAACGTTTAAAGAGAAAATTTAATTATTCTTGGTTGGAAACATACTCTCCATGGTTGGTATATTCCAGGCGCCAAAACGGAGCATTTTCTAAATATTGTACGTTGTTCCCACTAAATCTAAATTCATTTAGAGGCATATTGGGATCATTTACTATAAGGCCCTTTTGTAAGTTCAAAGATATTCACGAGCAGTGCAAAAAGCACATTGAAACCCACTTCCATAAGGAGGCATTGAAAGCTGCTAAATCTTTTCTCGAAGGTGTGCCTGTCGGTTTCCAACTAAACAAATATTCCCAAGGAATTATTGAAGAAAGTCGCAAAATTATAAAATCTATTATTTTCTGCATTACGTTTTGCAGGTCACACGACTTAGCACTGAGAGGTAAACATTAAGGTGAAGGTATTCTCGAGGATTTATACAGGCTGCGAATTGACGCGGGAGATTTGATTTTAAAGAAACACATTGAACAAGGGAAAAAGAATGCAAGCTACCGTTCAGTGGATATTCAAAATAAAATTATTGGTATTTGTGGAAGCGTTAAGGCTGATATTATGAAAAAAGTGAAAGAAGCAGCAGCATATAGTGTGCTAGCAGACGAAATAGCTGATATTTCTGGCACTGAACAACTATCGATTGGGATGCGATATTTTGATGAAGAAACACAATAAGTCCAATAAATGTTTGTCGGATTCATGGAGCTAAACGATTTGGATGCGAAATCGATTGCACATAGCATAGATGAGTTTTTGACAAAAGAAGATCTGAATATAAATAAATGCGTTGGTTTTGGTTTTGATTGTTGTTCAACGATGCCAGGAAAAGACGGAGGGGTACAAGCGATCTTACGCAAAAAGTACACCAAAGCCCTCTACTTTCATTGCTCGTTCCACAAACTGAATCTAGTTATCAATGATCTAAATTCACTTCCTGAAATTAGAAATGCCATGGGAACCACCAAAGATACTATAAACTTTTTTCGGGAATCAGTTTTGAGGAGGAAGTTGATACTTAATATTTCCAGACTTTGCGAGACAAGATGGAGTGAGAAACACAAAACCATCAGAGTTTTTAAAGAAAATCTTCCAGTAATTCTGGAAGCCTTACAAACATTATCTCAATAAGGAAATAGTGCAACTCAGAAAAGTGCCTTCCAACTGCATGCGGCTACTTCCAGAATTTCTTTCATTCTCGGGATTATGTTGGTAGCCAAATACTCGGCTTTGATGGAATCCGTTGTCAACGTACTCCAATCTGTAGCTTTGGACGTGGTCAAAGCTTCGGAACACGTTAAAAGGATTTTACTTTTAATTAAAAACCACCGTAAAAATCCGGAAAAAGTGACAGACGAAATTATAAAGGAAGCTACTGCTGTTGCAGAGAAAGTTGGACTGGAGGAGGACATTATATCAATGCCGCGTATTACAGCCTCAGAAGACTGAAAACATGGCTAAGAAGCACCGTGGCAGAAGATCGCCTTAATGGTCTGGCCATGATGAGTGTACACAGAGCTATAATAAATAAAAACTTAAATAATTTTAATGATAAAGTGGTTGAAAGTTTTGCAAAAAATCCCCGCAGGTTATGTTTTAATTAAATATTATTTTTGTTAAAATAAATAATTATTACTGTGTTTAAAAGTTTGATTTAGTTATTGTGCTGTCGAGGGCTTGTGAAGTTTTATACATTGATATCAGAACCGTTCTTATTACAATCGTCATCGAGGCACAGACTTCGAAAGTGTAACGCTTCATGCTGTCGACTGTACCAGGCGTTCATATTTTTTATCCTCCATAATATTGCCCCATTGCCCCCCCCCTTAGTCATAAGCTGGCGACGCCCTTGACTTCACTTAAAAAAATACTTGAGTAAAAACTGTATATTATGTATTTATCCGTTACTTAAACCGTTATAAGAATACATATTGTGTTTACATATTATGTATTTACCCGTTACTTAAACCTCTGTCTACATCCAAAAAATCTATTATATATACTTATACAGATACATCAAAAGATGTCGCTATGTGTCTCGCTATTTTAAATAATTACTATACATAATCAGTGCTGTTCACTTTGTAGATATCAAACTGAACTATAGTTGAGTATACGTCAAAGATGGCATTGTATGCCATGTACGTTACATACGTGTTCTTTTTTAGGTGCCTATGCTGATTTTTTAAAAATGTTAATATATTCTGCCCGTTTTTTTATATGCGTCAACATTTTACAAAAGAAAACATTAATAAATCAAAATTTTTGGGTTATACTTTCTTAAAAACATATTCATTGGATTAAAAAAAACTGGGTTTCATGCTTATTAAAAAAAAATGGGTGCTTAATTTATTTATTAATTTTTATAAGCTACTTTGACACACCTAAAAATAGTGTTCCGTAATGGAGGCTTTTACGTTACTGCAAAAAAATTTTATGAAAAAGAAAAATGAAAACCTAGCCATTGGCAGCTAGTTGTCGAAAGTCGCTAATTTCTCGCCATAGGCAGAATAACTCGTGGAATTCTCATCTGAAACAAAAAAACAAAAGTTTTTCTATTAATAGATGCTTATTGTTTGCAATTAAACGAAGGGTTTTTTGTTTTAAAAAAAAGTAATTTTCATTTTTTGACAGCGTTTTTGTAAAATTTGTAATGTTAATATAACTAGCGATAGCGAGAAAGATTTTTCTAAAGATAATGTACAATCAGAAAAGAATCTATAGTCAGTAGAGAATGTGCAGTGGAAAAAAGACCTTATTTCCCCAAGAAACAGAGTGTTGAAAACGAGTAAAGAACGGGGACAATAATTACTTTGTTAATTTGTTAAAAAAAAAAGAAATAATTTTTATAATAAAAAATTAATAAAAAAAAAAGAAACGGCCGTTTCTCGGGAAAAGCTTCTTTATTCCTATGTGACTTAATTGCTAATAATTTAATCACTAATAACTATACCAAATACAATAAGCACGATTTTATAGATTTAACAGATCAGATTGTACAGTTATTCCCCAACGAACAACGATATACTTACTATCGACTAGCTATTCCAAAAAAAATATAAGAAAAAAACTCAGACAAAGCTAGTGGGCACTCATATGATAAAATACAAAATAAAAAAACATTGTTTAGAATATTTACCGGCTCTATCCAAGGTAAAAAACAATCTGAAACTTTATCTTGGAGATAGAAATATTAGGTAAGTCTATACAGAATTCAAGTTCAATTGTTTTTGTCATTTCGATTTGGTAATTAATTTTTATTCATTTTATTTATAGACAAAAAAGAAAAGATAGTTTAGTTTGGTTAGAACACAATCGTGACTTTCCTGACATAAAACTATTGGGTTACTCGGAAATTAATTTCGTTTTTTGGGTGAAAATGCAAGACGATTTTCTCATAGCGTATAAATGTTTTATTGAATTATATATTTTCCATTTTGGTTCAATAATTTTTGCTATTTTTTTTAACAGTAGTAGGATTCCAGTGCCTTTATTTTTTTCATCAGCTTCAACTGGCCTTCCTGATGCAACTAAACCTGTGCAGCTTCAACATCGAAATTTCTGAAATGAAATTTTGTAAGCCAGTTTTGATACTGGCGTTCTGTCAGTACTGAAGTGCCCTAAAAATATGTTAATTACAATTTTAGCCACTTTCACAATACACCGACATCAAGACGACACCATTGCAAGGACAACGTCCAAATTTCAAACAACATTCCATCGCCAATATTAAGTTTCACCATGACGACTTCAAGGCGACATATCAAAGTCTATCACGAGGACTACACCATCTTTCTAAACAATGTGACGTCAGTCGATCTCTAAAATTCCTTATCAATATTAATTTTTGAATAAATAGGCCACTTGAATCCATAAAATTTTAGTATTAAGCAAACATATTGTAACATCCACAAGTAACGTAACTATGTATTTTATTGAATTACAATAAAACCAACAATTAAACAAAATTTAAATCTTTTATTTTTAACTTAACAAAATCGTCATTAAGTAAAAAGTAATCGGTGTAATCAGTGTCTCTAGAAAATTGAACATCATCGTAAACATTGTGTTTCACTTCACAATCAAAATAATTAAGTGAATGGTGACAGCTAGCCAAACGAAGGAACCTTCCGTTAGAAGAATTTCAACTTGCCGAACTAAGAAACTTTTCATTTCATCAAGGAAGTTTTCTTCGGACAACCCAATTTTAATTACTTCGCTCAATCACGCACGACAAATTTCTGGTGACAGCGGTGGGATACCATTGTCTACCAATACAAGGAACCATAATCAACGATCGAAAAAGTTGCAGTTATTGGAATTGGTACGAGGTATCCAGAGATACGATCAACTTGCCCTTTTTTCCGCTTTCTACAATCAAGTATTGGTACCAGCTCAGCTCAATCAGCAACCAAGACCAGTGATAACAAGCTGCAGTTCTGATTGATGGTTAAAGGCGTGGCTACTAATATTTCAAAATTCAGCGTTTCCTGGAGAAGTTCAAACTCCGATTCAACCGTAAGTAGTGACAAAGATTTTTATTCTGTTTTACCACTTTGTGAATCTCCTATACTTTATCCGGAAACCGAAACTTGTATTGTTCAATTATTTTCCACTATGAATATCGATCCTGATTCCACTACACCCAGCGGTTCTAAAGCACAGAACACTTCGCCTAATAATGACGATAGTGAAGTTGCTATAGAAGATGCTTTTACTGACGACGAAACACAATCTAATACCACTCGAACAACTACTTCCCAACACCGAACTCCATTCAATTATCATGCATGGTTTAGGGAATTACATGACACATACGAAAGTGCATTAGATTTTATTACTAAACTAGAAACGTGCTTAAAATTTGCGCCAAACTACTTACACGAAGAAATTCTTATGTTTGCTTATACTCAGTTACCAATCCGCGTTAGGGAAAACATTCAAAGTAGAATAACCCTAAAAATAATAGTAGATACTCTCAAACAAGAGTATAAAGTAGAAAGAACACAGGATAAAATAGAAAATGAAATTAGAAGAAGTAGACAAAAACCTAACGAATCAGTAACAGAATTTTATAATCGCTTTACTATTTTAAGAAACGAATTAATAAATGCTATTAGACGCGACGAACCTAGTTATAGGAAACAATATACAATTGAAAGTTCTAACGAACGATTAGCAAAAATTTTTATTTCTTCATTAGAAGATAGAATTTCAAACGCATTCTTAGGATCACGTTACAAATACAAAGATATTAACGATGTTTATCCAGAAGCAATAGATATTGAGGCCAGTCTAACAGATAGAGAACTTTATAGAAAATCAAATTTTAATACGTCAGAAAAATATTGCAAAATTTGTAAAACTAAGTCACATAACACGAAAGACTGTCGAAAGAAAAACCAAATTAATTTTTCAAATGTTGAATCAAGACAACAATCCACTAATACTTATCAAATAAAACAATGTAGTTTTTGTAAATTCAAAGGTCATACAGTAGAAGAATGTAGGAAAAAACGTTATAGTGATAATTTACGTGTCCCAAATCCGAATAGGCAAAACCAAATATTAACAAATAACGATACGGAACATTTAAACTCCGAAACTTCCAACCTGAGAGCATCAGAGTTGGAATCATATCAAATGGCTCATCAAAATCCAGACTGTGTCTTTCCAACAGTTCCAATAATAGAGTAATAACACCCTTAACAAAATTAGAACTTTACATCCATAACGATTTAAATTCTTTTCTTGTTGACACTGGTGCAGCAGTTTCTTTGATTAAAGAAAAAAGCAATTTTGAAATAAACAAAAATGAATGTATTCCAATCACGGGTATTGAAAACTCTATTATCCAAACTTTAGGAACGGTACCAGTCTATTTAACTCGCGAAAATTTTGCCTTTTCCCACAAATTCTACGTAGTTAATAAAAACTTTAATCTACCAACTGATGGAGTCTTAGGGATGGACTTTTTATCAAAATACAACGCACAAATAGACACGCGAAATAACGGAATTAAATTTTTGTCATACGAATCAGTCAATACAGTTAATCATATTACAAATAAAAATTTTGAATACATCACAGACAACCTTAGGTTAGATCACTTACCTAAATCAACCGCCCAAAACATAATTAATATTTGCTTAAATAACGAAAGCGTATTTTTAAAGGAAAACGAAACCTTAACTAACACAAACATAACGAAACATGCTATTAAAGTCACAGACCCTGCTCCCATTTTTACTAAAAATTATAGATTCCCCAAAATACACGAGAAAGAAGTTAGGGAACAAATAACGAAAATGCTCGAAGAGGGAATAATTAGAGAATCAACTTCTCCATACTCTTCTCCTATTTGGGTAGTTCAAAAAAAATTGGACGCCTCTGGAGTACAAAAATGGAGAATCGTAATTGATTTTCGTAAACTAAACAACGTTTCAGTAGAGGACAAGTATCCTCTTCCAAATATAGAAGATATTTTGCATAATCTCAGCAAAGCAAAATACTTCACTACACTCGATTTAACTTCAGGGTTCCACCAAATTGAAATTGTCGAAGAAGACAAATTCAAAACAGCTTTCACGGTCCCCCAAGGACACTACGAATTCAATCGTATGCCCTTTGGGTTAAAAAATGCCCCCGCTACTTTTCAACGGATGATAAATACAGCACTTCGCGAATTGATTAATAAAAAATGTTTTGTTTATATAGATGACATTATAATTTTTGGAACTACCTTAGACGAACATAATAATAACTTAAACGATACACTAAAAACATTAGCCAAATATAATTTAAAAATCCAACCAGATAAGTGTGAATTTTTAAAAGACGAAGTTGAATATCTAGGCCATATATTAAGTAAAGACGGTATCAAACCCAATAATAAAAAGGTTGAAGCCATTACCAAATTAAAAACGCCAAAGAATGTTAAAGACATTCAATCATTTCTAGGACTAGTCGGGTACTACCGCAAGTTCATTCAGAACTTTTCAAAAATATCTAAACCTTTAACCAACCTACTACATAAAAATAAAGAATTTCTATGGACTAAAGAATGTGAAGATAGTTTTCAAATTTTAAAAACAGCATTAACAAAAAATCCCATATTACAATATCCAGATTTTTCTAAGCCCTTTATTTTAACTACGGACGCCTCAAATATAGGAATAGGTAGTATTTTGTCACAAGACAAAGACGGACAAGACTTACCAATAGCTTATTACAGTAGGACTTTAAATAAAACTGAGCAAAATTATTCTACTACGGAAAAAGAATTGCTAAGCATAATCAATTCAGTAAAACACTTCAGACCATACTTATATGGACAGAAGTTCAAAATTAGGACTGACCATAAGCCACTCCAATGGCTTTTTAACTGCAAGGACCCTTCATCCAAATTAGTCCGCTGGAGACTGAGGCTTGAAGAATATGATTACGAAATCATATACAAGCAGGGTTCCTTGAATACAAATGCCGATACATTGTCAAGACCAGTCTTACATTGCGCAGATATGAATGATTTAGTTAACAATAAAGAATACGAAAACTTTATTCAATTTAAAACTCGTTATAACGAAGAAATAAACTACAACCAGTCAAACCTTCCTTTAGAAGATATAGATAATCTAATTCTACCCTTTTCCGTAGATAAATCACAAAATAATAAATTTTCCGAATTTATTTTAAGCAAACTCAACACAAATCAATCTTTTCTATTAAATGTAACTGATCTAATAACTTATGACAATAAAAATTTATTCATACTTCCATGTAAAGAAACCGCATTGCAAAATATTACTGAATTAAACCTTTTTGAAAGTTTATATACATTATTTCAATATTTAGACATCTTAAACATCGAAAAAATTTATATTTATGATATTTCACAACTTAGTAGAAATATATCCGAAATAGATTTTAAGAAAATACTGAAATATTTCAACTTTCAAAATAACATTGATATTAATATTTTACGGACTAACGTAGAAATCATTAGGGATAAATCAGATAGAGAAAAAATAATTAAAGAAGCTCATGACGACTTAACAAGTGGTCATAAGGGTATTAAAAATACTATAAAGAAAATACGATCTAGATATTATTGGAAAACAGTCACCAAAGATGTAGAGGAATACATAAAAAAATGCCCACAATGTCAGTTTAACAAAATCCCTAAGCAAAATAGGACACCAATGGTCATTACCGATACACCTCAAGAATTCAACGAAATGATATCACTCGATATCATGGGTCCATTCAGAATAACCGAAGCAAATAATAAGTACGTAATCACAATACAAGATAACTTAACGAAGTTTGTCAATGCATACGCTATCCCGGAAAACACGGCCGAATATACCGCTATCAAACTGTTAGAACACTGTACAAAATACGGGTTCCCACAGGTTATTTTGACCGATAACGGGTTAAATTTTATAAATAATACAATTAAAGAACTTAACAAGCTACTCAATATTAAACATAAACAAACTACGCCATACAATCCACAATCAAACGGATCTCTTGAACGTAGCCATCAAGAATTAAAATCTTATTTAAGAAATTACGTAAACGATAATTTAAATGATTGGGATAATTTTATTAATTTTGCATGTTACGCGTATAACTCAACTGAAAACAGACATACGAAATATACTCCCTATGAATTAGTATTCGGTACCAAAGCTAAACCTTTATCTGTAAAACCTAGCTTACCTACATACAATCACTTAGCTAATGATATCCAACAAAAAATTACTAATATCCGTGCTAACGCAAACAATAATTTAAAATTAGCTAAACAAACCACTAAAACATCCTATGATAAAAAAACTAAACCTAGAGAATTTAAAGTAGGTGAAAAAGTCCTAGTCTTCGATAATCAAGGACAAAAACACGACAAAAACAAAAAATTAAAAAACCCATATAGAGGCCCATACGAAATTGTTAAAGTTTGGCCAGAAAAACAGACAGCATTACTAAACACAAAAAATAAAAATAACTGGATACATTATAAACACCTCAAACATTTTGTTTCAGGTAACGAAAATCAAAATGATCCTTCTATTCCTGATAACACAGATCCTAATCTGCCAGGGACAAGTAGAGATCACTAATTTAGATACAAACTCCGGTGTTTATTTTAACCATATAGGTGAAGCTAGAATAATTAATAATTACCTTAGTTTAATTCATTATTATAACATTAGTTTTATAGAAATATCATTATCAAACCTACAAATATATCTTAACCAACATAAAGACTTATGTAATCAAAACAAAGACAATACACAATGTTTAGTGACATACGACTTATATTTAGGAGAAGTAGATAATTTAAATGTTAGATTTAAAGATATAAAAAATTCATATGTTATTACAAATCATAACCGCGAAAGACGCGAAACCAGATATGAACACGGATGGTTCGATGCCATTGGAAATATCTGGCATAAAATAACAGGTAGTCCAGATGCAAACGACGCCCAATTCTTTACTGATAACATAGATAAGCTTATTAAGGAACAACAAGACGTTAATAATATTTTACAGAACTAAGTTAGAATAATTACGGATAGCTTAAATCAACTAAATAAAACGAAATTATCTATTAAAACAATGGAAAATAAAATCAACGAAATTATTGAGGAATCAAATAATCTTCGCAAGGACTCACTTAAATTAGATATAAGTACAGAAGTTAACAATTTAGAAATTTACATACAAGAAATTATACACATTATAGACAAGGAAATAAGTAAATTTGAGAATAGCATAATTTTAGCAAGGCACAAAATAGTAAATTTTCAAATACTCCCACCTAGAACATTAATTAAAGAATTAATAAATTCAAAAAGTTTAAATTTACCTTTTATACCAATTTATGAAAACGTTGAGAATTATTATAAAATCATAGATACTAATGCATTTAATTTAAAACACACTTTAGTAATCGAAATTCTCATTCCACTAGTCGATCATAACGTATATAATGTTTATCAAATATACTCATTACCTATCCCTACACCTTCAAATAAATATTTATTTCAAACTATCCTCATAGAAAAACCTTTCCTCTTCTCTTCACAAAACAGAATGAATCTATGTCTCGAAACAACATTAAACAATTGCAAAGAATACAGAAAATCACAATATATATGTAAAGAATCATTGATATACAACACGCCTAACATCCATCAATGCGAAACTCAGCTGTTCGATATCACGACACATAAACTGCCAATGGAATGTCAAACAGCAACATACCACGCGTACCAAGATATCTGGCAAACTCTACATCCAAACGAATGGATATCGGTGAGAACTCAACCAACAAGCCTCACTGTAATATGCCCGAATCAAACTGTAACAACAGAAGTAAAAAGCCAAGTTAGTAAAATCCGAATAAGAGAAGACTGTGAAGCTCACACCAAGACGTTCAACTTGAGGCCTGCACACATCAGTAACACAAAATATTTTCAAGACTACATGCCAATGATCAAGTTGGAACAATGTGACACATGCAAGAACAAGTCGAAACTTTTTGAAAACATCGACCCGGTCCACCTTCAATACAACAACTTGGAAACGTTAACCGCCAACAGCAAGCACTTAAGAGATTTAGACCAGCAACTTAGCAAGGAGATCAACGACCATGTAGAATTTTTGGGTCATCACCTGTCTAGCTCCGAGTGGCTTACCACCAAATTAATAACTGGAACATTAATTATATCATTTATCGGTTTCAGTTTATACAAATGCGGACTACTGTCATTAATATCACTATTTTTCAAATCTGCCACGAACTACCGCTCAGCTTCCAATCCGTGCATCCAGATATTTAATCGATGCAACAATCAACGCACCAGCAGAAGGACGAGCCCAGCCGAATCAACGGTACAATTTACTGCAGTCCCGACTGCGCCCCCAATCAGGAAGTCTGTAGTAATCCAAAATACATATGAAGAACCTACTAAGAAACGAATAATCAAGCGGCAACATACGAGCCCCAGGCGAACAGACCTCACACTACCAATTCATCCTTTCTCATCATGAATCACTTTTCGAAGGGAGGATTGAAGTGCCCTAAAAATATGTTAATTACAATTTTAGCCACTTTCACAATACACCGACATCAAGACGACACCATTGCAAGGACAACGTCCAAATTTCAAACAACATTCCATCGCCAATATTAAGTTTCACCATGACGACTTCAAGGCGACATATCAAAGTCTATCACGAGGACTACACCAACTTTCTAAACAATGTGACGTCAGTCGATCTCTAAAATTCCTTATCAATATTAATTTTTGAATAAATAGGCCACTTGAATCCATAAAATTTTAGTATTAAGCAAACATATTGTAACATCCACAAGTAACGTAACTATGTATTTTATTGAATTACAATAAAACCAACAATTAAACAAAATTTAAATCTTTTATTTTTAACTTAACAAAATCGTCATTAAGTAAAAAGTAATCGGTGTAATCAGTGTCTCTAGAAAATTGAACATCATCGTAAACATTGTGTTTCACTTCACAATCAAAATAATTAAGTGAATGGTGACAGCTAGCCAAACGAAGGAACCTTCCGTTAGAAGAATTTCAACTTGCCGAACTAAGAAACTTTTCATTTCATCAAGGAAGTTTTCTTCGGACAACCCAATTTTAATTACTTCGCTCAATCACGCACGACAGTACATCTTCTCTATACACATCCAATAATTTTTTTCTTGCTTCAACAGCATCTTTACCTATTCAGTAATAAAAAATTAAAATATACCAAAAATACTGCTGTCGGTTTCCCATATTTGACAGAACACCAAATAAACGAATTAAACAAAATTTTTCACAAACAAACTCTGCTATGCCAGCTGTTAAAATATGTAACTACAATCCGACTGATAACGTATGTGAAGTCGGCTGTGGCAAAATACAATTAAGTTCTCTATTGACAAAAAACAAAATTACTTTCCGAAAGGCCTAATACATTGGAGGACAACTGTGGGAGCCCGTCATTCTTTATTATTAAAAAGTGAAAACAATGTTTATATACTTATCTACAAAAATATCCTGTTTTAAGAGATCCGAATTATGGTCATATACTAGTTACGACTGATTTTAGGAAAGTTTACAAAACGGAAATTGATAAATTTTACAGTAACTGGAATTCTTTTATTAGTAAATTAAATAAAGTAACGATAAAAACTAAAAGTAAAATTACAGTCGATATAATTGATTGATTTAATTGAAAATAATAAAACCAATCAACGTAAGTTTTTAGACCCTTAAAAGGTAATCAAATACAGGTTCATTCACTTTATGTACTGCTACTTTCTTACAGATGCCAAAGAATTTGCTCAGATTTTATTATTACCGCTAATTGCTCCACCACGAGCTGGAGTGCGTAAAGTGAATAAACAGTTTTGGAAGTCAATTTGCAAAGAAAGTCAACTAGATTTTGCAGTCCATGTTAAGGTATATTTTTTCTAAATAATTTCAAATATTTCCATCTTGACGACGTTGAGTCCGTACAGTTTGATTTTTGTGTATACAGTTAGTAAAATATCCGCGATTTTTGGAAAAAATTTTTTGTACTGACCTACGATTTTGTAATATAGTAAAAATATTTCGTATAAGGATATATGCATTTTGTCATATATTAGAATGCACTTTTCTCCATGACTGGTTTCCTCAGTTAACGTAAAACTTCAGGGGAATTTTTTTTCCCATTTTAAAATCTGTCCGATTTTGTTAAGTTACAGTTTGTACTTGATAAGTATTTTCTCACATTTATGACGTACTTTAATTACTGTTTTTAGTATTATAGCATTTTAATTGATGTTTTTTTAATTTATAGGATGCGGGTGACATTCAAAAAGTACCTAATGCCCAGTGGTGCAATTTCCAAAAAAAACGGACAAAAATCAAAAATTAGTTTGAGTAAAACAAAAATTGGTATATAAGGGTTTTCAAGGTCGCTGATTATGAATTTGTTATTATTATTTTGAAAATTCAAAATGGCGGGCAAAACTAAAATAATTAGTTTTATTGAAACCAAATATAGTATATAAATGTTTTCAAGGTCGCTTATTTTTAATTCGATATTATTTTTTTGAAAATTCAAAATGGCGGGTCCAAAATGGCGGGCAAAAATGAAAAAGTTAGTTTTATTGAAACAAAAAATGGTATGTAAAGCTTTTCAAGGTCGTTGGTCATGAATTTGATATTATTCTAAAAATTCAAGATGATGGGTCCAGAATGGCCAACAAAAATAAAAAATTAGTTTTATTGAAACAAAAAATGGTATATAAAGGTCGCTGATTATGAATATGACGAGAGACAAAAAAAAAAACTGAAATCGGTGTAAAAAACGAAGGGGCACATTGGGGCAAGAATTTTGTTTTTTAAAATAATCTACATACTTCATACTTCTTTGCAAAAAAAAGCAAACAATCCAACTCGATCAAACTCCTAACTATTTCTTATAAATAAACACATTAATAATGCAATATTTCTCTGTAATAAGTACACCCTATAGAAATATTAAATTACCCTTTACCACATATCCATAATGATTACTCACCTTCATTTTCAACTTCCATCACATTTGATTTCAAAAACACACGTGCAAATAAAAGTTATTAATGAACAACTAGAAGATGCGTACGAGACCGGTGCTCAATTATCTATGTTTGACCTTACCTTATCTGGTAATGCAGACGGTATAATGGACTGTCAGTTTGCACCGAGGTGCAGTGATGTCCCCCCAATATAATACGGGGTAATAAGTTCAAAATTACAAACTTCACTTTTCTCATTTTTGTCCGCTTTTTTTTGGAAATTGGACTACTGTGCGATGATACAATACTGGAAATGACAAAAATGAAATAAACTGTTCAACCGTACATAATAGATGTGGGATACACTTTAGCTAATGTAAACAGTTTCTTCGTTATAAGTGATGTCAATCTACCAGTTTGACTCAGCTTTAACCGCTCTAATTGTATATTATTTTTTGTTAAATAAATAAATAAATAAATAAATAAAATATTTATTTTGCACTAAATTTACAACAGAAATTATATAAATTTCTACGTAGCATTTTAGTAGATGTTCGGTATATAACAATCATAAAAATTGTTACGGTAAGATTTTAGACATTTTTTTAGTCAAGATAAATCATATGACTTAGTGTATTGTAATAATATTTCTGGACTTATAAACTCCTTTAAAGTTAATGTGTACAAGCCAAGCGAGTGGCGTTTATTTATTGATTCATCAATTTGCAGCCTCAAGGCAATATTGTTGCATAACACAAATGTCTTAGCTCCAATACCAATAGGATACTCTACAGTTCTAAAGGAAACCTACGAGAACGTTAAAATTATTCTAGAAAAAATCGAATATTCTTCTCACAAGTGGCAAATTTGTGGGGATCTCAAAATAATTGGTATTCTACTAGGTATGCAGAGTGGATATGTAAAGTATCCTTGCTTTTTGTGCCATTTTGACAGCAGAGATAAAAGTAACCATTACGTTAAGAAAAATTGGCCAAAACGTACAGCACTAGAACCTGGATCATCAAACGTTATTAAACAACCACTTGTTGATGAAACAAAGATTTTGATACCGCCACTGCATCTCAAACTTGGTTTGATGAAGCAGTTCATCAAGGCCTTAGACAAGACGGGAAAGTGTTTCATGTACGTAACCCAAAAAATGGCTAAACTCAGTGAAGCCAAGTTGGAAGCAGGAATTTTTGATGGCCCACAGATAAGATCGTTGTTCAACGATACTAATTTCACCTCGCACATGACAACTGTTGAAAAAGCTGCATGGAACAGTTTTAAACAAGTCTCCAAACATTTTCTTGGAAATCATAAAAGTCCAGACTATAAAAAGATAGTTAGTGATATGGTAAACAATTTCGGCACTCTTGGTTGCAAAATGAGTATAAAACTACATTTTCTTGATTCACATCTCGATTACTTCCCAGATAAACTCGGCGACTATAGTGAAGAACATGGAGAGAGGTGCCACCAGGACATGAGAGACATGGAAAAAATATACCAAGGAACATGGGGCGTGAATATGATGGCTGACTATTGTTGGAATTTGAAGAGAGATACAAAAACGGAGAGCAAAAAACGGAAGCGTAGATCAATCCGAAGATCATTCGAGAGTAAAAAAGTTCGGTATCATAAACGATCGCAAGAAGATGAATAGATATATGCTTTATTAGATCATAAACTGTATTGTTTATTTATTTAATTTTTTAATTCAATACTACATTTTTGTTATTTGTGTGAGGCAAGGGGAACACACCTTAATAAAGCACCCCGAAAAGTGTGAGGCGAGGGGAACACACTCAAATAAAGCACCCCAAAGGGAACATAAGTCTGCTACGTCCACGTCGTTGTTCCTGGGTTCGGCAGAACGTAGGCAATTAAAATGGAGTAGTCATCGGCTTGTTGAAAACATTTGGTTACAACATTTAAATTTAAAAACCAAAGAAATATTTTTTCGAAAATCGGTCCATAAGATACTGATAGTTAAATATGACAGCTTAGATTCAATCAATTTGCCCATCCAAATCACATTTTCAGAATTACAGGCATATGCTCCTCACAATCATTGGGATATGAAATAACTTATTTACGGTTAACGGTGTATGGGATTATTAAATTTTAAAGTTATGATGTTTCACGAAGATGGATTTCTGATGTTATGTCTATTTAAAGTAAGAGCCAATTTTTGAAATTACCTATCAAGCCATTTCTGATCGATGGATTTGCAGTATTTGGGGATAATGTATCTTATTACAAATATAATTTTGAGTAGCTGAGTTTCAAGGTTTTTGGAGTTTTTGGTCACAGGATTACAACAACATTTATTTTCTCACGTTCTACCGATATGATGATACAGTGCAAATGTCCAGAAATACTGGCATACGCGGCTCATGATCGTTGGGTAGCGAGGTCTTGGGGTTAATGAGTATGTAAGATAACAGCTTATGGGATTTATAGGTTTTAGTGAAAAGGCTAAAATAGTGACCGGTTTTTTTTCTTTTAAGCAATAAAGGGATTAAAAATTGAAGGGATTATTTTGGTTTTTGGACTAAAATTTGTAGGTTATGTAAAACCTTAAAGTAATAGGGGTTGATAAACCTGGAATTCAGATTCAGCGACCTCGAAAACATATAGTCAGTATGGTCAGACGTTAGATAAAATTTTTTCCATTTTTTTTGTGGATTATTCTCGTTTTTAAGCTAAAATTTTGAGGTTATGAAAAATCCTGACGTGATGAAGTTAAATAGACCTCGGAATTAAATTCAGCGACCTCGACAACATATAGTATGTATACTCAGACGTCAGATCAAATTTTTCCGATTTTTTTGTGGATTATTCTCGTTTTCAAGCTAAAATTTTGAGGTTATGAAAAATTCTGACGTGATGGAGTAAAATAAACCTCGGATTCGGATTCAGTGACCTCAAAAACATATAGTAGGTATAGTCAGACGTCAGATCAAATTTTTTCGATTTTTTTTGTGGAGCTGTGTTATCTATGGTTATGTTGACATAAATAATGTAGTAGTGTAGTACGCTGGCTGATCGACAGGCGTCCGATAAGGAACAGTCGCTAACACACGCCTGTCTATGCAAACTCGTATCCAGATACATATACATATCAGTGATTGTACCTAAAATAAAAATATCGTTATGCTTTATTTACACAGCATTAAAAACTCTTGGAATTTTTACATTCCAGGCGTACACTTTTCAAGTTATCTCGTTTCGTAACTGTTTGTGAAACAAACTATTAGTTAAACTGTGGTTATACGTTCAACATTGGACTTTATATTATTGATTACGTTCAATTTTGAACATTTTCTACTACTAATTATTATTAATAAATATTACAAAATTGTGTTTGTAGTGTTATTTTGTTAATTATTCGGTGCTATTAATTATTGTTAATAAATTCAGGTATAAAATACTCAACCATAGTCAGCATCAATTTAGCTTACAAAGGACAATTTCCAAACTGTGTGCCAATTCCGATTAAGTTTTCACCTGCATCTACTGGATTACTACTAATTGGATCTACATTATTCAAAATTTCATCGTGGAACCAAACAACTATTGGAATACAACTATCCAGAAGTTTGGTTAAAGTTTATTCCGTCCGCAATCATCACCGCATACATTTAAATAAGTACACAACTTCTTATTCTCGGATTAAACTTTTGAGTTGTGTTTGTGAATAACCTCGCCTGCATCAAATAATGGAATTTTTCGTGTGATACTGTACCTTTTTCTAATTTTCCTAACGAATTCTATTAATCTACTTAACTGTTTTTCTTTTTTTTTACTTAACTATTGCCTATTATTCTTTTTCCTTGCTGTCTATACTTTTGTAATATTGTAAGCTTTATACTAACATACCTGAACACTATTCAGAAAATTTCTTTATCATTTGCATACATGTTGTAATTAACTTGTATATTTTCTTTTAGATTTTTGTCAGTTACTAAATATTGTTCGTTTTATTTAAATTTCTATTTATCTTACCTCATACGTTAACTTTACCTTATGTTTCTACCTACTTTCTTTTCTTTCTTTTTCTATTTTCGCATGTTTACTAGCTGACACGAACTTTATATATTTTTTTTGTAATTAATCTATCTTGTAATTAACTTGTTTTATTTTACTGTAAATCTGTAACAAGCGGTTTGAATGTTTGGGTGCACAACCTACCACGAAACAAAATAAATAAATATCCCTGAGAAATACTGAACTATTAAAAAATTTTTTAAATTTGTACCACCTTACAACGGGAATATTTATTAACCCGGAGTGTGTATACTGGGTCTTTAAAGGAACAGTCGAAAATTAAGATTCAAATTTCTCTCTCATGAATAAAACACGGGCTTTGGCTACCTTCCCTAAAAAATCAAGTTAGTAGTGGGGACTCAAGGTCCAATGGATACCCGGATCTGGCGGTTGACTTGCAGACGTGAGCGAGTGAAAGTTGCATTCGTTTTCTAAAAGGCTCAGTGTACACACGGCGTCAGTGTTTTCGAAGGTAAGTGAATGGTGTTATTTTTATGTTTCTCTTAGTTTTTCAGGTTTTTCTAAAGGCTAAAATAAATTATTGTATACCGTTATAATTCATTGATGGATCCACGTTAGATGACGTGGATAACGTGCACAACAGTGTAATCGCGGCTTTATTTTTTCATTTTTATTATATAAAACAAATTTTTGCTCCATTTCTTTTTTTTTTGTTTTCTTTACTTTTTTGCTTTTTCGGTTTTTTTTTATAAGTATTTAATTTCTTTTATATTTTAAATAATAAAAACTCAATTTGCGCCAAATAATTGCTGTTCTGTTTATTATGATTTGCCTATGAATATTCGCCATTTTCAGGTGCTTGAATAATTCAACTTTTTGGAGCTGATGCCAGAAAAACTGTATTCAATTGAAAGCTCATAGTATCAGCTACAAAAACCTAAAACCATTTTTTTTAATATTCCTTCATTGTAGAGTTAGGAATTTTTTTACAAAATTTTATTTTTCGTGCTTTTTGAACTATTGTTCGATTTTTCTTAATAACGTTTTTAAACTTTTGACTCTGGCAACTGCTGAACCATCTAGTAGACACTCCAAAAAAAAAACTAAGAAATTTTTGAGATTTTTTGGAAGACTAGAAAACTTCGAAAACACGACCGTTCCTTGAAAGACCCAGTGTACACTCCGTGCTCTCGAAAATATAGTGTACACACGCCGGGTTAAATAAATTTGTTATTTAAAATTGAATTACAACTTTTATTCGTACTACCTTTTTACATTTTTAGCCAAAAAAAATTACTACCTAACAAGATATAATAGTTTTTAAAGATTGTTTTAAAATTCTTTGGTACATGTATAATAGAGATTTAATTTTTAATTTTTATAAGTAGGGAAGAAATACTTAGTGCTGTAACAGGATGACGTTCAATTAATTCCACCTTGTGCATTTGTGCGCGTAACACGAAATGGCACACCAACGCCACCAAGCGACCGTCTAGTTAAACATCACTACATGACCACAATATGTCATGTGTCTGAATTAAGATCCAAAGTAGGGTAACTGTTGACACCTAGCGGTCAAATTTGGACACCTTTGCGAATTATAACAATCAGGTGCCTTTGTAGTTAACGATATTACCTTTAGATTTTATTTTATACGTTTTATAAGTCATTGTGTTTGGCTATATTTTAGATTTTTGTTTTATAGGTAATTTAGGGGAAAAATGTAATTCGGCCAACAGAATTAGAGCATGGTGAAAACATTGTCATTTATGGTAACGACGCCAAGTAAAAAAGCGTTTTTGAGGGGAAATGGGGAGAGGAACATAAAATCAAAAAAGATTCCGTTGTGAACGATGAAAATAAGAAGATGTTTTCGGTTTAAAAAAAAGAACAAATATATTTAAAATTTAGAAAAAATGAGTAAATAAATTAATAATTTCTTAAAATAAATAAATTTAATTAAACCAAAGGAACTTAAATATATAATTGACTTTAATTAAACGTGTAATATTAAAATAAATGAAATATATAACTATGTGAGTTTTCATACGGAATCCATTTTGTTATAAAACTTATATCAAAATCTACAAAAGCTCATACTGAATATTGTGAAATTAACACTTGAAATTCGAGTAATAAACGAGTCGGGCAATAAATCTAACAATTATACAAATGTTTTATTATTTATAACAATTCCTCGAATCTACGTCTTTAGAAATAACAACTGACCACATGGAAATTGGAAAATAGTTCAAGTATAGAAGCGCAACAGCTCCGACCGTTTGAGTGAGTATATTATTTTGAAAAATTGAAAACACAAAGAAACTACATGCGATTTTCAAATATAAAGAAACTATATTTATTTTGCATGTGGTATGTTGCTCTCATTATTTTTAATAATTAATAATTTCAACATTGCTTAAAATGTTTAGACAAAAAAAAATATTAGTTGTACTATGTTTTTATTTTTGAAGTAAAAAGGGTATAGCCGGGTAAGATAGGGAAAACGGCCCTTGACGCAAAATTGATTGTTTTTATAGGAAATAATACTTCTTAACCCCAGAACTCAGAGAGAACCCAGAATTCTTAGACAAAATTTTGACGAATGAAGGCACATTCAAAAAGGATGGATTTATAGATTCAAAATCTTCATAGTTATGGAATCGAAAACCCACATTCAATTACGAGAAGAAGGGTCAGAATATAACTAAGGCTATATAAGGTAAATTTGTAAATCGGAAGATTGAACGGCGAAATAATAGGTCCTTTTAAATTGGCTGGAAATCTGGAGAAATTTATCACAATTTTTTAGAAAATTAACTCTCTGATCTTTTAGAAAATGTTCCTTTCAACGTGGTTTCAAAATGATGGCTGTCCAGCTCGTTATGTATGTGAATTAAAAAATTTTTCAATCCAAGCTTATCTTCAAAAATGGATCGGTCGTCTTGGTCCCGTATTGTGTTTACTTCGGTTTCCGGATTTAAATCGACTAGCCTTTTTTTTACTGGCATTGCTTAAAGAAGAAAGTCTGTGCAAAACCAATAAATAATTTAAATGAGCTAAGACATCGCATTAATTAATGTGCAGTAGTACTAAAAGTAACTAAATATTGCAAAATGTGCAAGACGAATAAAAAGATCTTTTTCAAAAAGATACCGCGCCCACATTCGATTTAGCGGTAGACAATTTGAACACATTCGTTGATTTCCAACGTTATGTTTAATTTCAAACAATATTCGTACCTACTTTAATAAATATTTTCATTCGAATTTCTATTTATTTTTAATTGTCATTATCTATCTCACTCTAACCAATATAAATCTACTACCTGTCCATTTTCTGTCTTCGGTCATCATCTATCTTCGGTTTACGCAGGCATAAAAGTGTCTGCAAATAACTGAAATAATTTGAAAGTAATTATTGAAATAATTTCAAAATGACAATTTTTTGCAGTAAAATAGCAATATCTTTTTTTCTAAAGTAAAGCGAAGCAAATTTTAGACCATTTAGAAAACTACAATAAATGAGCTATCTTTTAACATAACTTGCCCAGGTAAAGTGATATATTTCTTTTACAGCATGAAGAAACCAACTTAGCTCATAAAAAAAAATTATTTATGAATCGGCAAAAAAGATTTATCTTTTCCAAGATTATAGGTATATTACCTTTACTCTGGATTGTTATCTATGAAAGGACTCTTCAGGGTTGCGTAATAAAAATTAGAATTCAGACAATCTAGTCTTGCAGCTGTGATACTCGAAAATCTGATCAAAATTGTCGATTGTCCCGAAATTCATAAAAGTGTCAATATTTTGAAAACCAGCGATATTTTACTAGACAATATTTTGATATTCTGGTCAGGCCCGAGCTGGTCTATCATCCTTCCAAGGGATATCGTTGACTTTTGGGTTGATCGGGGTGATGGAAGGATAGATTTGTTCTGTAGTTAGTTTTTGTAGTTTTTGTTTATGAGCTTTTGTATGAAATTTGGTGGAAAACCATTGGAGACTGCCATTTGTTTAATGGTGTTGAGTTCTATTGTTCTGTCTTTAGGATCAAGTGGAATAGAAAAAGCATTTTCCATTGCTATCGGAGAATTTCGTTATTTAAATTTTTGTTCGACCTCTGCAGATTTGTAGTTATTGCGTCCCTGCTTTCCGATATTAAAAATAAAAGAAAATCGCTCAGACAAGCTGCTGAATATTTGCATGTTCCCAAATCGACCTTGCATGATAAACTCAAAGGCAAATCGAAATAAAATTTATTTAAATCCAAAATGTTTTATTTCATCGATCAAAAGTCATTCGCAGAGGCAGATATTTATTTTAGCGAATTTTCAGATTGGAAATTCAACTATTTTGTTAGGTCCGATTTCACCCATGTTCACAAATGAATATGACTTATATTGCGAAAAAGCACTGTCCGAATTCACCCCACTCATAGGGACAAATCCGGACACTATATAACCAAAGGAAAAAAAATGTTGCAGTATCAATTTTGACATTTTTATTATTATCCTATATGCTCGTGATATTAAAGCTTTTAATTTTGCTTTTTAGAATTTCTTAGATTAAACAGTTCATTGCCAAAAAACTGAAAATATCATCCGGATTCGCCCCAATTGACGGTATGTACACTAGCTGCAACATTTGTATCTCGATACATTTATTTTTTCTACTGAACTTTGCTTAGTTTTGTGTTGATATTTTATGTGTGTTGATCAGTAACAAAAATTTTCAAACAAAACGTTGCGTATCATTAAAGTAAATAATATTTCTAAAAAAAGGTTTTTAAGTATCCATCTTAGTTGACAAAGGCCTCTAGGCCCGGAAATAAATTTCCCAAGATTTGGAGCCGACCTCGTCGTGTGCGTGCATAACGCACTTTAATTTATTTGAAAAAACAATTACAAAAGAGCAAAAATCCCTCAGAAATGGTAAAAATTAAATAAAAAAATAAAATTATTATCTAGGACAATTTGTTATTGAGTGTTTGCACAAGGAGAGGTACCTTCCTGAAAATACCCATCAACGTTGAACATGTTTTGAAACCGTAATAAAATTTTACATTGTATCCACATTCAAATAACGATTACGTCTCCGTAGCGTACGTCTCTCATGCGTACAACTAAAATTCGTCTCTGAAGCGTACATAAATTTATATCGCGTGTCCCAAGCGTACACTTTCCAAATAAATGACGTCATTTCAACTGGAGATATTTTATTAAATAATCAAACAATAAAAATAAATAAATTAGTATTTTTTACATGTTATTATTTATATAATAATTTTAGTAATAGTATATTAATACAGTGATGGAAAATTGATTTATCCTTTTTTATTTTTAAAGTAGAATTATTTTTTTGTACCTTTTGTATCAGGGTTGATTAAAATTAATTTATTAATAAATATTTTTCCCGAATTTAATAGAGCTAGAATGTTATGAAAGTTTTTGTGTCAAAAAAATTTTTAATTACATTTTAGTAGTGACACGTTAGTCGCTATTAAATATATCTGTTTCTTAAGAATTAAAACATCCCCAGGGCGCTTCTTTATTGAAATTAGTAAGTCGACAATTAAAATGGGAGAAACCTAATACGATTAACAGTAATGCCTACCTGTTAATCAGAGGAACATAATATTTATTGAAAACAAACAGAGACAGTTTTGAGTTTAAATGAGAAAAAACCCAATTTTTATGAAAACTGTACTTGATGGTATGTTGCAAAAGATGACAATAAATACAATACATCCCCAGGACGCTTCTTTATTGAAATTAGTAAGCCGACCATTAAAATGGGAGAAGCCCATAATATTTTAATTGATAATATGAAGACTGGTTTTATTTTGATTTTAATTGACAACAGATAACCACCAATTAATGATATATGTATATAAAATTTCGTAAAAATTGATTTTTCAAGACAATATGTATAATAAACGGCCCAAAAACAAAGAGTATGTTTTATTATGAAATATTTTATTAGTTTAATATTACACTTCCCCTCACTCTTTTATCCCAGGCTTGGGACTGGGCAAAGTCATAAGGATTATATCAGTATATATATATATATATATATATATATATATATATATATATATATATATATATATATATATATATATATATATATATATATTTCATAATTAACCTATGGCTTTGGCGGTTTAAAAGTGGCGGTTGAAACCCTTGTCAATTGGTATATCACAGTAAATTAACAATAACTAAAATAACATATAAAATCTATTAGCTAGGTATTTAAAAGCTGCTAGCGGAAGCATTTGTCATGTTAAAATAAAATATTGCAAACCGTAGTTGGGTTTTGTCATATTTAATTAGACTTTATGAAATTAACATTTGTCGACATCAATCCTTAATCTATTTTAATAATGTGGCACAACGCATTAATACACTTTTCTAATTTTTTAGTTTTTTCGAACTGTTCCAGAATGTCTTGGATTCGTTTGTCCAATTCCACATACACTTTCCTTCTTTTAATCCCACTCATTCCTAATTCCTTCGCTTTTAATGCGTGTGATATTCGTATAGAATCTTGCTTTAAATTTTTTACAAGTAAGTAAATATTCGGCTGTTTGCAGTTAATTTCTTTATTTAATTTGGAGTGCCACCCCTCAGCTACGTTGTTTGTTCTATGCCTTTGATTGTTAATGTTTCACATATTAATTGGTATGTTCGGATTATCCATCCATTGTTCGACGAAGTAGTCCAAAAAAGTAACCAATTTTTCTTCATCTGGCGCATTCTCCATAATCAAAAACCATGCATCTTCTACACTTTGTAATGGTAGATGTGCTAGGGCAGAGCACATTCGACATATTTTCCATATTTCATTTTTTTCTTTATATGGCACAACAAGACCAATTTCTTGAATTTTTCGCCATAAAGACTGATTAAAATGATAATTGCAGCCGGATATTTCGGTTCCAGGGAATTCTTTCCTCACTGCATTAATTACCGCTGCCTCGAAATCAATTTTTATTTTTCTAGGAGACCATGCACACCAAATCTTCAATTGCTGGAACAATGCGCAATATGATGTCGTTCTTTTATCGGGCATAAATACATAAATTGCGGGATGAACATTGGTATCCGACGATGTGCTTCCACAGTCGACATGGATGGTGCACAGTTGTACAAATTGTTTCGGACAACTTTTAAATGTTCCATCTAGAAAGAATTCTTCACCAGTTTGGAGCATATGTTTAGCGTCTTGTCCGCCGAAAACAAGAATTCTTCTCCTTTCATCGTTTATGAAATTCAACCGGAGAAAAGTTTCATCATTTGGAAGACGAAGAAAATCTTCCGTGAATTGGATATCAGTATCTCTTTCTGGATTTTGAGTCGTGCCTAATACTTCCCGTCTATCTTTACATAACCTTTTCTTTACGTTAACATACTTCGGTGTTTTTGATATTAAATCGTAACCTCTTTCATAAATATTTGACATCTCTTGTTCAAATAGTTTTGGAACAGGCACATCCACTTCTTCCCGAACTCTCTTGCGACAGGTGTCAACTGCTTTCTTTACTTCAATTTCAACTGAATCTGGCACACAAGAATGTTGGGTTGAAAATATCACTTCGTTTTCGAAGTTGGTTTTTACACTACCTTTACACTTGCTACTCTTTTGTTCCCCTTCCTGGTAGATAATATTTCGACAGATGAAGAATCCATCTCACTGAAATAATATGCAATGAATATCGTACAAACAAAATAAGCGAACTGAGAAAATACTTAGGTGCAGCTTAGATTAATATACTGATAAGATTACAGTACTAACGAATCAGCGATTAGCTACACCCACTACCTAGTAAGCCAGAATTTACCAATTAATTTGTAGGTAGTTTATGACATCTTTTGCAACATACCATCAAGTACAGTTTTCATAAAAATTGGGTTTTTTTTCATTTAAACTCAAAACTGTCATCTGTTTGTTTTCAATAAATATTATGTTCCCCTGATTAACAGGTAGGCATTACTGTTAATCGTATTAGGTTTCTCCCATTTTAATTGTCGGCTTACTAATTTCAATAAAGAAGCGTCCTGGGGATGTATTGTATTTATTGTCATCTTTTGCAACATACCATCAAGTACAGTTTTCATAGAAATTGGGTTTTTTTTTTCATTTAAACTCAAAACTGTCTCTGTTTGTTTTCAATAAATATTATGTTCCCCTGATTAACAGGTAGGCATTACTGTTAACCGTATTATTTCTCCCATTTTAATTGTCGGCTTACTAATTTCAATAAAGAAGCGTCCTGGGGATGTTTTAATTCTTAAGAAACCAGATATATTTAATAGCGACTAACGTGTCACTACTAAAATGTAATTAAAAATTTTTTTGACACAAAAACTTTCGTAACATTCTAGCTCTATTAAATTTGGGAAAAATATTTATTAATAAGTTTATTTTAATCAACCCTGATACAAAAGGTACAAAAAAATAATTCTACTTTAAAAATAAAAAAGAATAAGTCAATTTTCCATCACTGTACTAATATACTATTAGTAAAATTATTATATAAAATAATAACATGTAAAAAATACTGATTTATTTATTTTTATTGTTTGATTATTTAATAAAATATGTCCAGTTGAAATGACGTCATTTATTTGGAAAGTGTACGCTTGGGACACGCGATATAAATTTATGTACGCTTTAGAGACGAATTTTAGTTGTACGCATGAGAGACGTACGCTACGGAGACGACACCCAAATAACTTCCCTCAGATGATATTTATATCATCTGAAACGATAAAGCCTATTCTATTCATTGACGAAAAGCCAGGCAAAGAAAATAGCAGACAAACAAAACTTAAGATTCTAACAGCATTTCCATACAATCATGAGCTTGAACATGCAGTTGGAGAGAGAAGCAAGTACCCCACAAAAAGAAAACAGCGAAGGGTAAATAAATTAAAGGAAAGAGGGTAAAAAAAAATAAAATCAAACAAGTGTAGAACTACTGAATCTGAAACAGATGAATCTGATACTGAAATTATTTTAGAGAGTGATGAATATAGTGAGTTATATAGCTTGTTACAAGTGGTGTCCCGAACTCTGTGCTGGAATCGATGATAGTAATATAATTGATTTTGTTTATCATATTTCTTGTATACAAGGGATAAAACTGCTGAAGACTAAGCGGAGACTGATTTACGTAAAAATAATTATTTGTTGATTGCTTTTTTATTAAATGAAAAACTGAGCTTTTAGTAAATTCCAAAGTTGAAAATTTTGATGAAAACTAAATTTACAGCATGGAACATTGTTAACAATTAATAACAAAGTTAAATTACTAGAAAATAATATATCTTTAATAAATAATAATAATAATAATAATAATAATAATAATAATAATAATAATAATAATAATAATAATAATAATAATAATAATAATAAACGCCCTGTGGGTGGGGGCTTCACTTTGCAGAATTTCCCCACTGTAAGTCCTGCTTGTCGTAAAAGGCGACTAAAAGGACAACCCATTAGGATGGAGAATGTAAGAAAAGAAAAGCCTCGGAAAAATGCCGCTGCCGGTGGAGCGACCGGGCGCATCAGGGTCACCACTGAATGTGACAGTTTAGATCGCGATGACGACAGGCTGGGTTCTAGGCAGCCACCTGTCAGCTGTAACAACACCTTCAGCCAAAATGCTACTGCCCTACTTACGGAGCCCCCAACACCTTTGGCTCAGCCAACTTTAAGTGTTTCCTCGGAGCATCCTTTGGGGGCCACTAAAGCTGGTAAGAAGCGTGTGCGTATGCAATGGACAGATGAACTGAATGAATTCATCGTACGCACATACTTCAAAGTTACTAGACTTGAAACGGACAAAACTGGTTACCGTACAAAATTACATCAGGAGTTCGCGCGCAGCTACCCTCACCTAAGTCGCGTTACCGAACAGAGACTGGCAGACCAAAAACGTGTCATTTTTACCAATAACCTTATCCCTTCGTCCCTCATAAACACCATTAAAACACAAGTCGCACATCAATTTGCTCAAAATGAAGAAAGTCAGGCCGACGGCCCACCAGAAATGGGAAGCCCCACACCAAACGACATTCAACAACTTGTCGAGAATGAGCCTAACCACTATGAGACAGCAGTAAATGACACCCTACTGCAAGAGATCGAACTGGAGTTTAACACAGCGCTTACTGAATTTGAAGGGACGGACCCCACACATAGGTACTTGTTGCCTAAACAACACACCTCACGTAGATTGGCTGAGATCGTTGAGATATTAAACAATACAATACTGCCTAAACACTTGGAGACATGTGACAATTTTATCGAGTTACACACAGCTATTTACTGTGGAGCCGTTGCTGCTATACGTTGTAACGGTTCCGATGTAACACCACCTGTAGCGCACAACTCGAAGGAACACAAAACTCCTGCTTGGGAAACACGATTGAATAAACGCATCAACAACACCCGATGCAACCTCGGCAGGATCACCCAATACCAACAGGGTACGAGGTCCAAACGGCTCAACAAATACATACATGACATATTACACAAACACACAGTACACACACAATACGAGGAACCCAATAAAACACTCACAGAGATCAGAGATACGCTTCATCAAAAATTAACAGCACTAGCGAAGCGCTTACGAAGGTATAAGACCAGTACTGAACGCAAACGACAAAACCAAGCGTTCAGCAGAAACGAGAGACGATTTTATCAGTCTCTAACGAACACGGTAACTGACAGTAATGGTCTACCGGAGAAGAACGCTCTCCATAGTTTTTGGGCGAATATATGGTCCAACACCATTGACCATAATGACAAAGCCAGCTGGATCGATACAGAGTACAGGAATAACGAACATCCTCCGGAGATGCCCTATACGGACATTACTACAGAGGACGTCTCCAGAGCTTTACAGAGATCGCATAACTGGAAGGCACCTGGCATCGACAACATACAGAACTACTGGCTCAAACACTTTACATCAACACACAAGTATCTCGCTGAACAATTTACACTATTTATAAGAACACCAAACCTGACACCGAAGTTCCTAACGCAGGGTATCACATATATGAAATCAAAAAACAGTGATACAAAAAATCCTGCTAATTATAGGCCTATCACCTGCTTGCCTACTGTGTATAAGACTTTGACGTCCTGTCTGGCAGAAAAGATCAATGAACATTGTCAGATTAACACCATACTGACAGAAGAGCAAAAGGGATGTCGAAAGAGGTCACAAGGTTGCAAAGAGAAGCTTCTGATTGACTCCGTAGTACTGGAACAAGCGAAAGGAAGACAACGTAACCTGTACACAGCGTTTATTGATTACAAAAAGGCATTTGATTCGGTGCCGCACTCCTGGTTACGGAGAGTATTGGAGTTGTATAAAATACACCCAAGTATCGTGAACTTCCTTGGAACGATCATGTCCGAATGGCGAACGACCTTACATTTGAGTATTGGTAACGAAAAAACAACAAGCGATCTTATTCAAGTAAAACGCGGCATATTCCAAGGCGACTCATTGAGTCCATCATGGTTTTGTCTCGCAATGAATCCACTTTCACGCCTGTTGAATGAAACCAAATACGGTTATAATGTGGGGACAAAAATGAATTCGCACCATACTATTTCACATCTAATGTACATGGATGACATAAAGATCTACGCAGCAACTAAACATCAATTACAGAAGCTGCTGGGACTTGCCAGGGAAGTTTCGCGAGACCTCTGCATGGAGTTCGGGATTGACAAATGTCGGACACAGTGTCGTTCTGGGGGAAAACGAGATGCGGTCGCATTTGAACTCGAACCGGAGTCTGTTATGCAGCCAATGGACGAGGGAGAGTCGTATCGGTATCTCGGATTCAACCAGGATGAACGTATAGATCACAGCGCTGTAAAGCAACACCTAATGCAGCAATACCTAGCGCGTGTAAAGAGATTACTGAACACCCACCTTGATGGAAAAAAAACCATCAAAGCAATTAACACCTACGCAGTTCCGATGCTAACGTACTCATTTGGGGTAATAAAATGGACGCCTACGGACTTGACAAACATCGAGATCAAGACCCGCGTCCTTATGACCAAATACAGAATTCATCATCCCAAAGCAGCGATAGAACGACTGACGCTGCCAAGAGCCGAAGGGGGTCGGGGTCTTATAGACATAAGGAACATGCATAATAAACAGGTTCATAACTTGCGAGAATACTTTTACGCCAAAACACACACATCACACCTACACAATGCAATAATTCAAGCCGACAAGGCATACACACCATTAAACCTCTCACACACAGAAATGCCTGATAGTTTTTGCCCCTTGGTCACGAAGGAGGACAAAATCCAGCAATGGATCCGCAAGCCTCTACATGGAAGACATCCACATGATCTTAACCAGAGTAACGTCGACAAAGCAGCGTCGCACGCCTGGTTGAGTCAAGGAAGTCTTTTCCCGGAGACTGAAGGATTCATGCTGGCTATACAAGATCAAGTAATTCATACAAAGAATTACTCAAAATACATACTTCGGGACTCGTCAATAACATCTGACTCATGCCGGAGATGCCATTCCAAACCCGAAACGATCCAACACATCACAGCTGTCTGTACTCAGCTCGCTCAGTCCGAATATAAACACCGTCACGACCAGGTTGGCAAAATTATATACCAGAAACTAGCGGTTAAGCACCACCTTATAACCGATAAAACCCCTTACTACAAGCTCACACCAAAAGTAGTAGCGGAGAATGATTCCTGTAGACTTTACTGGGATCGGTCGATTATTACAGATAAGACCATAAATCATAATCGACCAGATATCACCTTCGTAATGAAACAAATTAAGACCACCTATCTGATCGACATTGCGGTTCCGAATACACATAACTTACAAAAAACACACGCAGTTAAATTGGAGAAATACACTGACCTCGCAGCCGAAATAAAACAACAATGGCGAATGGAACATGTCCACATTGTTCCAATAGTACTCAGTGCCACCGGGGTCATTCCGCACACACTACACAATAGTTTGAGCCTCTTGGGTCTCCCAAAGTACACATATGTCACTATGCAAAAGGCAGTGATCATAAACACGTGTCGTATAGTACGGAAGTTCCTCAGTAATACGAATCCGACTGCGATATGTGAAAGCACAAGATCTGCTTCTACTCCATCTGAGCCATCTACAGTGAGTGAAGAACACACTGACACTCATCTTACAGACACACAACACACATACATAAACACACAATACGCTAACACTGAAACACAAACACTTAACACACATAGAGATCGAGATTCGTCTGATGGAGAGGGAGGATCGACCAACTCCCGCACTGTCACTGTTACCGCTCTGGTGCACAATCCTCCCCAACTCAATAACACACAAGGTCCGTCAACCTCTGTACCATCTAAACGCGCAATTCCAGGAACACCCGATCTTAATGAGCAATTTGATGAATCAGAACACATTTACACCAAGAAACGTAAAATAGAACGACACATCCACACACATACACGAACACACACACAATCACAAACAGTCCTTTCCCTTCCCTCTGTCCCTAATCCTACCTATCCTCTGAGGACACGAAAACGAACCAGGCTATCACAGCCGTCTGTCATTGAGCCAACATCTACGCTCCCACGAGAGTCTCGTCGTACGACCCAGTGTACACCCAAATAGACATAACACCTCGTTTCAAACAACAACAACAACAACAATATAAGGAGTGATGTGACGGACCCGTCCGTGAATGTACTACGGTACTTTTACGGATCGGTTTGGCACATTACCCTTCCACAGAGCCTAATACCTTGCATAATGCCGGTATAGGTGAATGTTACCCAGTACTGTCCTACTGAGTAGTGAGCGCCAGGTTGACGTAAAAGTATAATAATAATAATAAAATAATAAAAATAATAATAATTTATGTAGTCCCAAATATTGTATACATGGACATGTCAGAAATGAAATATATTAATTTAATTTACATTGAGCTATTTATTAGTCATTTCTTCAAATTCGTCATTTAAGTACTGTTGTGGATGGCCGTAATACGTCGTTAAAAATAAAAATTTATTTTATTTTCTTCGATTATACAATTTCACAAAGTTTTTTATAAGTTTTTTCTGACACCAGTTATTCAATTGTTTGAATTGAGGAATAACACCCAATTACTTTATTTTAACTAACTTTATTTAAGAAAAGACAAAATTACAATATTTGAGTATCACTATGACGACATTTAGAATCAATCTAATCTTAGGCTAATTATTGTCCTGTATATATATGGACACTGTTCTGCAAAAAGGTTTCAACCATCAAAAAATCAAATTTTGAGAAAATAGTGCTATGATATTAATGAGAGTCGTTTCTATCTTGTTCTTCGTTGTAGATAATACAAAAAAAATTTTTCCACGAGTTATTTGCGAAAATTACTTTTTGCAAAATGCAGAATCCCAATCGGAGAGATTTGCAGAAAGGTGTCATGCTGTCTAATACCTTTCTACAAATTAAATTTATTATTTTGAATTCTGCAAAAAGGTTTTAACTAACGGCTTAATGCCATTTTACAAAACACTTTAGTAACTTAACAAAAAAAGGTGTTATTGACCTATAATACCATTTTGAAAAATTACGTAACGTATTTAAGACGGTGCCTGAGCACGGCATTTATTGTGGATTAACACCTTATTTTAGTTTTTCTCGCATTGCCCTTACTTAGACAATCGCATAATATAAACAACGTTGCGCATTATACAATACGCGGAAAGGTAACCGACAAATTTCATAATTCCTTTGTTGTTCACTTCAAGTATACAGTTAAAAATTGTGTTGCCATAAGTTTATCTGCAAGTGTATTTTTATTTTTATTTTTTTTTTTTTTTATAATTGTGAAGCAAAATATGAGGAGGTGAGTATTACCGTTGCATACTGTAATTAATTTTCTATCATAACATAAACTTGAAACAGGTAATAGTAATGATATTTTCTTCGAAATCCCTTTGCTATTTTTATATTCAAAATCTTAACTAATTTGAAAAAATTATGAAAAAGTGTAAATTTTCGCAAAGTACGATTATCTAATTGTTGAGAATTTCGTATCATTTTTAACATTTTCTATTGATTATAATAGGCAAGGTATATCGTCTGATCTTGAAGAAGCAACAATTGCAGACCAAAAAAATAGTTCTAAGGTGTTACTGTCGGAAACCCAAAACATAGTTTCTAAACAAGATGTTATGCTACCAGAAAATTTGCAATGCCAGACAAATATTTCTCCAGCAATCCAAATGAAAATCCCAGCTGAAGTGCACAAGGAACCTGAAAATACCCCAAATGTTATAGCCAAATCCTACGGAGTAGAAATTAGTGATTACTCTCCTATAAAAATCCTGGAAAACGAAATACGAATAAAAGAAATTAAGACAGATGACATTCTTCCAATTCCGATTGTGATTAATGATCGAGTTGAACCAGAATGCTTGGATAAAAATCTTATCGTTTTACCTTTGGATAAGGAAATTATGTCAATTTTAAATTATAGTGATTCGGATAATATTAAGCCAGTAGAAATTAATAACGTCTTTCCCGATTTAAACTTATCACAGTGTGAGATGGATTGTAGCTTGCAATTTGATCATTCTAGATGCAGTCACATTTTCTCTGATTTATCTTCAAATATTTCTAGAATAGAAGCTGAAGTAGAAAAAAGGCATGCTGTCGAAATTAATGAAATACTATCAACTACAAATGTCAACTTATCCGCCTGCACTCAAGAGAGCACCAGAAGTCTTATGTCTATAACAGTCGATAACGATTCTATTCCTGCATAACCATCTTCAAGTGATAACACAATGATCAATACAAAAGGTAGACCAAAAAGAGGCAGGAAAAGGAAATACGAAAGTCAGAGCAGATTAGATAAAAAAAAAAGAAGTTAAATACAGGACAAGAATATATAAATTACAAAGGACTTACAGTTCCTGAAAAAACTTTTGCTGGAGAAGGATTTGATTGTAAATGTAAAAAAAAATGCACGCAAAATTTATCGGAGTCACAGAGAAAAAAGATTTTTATGAATTATTGGTCTGCCGGATCATATGAAGCTCGTTGCGCCATATTACAAGGTTGTTGCAAGGAAGTTCCAGTTAATCGAGTTTACCGAAATACCAAGAAAAGGACGTTTACAAGGCAATACATCCTATATGATCAGCAAGTATGTAAAAAGACATTCCTTACCACTTTTTCTATTAGCCAGAAACCTGTAGATATTGCTTTATCCAAGAAAAGAAAAGAGCTGCCTGTTAATGACGGTCGTGGTTTGACGAGTGGCGGGCGTAATAAAATTGCAGAATCGAGAATAACACAAGTAGTTGACTTCATTAAGCGACTACCAAAATATAGATCGCATTATTGTCGAGAAAATTCTTAGTCGAAGTTTCTCGCACCAAATTTAAATTTAAATTTAATATATGACTTGTACAAGAAAACATGTAATAATGATCCGCTGAGTAAATCATCTTTTAAAAAAATATTTTATACAAAATTTAATCTAAGATTTAAAAAACCTCAAAAAGACACCTGCATGCGTTGCGATGTTTACGCAGCCAGAAAAAAAGATCTTTCTGGAAAAGATTTGGAAAATTTAGAAAAAGAGCATAACGATCATTTAGATAAAGCCAAAAATTTAAGAGAAAAAATGAAAAGCGATATGAAACAAGCAACTGAAAATAACTCGATTGAGACCATTATATTTGATTTGGAGAAAACGCAGTGCCTTCCACAGGTACCAACTAATATTGTTTATTACAAGCGACAGTTAAACTTATATAATTTAGGATCTAGTATCAATCGGGGATATTTCAATGTTTGGCTGGAACATGAGGGAGGACGTGGAACGCAAGAAGTAGGAAGTTGCTTAAAAAAATTTATAATAGAAAACTTGAACCCAGAAACCACAGAACTTATACTTTGGGCTGATTCGTGTGGGGGTCAAAATAAAAGCATTAAATTTGTTGTAATGTTAATGCACATGCTTTTAAATCATCAGAAATTACAAAAGATAACTATGCGGTTTCTTCAACCCGGCCATACTTATTTACCAAACGATTCCGAGTTCGGCGATTTTGAATGTGCTTTAAAAACGCATAATCGTTTGTACACTGACAAAGATTTCGTGCATGTGATGAATGTGTGTCGTCGCAAAAATAAATTTATTATTAACAGACTTAACAAAAACGATTTCTTTTCTGTTGAGCCTTTACTAAAGAACATCGTTAACAGAAAACAGGACATTACAAAAAAGAAAATATCTTGGCTCGGTACATCGGAAATCGAAATGCGAAAAGATGAACCGTAAAAACTGTATTTTAAGTCTGATATAACATCTACGAATTTTCAAGTAGTGAATCTATCTAAATCAGCGAAAGTTAGATTACCGTCATTTAAAAATATTGAATTACCGCTTCTGTGGCCCAATGGAAAGAGTTTATCATCAGTTAAAATTAAAGATTTGAAAGATATGATTAAATTTGTACCAGCTGATGCCAAACCGTTCTACAATTTTTTGAAAACTGCTGAAGGTCTAAACTTTGAAGATGATATTGAAGGATATGGTGAATCTGTCGACTTTGAAATTTTAGAATGGGATGACTAGAAGGAATAAAAACGTTGAGTTGCCGAGTTTTAACATAAATAAATAAAGTCATATTAAGAATTGATTAACGAAAATCAATAAAGATAGGTTTACTACTATAAAAATTTATTCTTCCTTACTAAGTATATATTAGTTATTTTGAATAAAACTGTTACCTAGATAGGTATTGATATTTAGAATTATGTTTTTGTGTTGTAGTAATCAATAAGACTTTTTGAAATACAAAATAAAGTTGATTTTGATACAATTTTTGTTGTTTTTTTAACCTTTAATGCCGTATTGAAAAAAAAAAACAAGATTGATGCATCATTTTGCATAAAGGTACCAACATGCAGTTGAAACCTTTTTGCATTTTATATATGGAATAACATATTAAAGCAAAAAGGTGTTAAAAACGTTTATTTTTATTTCTTAGACACTAATATACATTGCTTAGTTATTTAAACGTATTTACGTTCATTTGACTAAGTTTTAGAAGTATGCAAAATTCCAAATTTGTATATCTTATAGGTAAGAAATAATATGAACTTGTTTTTAAGAGTTGTTCTGAAATCTTTGTTTGTCGTTTTCTCAAAATGGCCAGATTGAGGGTTGACACCTTTTTGCAGAACAGTGTCCATATATGATTTTAAAACAAAGGAAGTCGGGTCCTTGGAGTGGTGTCGCGTGCAGCTGTGATGCAGGTGTTGATCCTTAATATTGCCATATACTTGCTAATTGATATGCAGGTGTTGATCCTTGATTTGGTCCTGTGTTCTACCATATATTTTGCTAATTGATATGCAGGTGTCAATCCTTGATGTTGGTCCTGTGTTGTACCATGTACTTGTTAATGGGTAGGCAGGTGTGAATCCTTGACATTGATCCTGTGTTTTACTATATACTTGTTAATTAGTATGAAGGCACTTCAATCCTCGGGGCGGAGATTGAACTTATAGACGAAAAGGAATAAGTTCTTTGGATCTGTATGACCGTCGTGGGCGTGGTCTTGCCGTAGTATGTGGTGTTTCGTATTGGATGACCACTTGAGGTGATTCTGTAGTTACACTGTCCTTTTCATGTTGCTTTTCAATTAGTGGAATTAAAGAAAAATGGACGACGGGTTCTCTTGCTGATTTCTTATTGTTGCACTGATTCACTATTTTGATGCATGGATTACACTGCGTTACAAAAAAAAAAAATAAAAATTAAGTACCCACTTTAATTTTGCCTTTTCATTCATTCATACACATTGCTCAATAAGAATATATGCGTACTTTTTTTCTATCACGTACTGTTTTTTAGGTACGATAATTATTATATATAAAAATTGGTAAAAAAAAATTAAAAAGTAGTTTCAGTATATACATTATTTTATTTAATAATGAAAAATTTTTATAATTTATTTAAATTATAATTCGAGTAAAACCGACAACAAACCTTATCATTAAAATATTTGCACGTATTCAAATATAAAACATATAGTGAAAAGTACATATAACCAAAAAAAATGATAAATATTTAACTTTTTCTTTTAGTATCTTCTTTCATTAAACTCCAACAGTAATCTCCTAACATAGCTGCATCCCAACGACCTTGAAACCGTTCTTCAAACCTTTTTATATCTTGGTGAAACCGCTCTCCTTGTTCATCACTTACAGCTCCAAGATTTGAAGGAAAAAAGGAGAAATGGGAATGCAGAAAATGAATTTTCAATGACATCCGGCAGCCCATCCTTTTGTACGCATTTAACAAATTGTCGACTAAGAGTTCTGCGTTTCGGCTCTGTGATTACCTAAAAATCCTTCTACTACAGCTTTTAACGATGTTCATGCGCATAGTTCTTTGTCATTTAGTTTTCTGTCGAAATCTTGGTTCTTCATTAATAAGCGTATTTGTGGACCGATTAAAATCCCTTCCTTTAACTTCGCGTCACTTAATTTTGGAAAAATAGACTTCAAATATAAAAATCCTTCACCATTTTTGTCCATGGCCTTTACAAAATTCTTCATCAAGTCGAGCTTTATATGTAAGGGAGGTAAAATAACGTCTTCGGGGTTAATTAAAAGCAAGTATTTTACATTTAACTTTCCACAAATAAATCCCGTTCGTTTTGGCCAATCTTTAATCAAATAGTGCTTTTCAGTAGCTCTGCTATCCCACGTGCAAAGAAAACAACAGTACTTAGTAAATCCACCTTGCAAACCAAGTAATATAGCTATTACTTTGAGGTCAGCACACACTTTCCACTTAAAATCTTTATATTTTATTAAATCCAGTATTGATTTCATATCTTCGTATGTTTCTTTTAAAACAGTTGAATAAGCGACTGGTATTGAGGGATACTTATTACCATTGTGAAGTAAAACTGCCTTTAGACTCGTTTTCGAGCCATCAATAAATAAGCGCCACTCGTTTGTTTGGTAAGGAATTTTTAACTCACCCATCAAAGATACAATGTTGTTACAGAAACATAATATGTTGTTCGAATTTGAGTAAAATTTAGTCATTTCTTTATTTCGTTTTCGTTGTGCGGATATTTTTGTATGCGGTGCCAATAGGTTCCATTCTTTTAGTCTGGATCCAAGTAATTCGGCTTGTCTAACGGACAAATTTAAGTCCCGTATCAAATCATTTAATTCCTGTTGTTGAATTAAATGTGGTTGGCATAGAGCACTTGAAGAGAGTAAAACTCCGGATCTTGATTGTGAACTTCCAGATCTTCATCATCGTTACTTTTATCACTCGAAATATCTAACTCTTTAGTTTGACATTTTTCAGGTGGCAAAGAGTAAGGCATATCTTCACTATGAGGTATAGGTTTCGATACAGAATTCACAGTAGGGTACTTGATATTATGCTTGATTTTCTTCGAAAATCCTTGTATATTAGTCATGCAAAAGTAACAATCATCGTGGTGATTACTAGGTTCATGCCACAGTGTTGGTATTGCAAATGGCATAGATGTTTTGTTTCCATTCAGCCAAGATAAGAGAGTAGCGTAACATGATACACAAAATAGTTTTGGAATCCAGGGCTTATCTTGATACACAACACGTCGAAAGTAGAGGAAATACGCACTACGTACTTTTTCAGATACTTTTTTTCCTTGAGATTTAAGAATGTACTGTCCACACACGTAACAAAACTTGTTTGGTGAATTTTGGCACTGGCGGCGGCTACTTTTATTAATATTCATCTTAGAAACAGTACAATTACATTCAAAAACTATATGATAACAATGTGTAATGAACAAATTCTGTCAATAACAATAACATAAACACTGCTGCTTCGATTGTGAGATAGAAAAATGCGTATGGTCACACGGCTATTAAAAAACATTGAATTTTTTTAGTAAACAAATCATTATATATGTATACAGGATGGAATTTTAATAACTCTCACACTTTTGGTGAATTTCGATAAAATTTTACGATGATTTAGAACGTAATTTTTTGGAAACAGCACAGCTTAAAACATAGCTATCTTGTTTCCAACAAATTCCGTTCTAAATCATCGTAAAATTTTATCGAAATTCACCAAAGGTTGTAACGAATCAATTCGTTACATATCATCAAACACGTCAATTTATTTGGAAACCGATGTCACAAATTCTAAATTATTAAAAGTTTTGAATTTCAATAAAAATCTAATAGTACATACTAGTGACATCTAGTATAATAGTTTACAATTTCACCTTTGTGTCAGATATAAAAAGTACGTATACATTTCTAGAAATCTATAGCATTGGTTTGTTCTCTATATAAAAAAAAAAAATATATGAATATTATTTAATCAAACATATTTGTTTCAAAATAATTAACAAACAAATTATATAACAAATTAAATAAATAAGTAACTGAGTCGAAACAAAAGAGGGTAGTTAGTAGTGAGTGAGCAGTTGCCTTCTTGCCGTCAGACCGGGCTAGCAAAAACATCAAAATGAAAGAGGCAAGGAGCTTTTATAAAAAAAAAAAAAAAAAAAAAAAAAAAAACCAAAAATTTGGAAATTTACTTAATATATGGTTAAAATAATATATATAAAAATATTAGTTATATTAAGAAACTTTAAATATAGTAATTTAAGTACCTTTAAAAAAAAAAGGGGGGAAAAATTATTTGGAAATTTATTTAACGCAAACGAGAAATAATCTATATGTAAGAAAAATTATATAATAATGATTAAATATATTACCATGTAAGATAACTTGTATTTGGATACTTCACGTCGTATCGTACCTTGGCATTCATCCGGTTCCCAAAAGGAATTAGTCGGGGATTTCGCCACAAAAGGACAACGACTAAAATTTTAGATAATTTAGGTTAATTTGGATAACATTTAAATAGTTTAGTAATTTAAAATATAAGATATTCTAGTTAGATAAGTTTAAAATGAAAAAATTCAAACTTTGTTTAATAAATTTCCAAAAAACATATTTATAAAAAAATGTAACATATTGTATTTTTGCGCTTTAAGTTATCGTTACATAATTCAGTAATTTCCGTTTCAAAATTTAGCCACGTGTAAGTTTATAATCCGCCTCGATATCTGTTAATACATATTGAATCTCGTAATCATTCATAAGATTTCGCTTGTAATTTCAATTCTCATAAGGATTTAAATTCAATTTTGATAATATTTTGTATATACCATATTTTTTCAAAATCATAAAAAAAGGGGGAAATTAATTAACGTATGAATGGCTGAAACATATTTTTATAAAAAAAAAAAAAATAATATACATAATTCCAGTCATAATTTTAAAAGGTAAAATTAATTCACAAATTTTAATCGTTCAAAATAATTTAAAGGTTCTAGTGACTCATATTTGTCATTATATTTCTCAGGCACTATATTTGTGACAAAATTTATAAAAAAAAAAAATATTCAAGATTGTATATTTTACAAAAGTGTGGTCATATCCTACCAAAAAAAAAGGGGAACTTATTTATCACCAATCTTAATTTCTTTTACTGGAAGGGTATCGCCACACCAATCACCTAAGATGCAAATTAAATTCAAAAATTTATGCAAATTTGTATTTAAATCGATACATTTTTATACCCAATTGTAATAGGGAAATATCTATCCAATTTTAAAATTTGTAAAGACTTCTTTGTTAAAATTTCAAATGTCTTGACTATTGCTGTTAACCTTTCAAGTCTTTTATATTGTAATAAATTCATGTTTGGAAATTTCTGTATCTCTAATTTATATAACCTCAGACTTTGTGATAAGAAAATTTCAAATTATTTGGGGATCTTGTGGTTTTGGGAAAACGATCTGCGACCATAACCTTCCACTGCACACACGCTTTTCATCTCGGCAACACCTCGGAGATGCTCTGCTGATCGGAACCCGAATTTTCGAAAGATTACGACCCCAAATACGAAAGTAGCAAAACCCCTCCACCAAATTCAAATTCAAATACAATTAATAATATTTTCAATTTTTTTAATTTTTATTTTTTGCTACAAGGTATAAGAGTTATTAAAATTCCACCCTGTATACATATATCATGATTTGTTTACTTAAAAAATTCTTAAGATGTTTTTACAACCGTGTGACCAATACATACGCACTTTTCTTTCTCTCAATCGAAGCCATAGTGTACTAATATGGACGCAATAAGGGTCGTTCAAAAAAAGTTATCGGTGTGTACCTCAAAAATAAGACGTGATAGAAACAAAAGACAAACACTTTCAAGATACTCTAGCTAAAAGAAAACTTCAAGATACTCTAGCTAAAAGAAAACTATCACAGCAATTTAGTTTTCCGGGTACCGAAATCGTGTCACGCAGTGTTATTGGAACCGCAAGTTGATGAACGTCGTGGTATTAGGCAGGTAATTAATGAAAGTATGCCCAATTTGTAGAGACCATATGAGATGACCGTTGTGACGATTAATCCACCGAGTAGTTTAATTGTAAACCAATGTGATGTTGAAAAAGTTTTTCCCAAAAATCGTATGTGGTCATTCAGCTCTTTGTTGAGTTGTTGGTCCAAACTGATGATTTTGGTGATTTATGGTGAGCTTGTCTAATGTATCGCATTGGAGATGAAGCGGAATTATATTTTCGAATTGTAACGATTTGTTGCGACAATAGTTGCAGTATTCTAACGTTGTGGTTGGAACGTAGTCCTGGATTTCGACTTCTTGCGTTGTGAAAGAAGGGTTGAGTTTGATTTTCTTCGTGTAGCCTTTACATCCTTGATTAAAAGTGACGATAGATACTTCATTCTTGATTTCGAATTTTTTGGTTTTGTTGTTAAACTAATTGGCGTTGAACTGGTTGCCAGCCATTGATTTTCATGGATTTGTTGCCAAAGGGCATAGCCGAGTAAGATAGGGAAAACGGCCCTTGACGCAAAATTGATTGTTTTTATAGGAAATAATACTTCTTAGCCCCAGATATATTTCTGCCAAATTTCAACCCTCCGAGGCTAATAGTTTATGAATACACAAACAGACAAAAATTTTCAAAAAAAATTTTTTTTGACGAAATTTCTGAACCGATTTATTTGAGTTTAATATATATTGTGTACCCACCTTAGACGAAGTAATGAAAAAAAAATTAACGTTATATCCCTTTATTATACTAATTTTTTTAAATTTTTAAATTTAAGAAAATTTTTTTTTGACACTTAGGCGTTAGCGACACCCACCATTTTTTGTTCAATAATTTGTCTCTTAGTACTCTATAACATATATTTTTATGGAAAAATTTTAGTTGGTAGAACATAGTAATATTTCAATACAAATGCATGCCATGTTCGGTACTACATATATTACTTATGTATAAAAAGGACTATAAAGTAAAATATCTACCCTATTTCTAAAATAATATAATTACATACGTTCATAACTACGATAAACTAGTTTAAATTTACAAAAGTCCAACATTATCTGCCGTTTGTCTTTTTTAGGGCCCGAAGGGACCCTATTAATTTACTTGTGTGACCAAAGGAATATTATTAGCATTATTATTATTAATGTGTGAAATACCAATGACGGCGAAATGATGTGGGGTCGAAAAGCCGAAAAATAATAGCCAAAAAAGAAAACTATTAATGGAATTTATTATCTCAGATCGACATTTTATAGTTCAGATTGTCATATTAACGGCTAATTTTAATATTTCAATCTAAAAATACTGAAAAATAAGCTGATAATAATCAACACCCCAGTAAAAAAAAATTTCCACGCTCTTTATGATATTATATATATGTATCTTTTATTTCTTTTTATATAAATCCGTTGTATATATTTGCTACTTGCTTGCACGGTACATACGTAAACAACGCTTTAGCTTATACCAACATGACAAATATGAAATAAGAAATAGTACTATATATGACAAGTTTTAACCGTTTTCTATTTATAAAACACAAACAACATTGTGAATTTATTTTTTCACATTAAACTATTTTTTTTTTTAAAACTAACGTTTTAATTGCTTTTAAATGCAATTAAAAGGTTAGTTTTGCATAAAATTTAAAAAATTAGTTTTTTGTGAAGAAACAAATACATTGTGTTACACAGTGTTGTTTGTGTTTCCTTAATGGAACGTGGCCATTATATATCTTATGTATCTAACCATTTTGATGTATAATTAAATGTCAAAATGAAGTGACACTGCAGTTGTATATATAAATATAAATTATTGCTGTATAATATTTTTAAGGTAAGATAAATTTACTCTGATATTAATGTATTTTAAGATTTAAATGTTTTTGCTTTTTTACAGAATATGTACTTAGACAACTGTGTCTGGCACAACGGAATGGTATAAGAATGGTTTAATCCTGACGACCCAGATGGATATTCACACATATTACTATCACGATTTACATAAATAACAATTTTATTTAAGTTGAGAGAAATGGATGATAGATCAATGATGTTTTGGGAGCGATTTACTTCAATAAAGTTATCGATCCTGTTATTTTAAAAGGACGACAGGATTCGAAAAAATACGCAGGCACTCTTTTTCAACAAGAAGTAGAAATAAATGAGGTTTTACAGGGCGGAGAGTGGATATTTTAGACAGCAGGATAATGTCTGAATTCACAATTCTACGTGTGTACAGGAATTGTTTAAACAAAGAAACTGATCTGTTTTACACGATCAGCCAGATCATTTGATATCAACATCATCGAAAATGTATCGAACTATTCGTCCCGTAAAGTATACGACGGCGGGAAACAATATAATTTCAAAAAAAATTGAAAGAAAATATTAGACGTAACTGATGCCAAATACCACTGGAATATGCAAGGAATTTATATGAGAATATTCCAACAAAAATTTCACAAATAGTGGAAAATAAAGGAGCCTTAACCAGTCAATAATTATTAAAATTATACTTAATTTTTGAAAAGTGAGGCTATATTATTATGGGACAAAAAATTATATTAATTTTATATGTTTTTGATATAACTTTTGTGATTTGTTTGTGCGTTTATTTTATTAAAACAAATACTGCATATTTTTATTTACACAATAAAATATTTTCGAAATATACGACTAACGTATTATTGGCTAACCTGTTTCTCTAAAATATTGTAAGTGAAATATAAAAATTCTTAGTGAGGCTATATTATGAGACGGACTGTATAAATGAAACAATAAAAAGATATTTCGTCAACTCATTTATTGAACGGAACAACGAATAACATTGTTCAAATTATCGTGAATTTAAAACTGAAAATACTACTACGAATGTTTATATAAATAAATGTCAAAACTAGGGATGAGCATCGATGATCGATGTTTTCAAAACATCGATGTTTTGTTATGGATGTTTGATGTTTTTGACATCGATGGCAAGTCGTCGATGTTTTTCGTACATTGATAGTAAATCGTCGATGTTTTTATATAATATACTGTTGGTAATATGAACTTTAATAGAAAGAACGAAAATATAACATTGCGAGCTGTAACAACGATAAAAACACTCATTTTTATTCTTATTCCCAATTTACAGTTGAAAATAGTTTATAGTAGTTTTTTTCTGTATTTGTACTTTGAAGATTGATGTTTAAATACTACAAAACATCCATGTTTGCGACCGCAAAACATCGATGTTTCGAGATTGATGTTTTTGATATATTTTTATTCTTATTCCCAATTTACAGTTGAAAATAGTTTATAGTAGTTTTTTTCTGTATTTGTACTTTGAAGATTGATGTTTAAATACTACAAAACATCCATGTTTGCGACCGCAAAACATCGATGTTTTCTTATCGATGCTCATCCCTAGTCAAAACTGACAGAGGCATAAATCGATATTGAACTGTCAAAATTTGAGTTCTATACGGGTAATACTAGATTGCTCGTGCTCGCTCATAGAGTTACAAATGTAAATATAAATATAGTCTAGACCCCAGAGTACAGAGGTATAGCAACTATCTCTTTTCTGTAATCACGAGTGTGTACTTCTGTGCTCATTAGGCTTCTTAGTTGTCAGTTTGTCAGTAGCAGTCGATGATTGTAGATCAACCACATGATAATGGACTTGATTGTTACATCCCCTAGTACATGCGTGTGGTGTCATAGCTATGTATGCAATAGCTGAACAACGTGACCGCCCCTACTATCGGCGTTACTCACACAAATACACAAAATCGCACTAAACAATGTAAACCCAGTGCACGTATACAACATATTGTCTATCTCTTACATGTTACACTGGTTCCAGTAGTGTAGGGATAGATATGTTGTCTCTATTACTCTATGGTCTAGACTCTAGAGTATATGAGGTACGCTACGCACACATAATTGACCGTGTTCCATTAGCAAACACAAACGGCACTGTGTAACACAGTGCATTTAGGGGAAAAGAAATGCCAAACAAGTTTTCGTGATTTTTGTACTTGCTTTTTTCACAAAAAAACTAATTTTTTTTAATTTTATTGCGAAACTAACCTTTTATCTGCTTTTAATTAAATTATACGTGTAATTGGGAATCTCAAAAAGCAGATTGAATCTTTCCCTTGAAACAAAATAAAAGTTGATGTTCCATTAGTGAAAAAAGTAGACACAATGTAACACAGTGTCACGCACAGTGTAAAATTTTTGCTAATGGAATGCGGTCAATGTTTCAGTATCGTACGGGACACACAATGAATGAAATAAGAAATAAAAAAATAAGAGATAATGGGTGTTCGCTATCGAGTGACATTGAAGGGAACTTTAACTAAACTGCTCATAGGTATATGTACACCAGAACTTAAAGTGTGACATAGTTCGAATACCCACATGAAATACACACTTATCGAAACACACGTTGGCGACTCGCAAAAATTTATACCTATTATAAAAATGTCATTTAATTAGAATCAGTGTTGGCACTACTTTAATTTATTATTAGTTAACTAAACTTCGTAGTCGATTGATTTACTCGCTATTGAAACGAATATGTTGTAGAACAGTAAAAAATAAGCGACACATATTTTTTATACCTGCGGAAAAACGGTTGGAACGAGTGAAATCGCTCTTTAAAAATTAGGGTGAAAATTAAATTTTTCAAATATGTGAGCCGTTGATTTTGAAAGTGGGGCAAGTCCATATTTTGCTATTGCGAGATATTTAAGGGTTTGCGTTCAATAAATTTAAAAATATTGGTAAGTGTTAATAGACATACTTTTTGTATTTTGTGGTCTTAGATAATGCAAGTTTATGATCCAATAGTGTTTATAATGCTGGCTAAAAAAAAAAGGTTTTATTATAACTAAATGGACTTGCCCCACTTTCAAAATTAATGAATTATTGTAATCGTTAATTTAAAAGGATAATATTTGAGTTTTATCATTTAAAAATAAAAACTTTTCATACGACAGTTCAACTTTAGAAGCACGTACTATGACATTATTACCCCCTGCCAGTGCCTTAGCAGTAGAAATGAGTGTTTGAAAATAAGGATTTATACCTGATTCGCCTGTTCCCGTTTCGCCTGACCAATTAAAATTTCCCGATTCGCCTGACGATTCAAATTGTGGTATCGTTTCGCCTGACCATAAATTGGACGATGGGTGCCTTTTTTTATTATAATGTTAAAATAACACCATAAGAGATTTTAAGAAAAATGCGAAGAAAATCTAGTCACTTTCCTTCCTACTTTTTCAAGACTTAGGACTAGCAGTAATTTTGATAGATGTAAAAACTACTGGTGTAATTAAAAGTTTATCCGCTTTACGTTTCGTCAATTTAAAAAAAAATTAAAATAATATACCTATACATATATACATATTTACATTAATTTGAACTAATAAAATTAATTTATCTTAAGATTAACAGTTTAAGTTATGTTTTCTAAACATTTTCCTACTGTTATTTCATTATTTAAGTACAGCTTTCTTGAATTTGTCTTATTCTTTTATTTACCTATAAAGTAGATCAGACGAATCACAACTATTTATTTCCGTCTAACATGTGGCCAGGCAAAACGCAACCAAAGCGTACCAAATTTTAATTTCAGGCGAAACGAGAACAGGCGAAACAGGAATATACCGAAAATAAGTATGTACTTTAAAAAGGCGACTCACCCCCTTTGCAGAGTTGCTTAAAATTAATTTTAAAAATTTATTCTAATTGTTTTAAACTATATAATTTGGAAATGCATAGAAACAAGCATTTCTAAATTACACTGTTGATGTTTATGGATATTGGACGTTTGAATTAGGCGCGTTGGGTATAGCAACTATAAAGTAGTTGTTATACTCTATACGCTTGTAACATATTTTATGATTAAAGTTTCTATGTTTGATTTATTTAATATTTCTGAGAATTTTAATTTTATTTAAAATAGAAAAAGAAAGTGACTTTGCAAATCGATTTCTCTTTTCAGGTAACTAAAATTTTATTGTAATTCTCTATCAATTTGTTAATTTATATTGATTTGTTAAATAAAATCTCTTTTCAGAGCAAATTCGATTTTAGTCTACATTTATTGTGAGAAACCATCTTAAAACTATTTCCCTTGAAGAAGTTTTTAATTACTCAAATAGTACGATTATGTCGACACAGTCACCCCGTTAACTACCCCTGGATTTAATATTAGGAAATTGAGTAAAAACAGGTCGATTAGATTTTTTTACGTACACTTGAAATTTGTAAATAAAACTTTATTATATTTTATTTTTTACCTCTTTTCTAAAAATTAACCCCTCAAATTTTAGCCCTATACTACCCCTGTTGATGTAATGTAAACAAATTACATATCAATAGATAGCTTTATAAAAAAGAGCAATCTCGCCAATTTATTTAAGAAATGCTTGTTTCTATTTCTTACCGTTTTCGAGATATTTGAAAAATTAAATTTTCACCCCAATTTTTGAAGGACGATTTCACCCCTTCAAACCGCTTTTCCGCAGATAAAAAAAGCAAGTGTTACTTATTTTTTAGTATTCTACAACATATCTAAGTTTTATCAAAATCAATAGGTCCAGTTTCGGAAATTTTACTTGTAAGATGGACTTGCACCACTATCAAAATAAACATATTTACAATACTGTTAAGAGCTAAAACTTCAATCTTTCAAATATTAGGCTTCTGAATTTTTTTGACTATAAATTGTTGATAGATGAAAAGATCATACTAAGTCTTATCTATAACTACCATTATCTCCATTTTTTTCAAAAATGGACTTGCCCCACTTTCATAATAAACGGCTCATATAACTGAGGGCCCTAACTTAATGCGTGTCAACCACGCACTTGACGAATTTTTTATCAATAAAACAAAATAGACATTGATTTCTCTTTTGTTAGAGTTTTTTCCTTTGTAAGACGTCAAGTGAAACTTTGTTAGCTCATACACCACGTCTTACGATGTCAACAATTTCATACAAAGTTGATTAGCTGTCAAAATAGTATACCAGTTGGTCATTTCGTTATAATTCCCCATGACCCGTCATCGTGTTAACAAAATAAGACAGACGGCAGATAAAGCTAGACGTTTGTGTAAGCTTGTTTGTCGTAGTTATGAACCTATGTAATTTTATTACAGAAAAAATTCACTTTCTGCACCTCCTTAAGAAGTGCATGCAACAAAAACATCAAGTGAGAGGGACGAGCTACATATTTCGTACAATTGTACACTATTTTCTTCAAGTTAGTTATATGTACATGTAATAACTACAACAGGTTTTAGCCGGATTGTTGTTATTACTATACATTGTTGAAGTTTTTTGTTCCATTTTATTAAGTTAATGTTTATTATTATTAAAGTAATATAACATTTAAGACGTATTATTGTTATTATTAGTATCTTTATTTGAATAAAGTTTCTAAAACTTATAATTTTTGTTGAGTTAGATATAATTTTAATTAGTAAGTATGCTGAGATAATTTTATTGATTTCATTCAAATATTCAGATTCATGGTAAAATTAACCTTGAAAATTATTTTTTAGCAAGTTAAAACATACTTTTTATAGCAGCTCAAAATATGTATATTTTTTAGACCGTCACAGGAACTCCAAGAACTGCAACTCAAGGGGGAAAAGAACATCTTATTGCACTGCTTAGAGTTCTACTGTGTTTTAGAAATAAGGCAGATGCTTTACTTTATGGTTCTTTTTATAAATAAGTAATATATGTTGTACCGAACATGGCATGCATTTTTATTGAAATATTACTATGTTCTACCAACTAAAATTTTTCCATAAAAATATATGTTATAGAGTACTAAGAGACAAATTATTGAACAAAAAATGGTGGGTGTCGCTAACACCTAAGTGCCAAAAAAAAATTTTCTTAAATTTAAAAATTTAAAAAAATTAGTATAATAAAGGGATATAACGTTAATTTTTTTTTATTACTTCGCCTAAGGTTGGTACACAATATATACCCCTCAAAACAAAATAAGGGCCACTTGAAAGTTTGTATTTTAAAACTGATTTATGTCGATCCACGTCAAAATAACTTTTCTAGATGACTGTTGTTATGATATTAAGTGGTTGAGTAAATGATAACAGTTAGGTTTAAGTGATATTATTGTTGAGGGGAAGATTTAAACGTTTTTTTGTCTCGCACAGCGTCAACTGGTTAGTTTTACTTATTTTTTTGAATTTGATTTTAAATCAGTTTGCGCTAGATTATTGATTGCTGAGGTTGTTTTTTGAAGTTTGGCGTGTTATCACTTATTTTTACAATCATTTATTTTTACAATGCCGAGAATTCGACACCATATGGACGAAGCTACTGCTACCAGAGCCGTAACGATGATTGAGGGTGGTCAATCTCAACGTTCCGTGGCTCTGCAGTTGGGTTGTTCACGAAGGGCTATTCAAAATGTTTGGAATCGGTATCAGCAGACCGGTAGTGTAACCCGGCGCCGTGGCTCAGGAAGAGTTCGTGCTACCACTGCCCGTGAAGACCATTACATTCGACTGTGTGCACGACGTGAGCCGACTGTTACCGCAGGTACTCTGCAAAATCGCTTATATCGATCTACTGGTACTGTTGTCAGTAATCAGACCATACGAAATCGTTTGCATCCGTACCAAACTGACCGGAGCGCATCGTGCAAACCGTTTAAGATTTGCACGTGAAGACCTTGAATGGGGCTTGGAGGAATGGCGTCACGTACTCTTCACGGATGAGTGCAAGGTGAAGTTTTTTAGTGATGATTGACATGTAAGAGTGTGGAGAAGAAGCGGGGAAAGGTTTTCTGATCGTCACATTCATGAACGCGACAGATTTGGTGGTCCTAATGTCGTGGTCTGAGGTGGAATTAGTTTGCAAGGCAAAACTGAGGTTGTTTTCCTGAACGAGGGTACTTTAACGGCTCAAAGTTACATCGAACAGGTTGTCAGACCCCATCTGATCCCCTTTGCACAACGAGCGGCCGACGGATTTATTCTGATGCAGGATAATGCCCGAGCGCATACCGCTCGAGCGACGACAACTGTCCTTAGAGAGGCTAATATACAGGTTTTACCGTGGCCTGCAAATAGCCCTGACTTGAGCCCAATAGAACATCTTTGGGATCAATTAAAACGGCGAGTCAGAGCAGCCGGAGAGGATGTGCACACCCAACAACAACTGATTGATGTCTTGAGAACATGTTGGGAGGAGATTCCTGATGAAACCGTTAGGCATCTTATTGAAAACATGCCGAGGAGGCTTCAAGAATGTGTTTTAAAAAGGGGAGGGCATACTCGATATTAAATCACCGAAAAGTTGCATAATGTGTGCTTTTACTCAAAGCGTGAACGTTTGTTGATGACTAAAAATGACTATAAAAATGATAAAATCCTAAAAAAATGTAATTATGGATTAATTTTTTATTTAATCTTATTAAAATTAATTTTATTTAGTAAAAAATTAGTTCCTTAATTAAATGTAAGCATACCTTATACTGTAACTTATATAAAAATAAACTTATGCAGCAAAACATGAGTGGCCCTTATTTTGTTTTGAGTAGTATATATTAAACTCAAATAAATCGGCTCAGTAATTTCGTGACAAAAAAAATTTTTTTGAAAATTTTTGTCTGTTTGTGTATTCATAAACTATTAGCCTCGGAGGGTTGAAATTTGGCAGGAATGTATCTGGGTCTAAGAAGTATTATTTCCTATAAAAACAATCAATTTTGCGTCAAGGGCCGTTTTCCCTATCTTACCCGGCTATGCCCTTTCTTGTTCGGCGTAATATTTTAATACGTTGGATTCAATGGGTATTTGATACGTCGTAATGTCGAATAACTTGACTTCACATTCGTTGTTTGCCATTTTGTAGGTGGTTGCAGATTTGCATAGAAAATGTTTCCGTTGGTATTCTTTGCATGATTCCAAATTGTAGGCAAGTGATTGTTGCAACCTATTTTTACTTGTGAACAGGTAAGGTTTTTGAATTTGGATTGTTTGGTATAAATTGTGAATAATTGGATCAGGTTGAGGTAACGAGTAAATTTTGAACAAGTCATATTCAGTCATGTCAATTAATGGAATTTTTATTTCAATAACGAGAGTATTTTTTAAGTTTAACGTATTTGTAGTCATTATTTTATAGTAGTGTTCAACATTTTCATATGTTGGAGGAAAAGGTAGATTTAGATTTTTGCTCTTGCGTAATTCTTTTAGTAGTGTACGAGGTGGTAATATTTCGAAATTTACTAAATTATGTCTAGCTAACGTTATGCTTCGTTCAAACTTCCGTATTTCTTCCGTTAACACCGACAGAAGTTCTTTGTTTAGAACTTCTACTTGACTTAAGTGAGTTATTTGTAATGTAAATTCTATTCGGGAATTTAAAGAGTTAGCTCTATCAGTAATTTCATTTATTTTCGCTTCAAGTGATAGAATTTGTTTTTGTGTTTCATTTATCTGAGAAATTCTATCGATAATTACGCGTATTTGTGTTTGCAAAATTGCGTTAACGTCTGATTGTTCTTTAAGAAGTTTGTTAATATTATCTGTAAGGAACTGAGCATCGTTTGCGTCTGGCGTTCCAGAAATTTTATGCCATATGTTACCTAATATATCAAAACAGCCATGTTCATATTTAATTTCTCTGGTTTGCCTATGTATTTTAAAATAACTATGTTTTAAATCGTTGAATCGATTTTTTATGTCGTCTAATTCTAATAAATGTAGTTCATAAGTGAGTTTACAATTTTCTTCATTTTTTTAACTTTGTACAATAAAGATTTTCTATATCTAAGTAATGAGGTAAGTTATCTATAGTTTTTTCTACGAAACTTAAATTATAATAATGAATAAGACTTAAGTAATTAGTAATAATTTTTACTTCGCCTAAATAATTAAAGTAAACACCTGGGTTATTTTCTAATTTGTCAATGTTGACTTGTGCTTGGACCGGGTAAAGGATTGTTAGGATCATCAGTATTACCGCCATCTGAAACAAAGGGTTTCAGATGTTTGTAATGAATCCATTTATTTTTGTTTTTAGTATTTAGTTGGCATACGTTTTTCTCGGGCCAGTTTTTTATTATAGTATAAGGTCCAGTGTAATAAGATTTTAATTTTTTGTCTTTATCATGCTTGTGTGCCTGATTATCGAACAACAAAACTTTGTCTCCTACGTTATAATTCTTATAAGTGAGTTTTTTATCATAATTAATTTTAGTTTTTTCTTTTGCCAGTTGTAAATTTTTATTGGCGTTCTGACGTAAATTTGTAATTTTATTTGAAATATCTTTTGCAAAATTATTATAAAGGGGTATGTTGATTGGTTCGGAAAGTGTTTTAGCTTTTTCACCGAACACTAGTTCATAAGGTGTGAACTTGGTGTGACGATTTTCCGTTGTGTTATAAGTGTAACAAGCGAACGGGAGATAATGATCCCAATCGTCTAAATTTTCATTTACGTAGTTCCTAAGAAAATCCTTCAGTTCTTTGTGACTTCTTTCGAGTGAGCCATTCGACTGGGGATTATAAGGTGTGGTTTGCTTGTGTTTTATGTTTAGGATTTTATTAATTTCCTTTATGACTTTATGACTTTTGGAAAGCCATATTTCGTACTGTGGTCTAAAAATTTTATTGCCTTATATTCCGCGTTAGCTTGTGGAATTGCATAGGCATTAATAAATTTTGTCAGATTATCTTCAATAGTTAACACGAATTGGTTTTCCGCTTTTGTAATTTTGAGAGGTCCGATGATATCAAGAGATATCATCTCATTAAAGCTTGTCGGTGTGTCCGTAATAACCATTGATGATTTGTTTAATTTTGGGACTTTATTCACCTGACATTGTGGGCATTGTTTAATATATTTTTCTACGTCTTGAGTTAGGGTTTTCCAAAATATCTTTGACGTAGTTTTTTAATAGTATTTTTAACACCTTTGTGCCCAGATGTGAGATCATCATGAGCTTCCTTAATAAGTTTTTGTCTATCCTCTGAATCTAATATTACAATTGTGTTTGTGCGTAAGATATTGATTTCAATATTTGAATCATTAAAGAAGTAATGGAGCATTTGTTTGAAAATAACTTCGCTTATATTTCTGCTTAATTGAGGAATATCGTATATATAAAATTTATCGATATTTATAATTTGTGTATATTGGTAAAATGTGAATAAACTTTCAAATAAATTTTCCTTCGTGATGTTCCAATGCGTTATTTTTGCATGGCAAAACAAATAAATTTTTGTCGTCAAGTTATTAATTATGTATGGTTTAAAAGTAAATTATTTTTTAATTTTGGTTTGATGAAAAAAGCAAATTTATTATTGTCGGACAGATCGACAGGAAAGGGCAGAACTAAATTGCTTAATTCTTCTAGTGGTTGATAAACCTGCTGATATTGAATTTCTTGAGAAAAATCTTTTGACCATATTTCGAAATTTTGGAGATTTTTCTCTTGGAAGAGATCTCGCATTTGCAATACGGGACGTGACAATGTGTCTGCGTTAGTGTTTGTTATACCCTGTTTGTAAATGGTTTCGTAATTATATTCCTCTAGTTTCAGTGTCCAGCGGACTAATTTCGATGTTGGATCTTTGCAATTGATAAGCCATTGAAGTGCCTTATGATCTGTTCTGATTTTAAATTTATTTCCGTAGAGATACGGACGGAAGTGTTTAACGGATTCAACTATTCCCACAAGTTCCTTTTCCGTGGTCGAGTAGTTTTGTTCGGCCTTATTTAGGGTTCTACTATAGTAACAGATGGGTAAATCTTTACCGTCATAATCTTGTGACAGGATGCTTCCTATTCCTACGCTAGGAGCGTCTGTGGTTAAAATAAATTGTTTGTTGAAGTCTGGATATTTTAATATTGGTTCCGCAGTTAATATCTCTTTTAATAAATTAAACGAATCTTTTAATAAATTAAACGAATTTAATATGTTGAATTTTACTAAAATCGATGGTGTTAATTTTTGGTTTTGTGCGAGGATTATTAAATTTAATTGAATTATTTTTTGTGTCGATATTCGCGTGGAAATTGGATAAAAAATCTATTCCAATTACTCCATCAGGGGGGAGATTAAAATTATTATCCACTACTTGGAAATGATAAGGAAAATAGAAATTATTTTTTGTTAAATTTAATTGTGTTTTCCCTAATGTATAAGTAACTGATTTTTCGATTCCAGACAAGGGCAATCTTTGGCTTGTATCAATATTATTGGCAAACTGTTCCCGAATTATCGAATCAGAAGCACCTGTGTCAATAAGGAAGGAACATTCTTTATCGTCGCTAATATTGAAGTAAATTTTGTTTAAATTTATTCGATGATTGGCATTGTCGGGAATTCGATTACTTAAGATTGAGCCGATTCTGATTGTTCTAACTCTGTGGCTTCCAGGTTGGAATGATTGAAGTTTAAAGATTCGTTAAATATTTGGTTTTGTTTTTGGATTGGCAATTGTGTCTTAAGACTGTCGTTGTATCGTTTTTTCCGACATTCGTCTACTGTATGTCCTTTAAATTTGCAATAAGTACAAGATTTTGGAACGAATTTTTGTTCGTTAACGGATGTCGAAATATTTTGTGTTTGATTTCGTCGTCGACAGTCTTTTGTATTGTGTGTTTACAAAATTTTTCTGACATATGGTTAGAATTAGAGTTTTTTAATAAATTTAATTCTCTTAATTTATTTTCATATTGCTGGGCTATTGGCAGTATCTCACCAATTTTTTTAAATGATTGGTTCATTAAATGAATTGATATTTGCGGGTTAATGTTAATTAAAAATTTACTCGCGATAGTTTGTTCGATATAATGTTTAGTGATAGGATAACTTGAAGGTTCTGATTCCCTCATGTATTTTAATTGTTCTAGCCTTAATTTATTAAATCTTTCAAAGAAATTAGAAATGCTTTCGTTTGAAGTTTGTTTACAATTTGTGATATCTAAATCAATAAGGTATTGCGTACGGTTTGTACTGAATTTTCTTTTGATTGTTTTAGATATTGAATCTAATATTACATTTTCAATTTCATCCTAAATATCGATCAACAGGAGTTAGTACATATAATTGAAACACGAATTGCTATCCAAAATGCCGACCTTGGCAACCTAGATAACCACCCAGAAAATAACCCATTAAACAATGCAGAGGATAATTTATCAGAGGACGACTCAGAGGATGATTCAGAAATTCCACTACGGAAGAAAATATATTTAACCATTTGGATTTTAGCAACACCAGACAGTTACAGGTCTGTTGCTGATAGATTTGGGATAGGGAAAAGCAAAGCTCACACTTGTTTTAAAGAGATTGCAACAATTTTGGCGAATTTGATATCAGAATTTGTGACGTGGCCAAATGAAGATGAATTACGGGAAATTGAACAAGTTAGTATTGTGCCTAAATTCTTTTGATATATTTATGATGAAAATTATATTTTTATGTTAATAATAAATAACACTAACGTTGTATTTATTAACATTTTTAGATATTTTTCGCACGTTCTCGAAATAGATTTCCAGGTATTGTCGGAGCAATAGATGGTTGTCATATCGAAATAAAGCAACCACCACATAATGCTCATGACTTTTTTAACAGAAAAGAAACACATTCAGTAATATTACAAGATATGACAACAGATATGCTTTGTATTATTGCCCATAATTACTTTCAGAAATGAAATAACAAGAAAAAAAATTATTATAGGAACGTGTGATCATACTGGCAAGTTCATTGATGTCTTAATAGGCAGACCAGGCAGATGCCATGATGCATCTGTCTTACGTAGCAGTTCATTGTACCGACGTTTGACGGATCCTATACACCCTCTATTGTCCAATCGTCGACATTTACTTGGAGATTCTGGTTATCCGTTATCTGTTCACGTACTTACACCGTTTAGAGATAATGGACATTTAAGTGAACAAGAAAGAACTTTTGGACTGTTAAAAGTAAAATTTCGTCGATTGTACTACTTGAATGTACAATCTGTCGCAATGGCAAATTTAATAATTGCTGCTGCATGCACTTTACACAATCTCATTTTAATGCGCCGCCAAGCGAACATTTGGGATAATGTTAATTTATTAAATAATGATGATAACGATGATAATAATGATGATAATAATGAAGATGACATTAATGGAGTTATCAAAAAAAATAGAATTATAGAGTCAATGTAATTAAAAAATATAACATTTAAATAAAGATATTTTTTTATGAAGAATAAGTGAATAATAATTTGTTAAAATTAATTCCATATTAATTTAAAAACAAAATATATTACAATTAATGAATTATTGATCAATAAACTTTATAATAGATTTATTTTTTTAATAATAATAGTTAAGAAAGCGTTACATAAAAACTATGATATTTTGAAGCCTTTCACAAGTCCAACACTTGAGTAATTAAGTTGTATACTTATATTTAATTATTTCAAATTAAGTTTTCTGTGGTGAAAAAAGTTACTAGAACTTTACAAGGTTGCTAAACTATCATAAAATAATCGACTCATTATTGCAAATTGAATAGCAAGTTTTATTTTGTAATAAACATCAGTATTACTATTATATCCTCTGTAATTGATATTCAAAAACAATTAAACTTCAATTATATTGAACATACATTATAATTATTTTAACTTAAATATATGTGAATAATTAACAGATTACACGTAAATATAATGAAAAAAAAAAGAATTATATGCATTTTAAATATCACTTTTGATAAACACCTTATTTAATTATTTTTCGTAAACTTTTAGTGCATAAGTACATCAAGAGCATTCTTAAAAAATTACTTTTTGTTCTATATCATCTAGAAAATGTATCTCATGAAATCATCATCTCCATTCTTTTTCTTTTTACTAAACATAAAGTAGAAAACTGTATTAAAAAATTAAAATAAGAGAACATACGCATATAATAATGCTCTTATAAACTCAAATTTTCTTAATATAATAATAACGTAATATTTATGCAGCTTTAGACTCACAATTCAAATACACCAATAACATTGTAAATCATATGATTTTTTTTAAATTTTAATTATAATCATTAACTTATTGTTTTTCAAACTTAAGGTGGGTAACTATAGATTATGAACATTCTTATTAAATTCTAACACGTCTTTCAGCATCTTCGAGCAAAAGTGTTTTTACAAACGCGATTATTACTTTTAATAAAATTATTGCAATTATTCTTAAAACTTTGAATAAATTTTTATCTTTTTTAGAAAAGTCTATATTTCAAGAAAATATAATATTTTATGTGATAATAACCTTAATAATAATTAATTTATTCCTTTAAATATTAAATAGTAAATTTGGTTTTTAAATACTTATACGTTCTGAACTTATAACCATATCTTCACAACTTATTGAAAACTTTAAATAAACTCATACTCTAATTGTAATAATCAACTTTTTTAAAAATATATTATTTTCTTAGTGCTTTATAATAATATTTGGTAAGGTATTATTTGTAATACTTTCATTTTCTTCCTATCACATCAATATTTAGGTTCAATCTAATTTATTTGATATATCACTGAGTATTCTATTCCTTTCTTCCATTATTTTATTACCTTCATTCATTACATGGGTTAAAGAATCCATGGAATTTTTCCATATAATAATATTATTTTTTAAAATTTCATTATTTTCCTTTGAATTATTAGCCATTTGCTTAAAAATTTCTTTTTTTTCAGCGTCTAAGTGTAATTGTTTATTCCGTTGCCCATATAATTTTTTAGCATTGATATTTTTTTCATCATATTTTGTTTGTTTTCCATTATTATTTTTGTTTGCTGTAGGTTTAGTTGAAGAAGAACTACATGGCTTATCAATTGTATCTTTATTATTGCCGTTACTGTTATCTCTAAAAAATAATAACAATTCAATTAAAATAATTATTACTAAATTAATATATATAGAAGTATTCAGAAAAATACCTTATTTTATTAGACAAATCTAATGGCGAGAAATTCATTTCAGAATTTGGTATAGAACTTTCTATAATATTATTTGTAAGTGTAACTGACTCATCATTGAGAAAAATTTCATCCATAATTCGTAACCACGGCCATTCTCGTCTCTTACTTCCTGTTTGCTTTTTCTCTCTTTTTTTTTGTGTTGCGTCTTCAAATTTCCCATTTTTTTTTCTATATCCTTAGAATCTAGATCATGTATACCATGTTTTTGAAAAACTGATGCTATTTGACGCCACAGTGAAGCATTTCCCTTTTTTGGATCGCGAAATTTATGGACTCTTTTTTTATACTCCTTTAAAAGTAATTTTGTTCTTTTAGGAGTCCAACGTTGAGCTGGAAAGTAATTATTTTTAACAGTTAGTTATTACATTATACTTTAATACCCAATTAATATTTATTCATCTAATTCATTGGTAAGTGTTTGTTTAGATTCCAAAATTATGAAACAATTTTAATTTACAAGTATAACTACTGCTACTTCACTACTAATCACTACAAGTATACTAATTGTAAGTATTCACTAGTTTATTTTCGTGCTACTCATACCGATAGACATAAAATGAAAGTACATACTCTTTTTGGGCTCATCTTCACTGTTATCAGAATCATTAGAGTCATTCTCCGAAAAAACATTGTCATTGTCAATCAAATCAACTGAAGCGCCAGAAATTGCCATATTATCGTCATCGTTAACGTTAATTAGATCTGGAACTTGTGCAATACTATCCTCTGATAAATCAGCTGGGGCACCAAAAATCTCCATGCCATCATCATTGTTATTAATAATGGAATTTTCAGGAACTTGAGCAACACTATCCTCTGATAGGACAGCTGGGGCACCAAAAATCTCTATGCCACCATCATTGTTATTAATATCTTCTGATAAATTAGCTGGGACACCAAAGATCTCCATATCATCATCATTGTTATTAATAATTGAATTAACTGAGCTTTGAGCAGTACTATCTTCTAATACATTTGCACTTTTATTTTCTTCTTGTAAAATTCTTTGAAAATATTGTAATGCCAATTTATCATCTGCAAATGTAAAAATTCCATTTCAATATTAAATAACCAATGACAAACCAATTTACATTTTATTTAAAACCCGTACATATAAAATAATTCTCAATCATCGAATAATAATAATAATAATAATTTGTCATGAATGAAGTAAATTTTTTAGTAACAATATTAATCTTACAATTAAAATGAAGGTTAAAAACTCAAAGAGTTACGTCTTCTATTTTCTTAATAAAATTGGATTATTAAAAAAAACTATTATTCGATACATTATAATAATAATTTAAAATTTTTGAATATATTTATTAAATACAGAAATCAAAATAATAGTCTAAAAAAATATATAAACCACTAGGTACTTACCTCGTTGAAACCGATGATGTATAGATTTGGGTGCTAATATATTAAATCTACGACTTTTGTATACATAGGTCTTCATTATTTGTTGATTCATTGTTTGTAATTGTTAATAATATTAAATAAAAAAATTAAATTGCACAGAACAACTATTCACAGAATAACTTCTTTAAAAATAAATATAAACAAACATGGGGGAACAAATTAGCGCCTAATATAAGCCCGTTCTGGCTGAAAATGGTATAGTATAGTTTGTGCTTTAGTCCTAACAAGAACTTTTTTCCGCCAAACGCACCCATTTTTAAATCTTTCTTTAGTTCCCGGCATGTACTATTATACCATGGCTTGTTCAAACACCCTTTTATATTATTAACAATTTTTACTTTTTTCAACTCAATTCCTTTTGCTACATTTTTAATATTATCGATTATATAATGATATGCCTGTTGACTGGTCAAATTATCTATATCAATAGTGTTAATCTTATCCATTTCTATACTGTAAATATCTGTTTTGTTTTTATCCCATTTAATTCTATTAGTTTCAGTAACATTCACTTTACATGCACTCACATTTTCCATTACGTCCTATGTAATATTTACAACTACAGCTAAATGACCAGTTTCTACTGTCCAATCTGTAACTTTAAAGTCGAGAACAACTTCACTCCCACAAGAATTTACCCATACTTGATCTATAATACTTTTCCCCCTATCATTTACAAATGTAAAATCTGCTGGGCAATCTGAAATTGACCTACCATTTAAAATACAGAAGCCATTATTTTCCATTAACTCAACTAGCATCTCCCCCCTTATGTTTATATTATTATCTTTTGTTTTCCTTTCTGTATATAATCTACAACCCTCACAGATACCCTCAAATATGGCATTCATGTTTCCAATTTTAGCATTTAAGTCGCCCCTTATAATAATTTGCTTACCTGGATGATTTTCTGTTATTTGAATTATTATTTCCTCAAAAAGTTCCATTATTGTTTTATCTAGCAAATCTAGTTTAAAGTATACACATCCAAAAATGGCACTAAAGATATTGCTTTTTTCAACCATAAAAAATATCCAATGATTACAGGAGTTTAAAATTTCGATTTTTAAATTTGATTTAACTAATATCATAATTCCACCAGATGCCCTTCCCCTAGACTTCTCTTTAATTGCACATGTTTCTATTAATTTGTACTCTGAGAAATTAGTAGGAACATTTCTTAGATTATAACTTAACCACGTTTCTACAAATCACTTCACAATTCAGAAAATTACACCTTTGATTGTTATCGAGCTCTACAAAATTTTTAAAAACCACTACAATTCCAAAACACTACTTTGAAATGTTTCTTTTTCGTCACGCAGAACGTAGTCATCAAGATTTGCTGCCTTCTTCAAGTGATGATTTTTATTGCCATTGCTTTTCGTATTTCTTGGAGGATTTCTTCTCGGCTTGTCGTTTTCTTCTGTTTTTGACTCTTCTTCCCGAGCTGTTACATTTGTTTCTTTTATTTGCTGTTTGGTATTATTTTCACTCGAACCATTTATTTTAACTAAATTTTTTAATTGTTCAAGTTTATCCACAGTATATTTATTACTGTACAACAACTTATTTTTCCTATTTTAGCATCAAATCCTTGACTTCTCATTACTTTTGCATAGTCTCTCAATATTTTTAAGTTTTGCCGCGTATTTTTACACAGGTCATCATTGATGTATATATTTGTGTTCTTTAAATTTGCACGTTTTTCTAAAATTTGCCTTTTAACTTTTTGTTGACCAAATTTGACAATTATTGGCCTTTGTTTTGAATTCAGTTTAATTTCAGGTCTAAACACATCACTGATATCGCTTTCATTTATTTCTACTTCTAAATGATTTCTAAAAATTTGTAACACTACTTTCCAGCTGGTTAGTTTCTTCATTGTCGTATTCCTCAACACCCGCTATTACGATATTATTTTAATCATATTCTCCAATGCATCTATTTTTTGGTCTTTTTCCATTAATTTCTGTTTTAACTGTTGATTTTCTTTTAATAAATTTTGCACATCTTTTTCAAAGGTAGAAAATTTTTCTTGTAAAATTTTACTAATTTCACTATTTTTATCTATTTTGTTACTTAGCGCTTTGTTTTGTTCAACCATATCTGTACGAAATTCAATAAGAAAGTTTTTGAGTTCACTCACTGTATCATTTAGCGCCTCTATATTCATTTTAAAGTATGTGTTGGTTCCAGTTCGAATGTTCCAAGAAATATTAGGTAGTTGTTCAAAGTTCACTTTTATTCGAAGGACCAGGGTAAGGACACCCAAACGCGTTGAAATGAAACACAAACGTCAAAATGCTGGTTCAATGTATTTTACTATTAATAATTATTAAGTCTTTAATTGATACACTGTACATAGTATGTTGATACTTATAGAATTATGATGAAATACAATATATGTTGTGTTCAACTGACTGGAGTTACAACGAGTCGTGTTGCCTACAGAGTACTATGCTGTACTGCCCAAGAGCACCGGTTGCTCTGTACTAATGTATACGAGAGTGGACCGCTGTTTTGGCTGTTTACAAATATGATGCATTAAGTGGGAGAATATGAATTTAAGGCAATGTTACCAACTGTAAATAAGTAAATTAACCAAATTAAAGTATTGTACGCAACATCCTCCCCCCGTTGAAGGACCAAGTTCTTCAACAAATTTATGATCGTGATCGACTCTCGTGAAAGATAGCTTAAACGAAATACAATTTCTAAAGCTAGTTACAAATTCTCACTGAATTAAATTACGAGTAAATAGTTAAATAAAATTCAATAAACTGAACAATATTACTCTCAAACAAATACAAGAAAGCGCAGCATTATTAGATTATCACTCTATGATTAACGTGAAAAGAAAAGATTATTCTTTATATGTTTCCCTCGAAGGGCAAAGGAGCGACCTTCGTGATGGGCCGTAAATAGGTACCGTTAGAGGTTGTAACTTCTAAAGTACGAACTTTATTGTCATTTCCCGGAAATACTTGTGTTTTCTACCTAATTTCCAAGACAGTGGAGGAAGATTATCCTCTAGTAGGAGAACCATAGTACCGACTTTAATGTTATCTAAAGACAGACGCCATTTATAGCGTTGCTGTAAATTATGCAAGTACTCCACCGACCACCTTTTCCAAAAACTCTGTTGCAATTTCGAGCATAGTTCCCAGAATTTAAGCCTGTTGGAAGGGGTAGCTTCCGGAACTACAGGTTCAGGATAAGCCATTAAAGGGCCGTTTATCAAAAAATGTCCTGGAGTTAAGACATTTAAGTCCCTAACGTCATCTGTGAAAGGGCAGAGGGGACGCGAATTAAGGAAAGTTTCGATTTGAGCTAGAACAGTTGTTAGCTCTTCAAAAGTAAGAATTACATTTCCCAAATGTTTAACCAGTAAGTGTTTAATGCCTTTAATGTTGCATTCCCACAAACCGCCGAAGTGTGAGGCCAATGGTGTATTGAAATGTCACTTAATCTTGTTATTAATGAAGTAGTCATTAAGTTCGGTTTTCGCATTACTAGAAAATAAAACGTTGTACATGTCACGTAATTTATTACTAGCACCCTTGAAATTAGTACCATTATCTGAATAAAAGCAAGATGGCAGACCGCGTCTTGCGATAAAGCGTTTAAGAGAGAGCAAGAAATTCTCTGTAGAAAGATCCGATACGAGTTCAATATGAACTGCCTTGACTGTCATACAAATAAATAGGCAAATGTATGTTTTAGTAATCAATGGTTTACGTATGCGAGCTTGTTTACACTGGATAGGCCCAGCAAAATCCACGCCCACATGAGTGAAGGGCTTAGTAATAGTGAGTCGCGATTTTGGTAAAGAACTCATTATCTGATTCATTCCCTTTGCTTTAAATCTAAAGCAAATAGTACACTTATTTAAAATTCGTCGTATCTCGCGACGACCTCCCAAAATCCAATACTTAAGACGTATATTGGAAAGTACTAACTGGGGACCTGCATGCATAAGCCGTTTATGCTCTGCCTCGACCAGCAGTTCGGTAAAATGATGCTTTGCTGGTAAAATTATAGGATGCTTTTGCGTGTAAGGAATGTCTGCTTGTTGGATTCGACCTCCAACTCTTAAAATAGAATTCTCATCCAGAAAAGGATTGAGCGAAAGTAAACTTTTACTGTCTGTCAAACTTCCATGTTTGAGCTGAGCAATTTCTTTGGCAAAAAATTGCGCTTGTATTGATTTGATAATGACTGTTGTAGCATTATCCAATTCTTCAACCGAAAGTTGTAATGTTTTATGACGATTATGACGATGTAAACAGTTAAATCTAAAACGTAAGCAGTAAGATATAACCCGTATTAGACGCGAGAAAGATGAGAAACGTTCAACTAGTTTCGAAGGATCGGCTACCGTTAATACGCAAGAAACCAATTTTCTTGTTTCAGGTAAATTTTTTAATTTGTGATTAGATATAGGTTTATTTGGCCAAGATGATTGATTTTCACACAACCACGATGGACCGTTCCACCATGTTGTCTCAGAAGAAAGTTGTGATGCATGTATACCACGACTGATTATATCAGCAGGATTTTGCGTAGAGGGAACATGTTTCCAGTTTGCATTGACAGTAAGTTCTTGAATTTCTGCTACTCTGTGAGATACGAAAGTAGCCCATTTGTTACAAGGAGAACTGATCCATGCAAGTACGACCATGGAATCTGTCCACAAATAAATGGTGTTAATGTAAACAGAAGTAAGAATTTTTTTAACTTTACTAGTTAAACGTGCTAGTAGCAGTGCACCACACAACTCTAAACGTGGTAACGATATAGTTTTAAGGGGCGCTACGCGCGACTTGGCACAAATAAGTTTCGCGATTACATCACCGTTAGTGTATGATATTCTCAAGTAAGTACAAGCCCCGTAAGCTCGTTGAGACGCGTCACAGAAACCATGCAATTGCACGTCTGCTATGTCTTTATCACGAAATAATGACCTGTCTAATGATACAGTCCTTAAAGCCATGAGATTGGAATGTAACTGATTCCAATTTTCTAATAGATTGGCTGGTAATTCTTCATCCTAGTCAACTTTTACTGACCACAATGTCTGCATAAACAATTTTGCTATAATAGTTATAGGTGCTATCAATCCGAGTGGATCGAATATTTGCGATATACACGATAGTATAGCTCGCTTGGTTTGACACAATTTACTTATTGTAGGGACGGAAATAATAAATATATCTCGCTCAGGAGCCCATGTGATGCCTAAAGCCTTGACTTGAGACGAATGTGAATCTAAATTCTTGTTATCTGAATTATTACAAAAAAGGGAAGTATTGCTTCGCCATTTGTGCAGTTCGAAGCCTGCACTTGCAGTTATCTCAGTGATCTGAGACTGAAGTAGCTTAAGCGATTCTACAGAATCCGCTCCCGAGAGAATGTCATCCATGTAGGCATCCTCCAACAACACTTGATATGCTTTAGGGTATTGAGTTTGATAGTACTCCGCTAATTGTATTAAACATCTCTGCGCTAGATATGGAGCACACGCTGTGCCATACGTAACGGTCAACAACTGGATGATTTGAATGGGATCATGAGTACTATTCCTCCATAAGATTCTTTGTAAAGGCTGATGTTGTTCCTTTACCTCAATTTGCCGAAACATCTTTACGATGTCTGCAATAAAAACGAAAAGATGCTATCTAAATCATAGAAGTATATTGAAGAGATCACACTGAAGCGTAGGACCTACTAGAAGCAAATCATTGAGTGATTTACCTGTAGAGGTACGCATAGAAGCGTCAAAGACAACGCGAATTTTAGTGGTTTCACTGTCAGGCCTAAATACCGCGTGATGGGGTATGTAATAGGCTGTAACATTTTGATCAGAAACTTCCTCTTGGTTAAGTATTTTAGCATGACCTAAATCTAAGTATTCTTGTATGAATTGTTTGTACTGGTTGAATAACTCCGGATTCTTCGCGAATCGATATTCTAATCGTTTAAATCTGCTGAGAGCAGCATCGTAAGAATCACCTAACAGCGACTGATAGCCTTGAATTAGCGATAATTCCACTTGGAATCTACCGCACGCATTTCTAGTTGTGGTATCCTTGAATAAGTTTTCACACGTTTTCTCTTCCGCTGAGAGAACTTTTCTATCTGAAACTTCTTCTATATGCCAGAATTTGGCTATAGATTCTGCGAGATTAACTTCGCTAAGTAAGTTAACCGAAACGAATGTATTTACATTGGAGTCTACTGGAGCTTGACCAGAGATGACCCAACCGAACTCCGTATTATGTAGAGAAGGCAAGTTTTCTCCGAGTTTATAATGTCCCTCGGATAATATTTCGAAGAAAACGTCTGCACCTATGAGCATATCGATCTCATCAGGTTTGTAAAAAAGAGGATCAGCTAGTTCGATACTCTTTAATAAGTCCCAATTTTGAGTATCCACGTACGTATGTGGTAATTTACACGTTATTCTGTCTAGAACAGAAAATTCAAGTTCTCGCTCAAACTGACTGAGGCGTGAAAGAACGGAAATTGATGTCGCACTGCAAATCCTTTTTGATTTGGCTGAAATTCCCGAAACCACTGCGTTTACAGGAAATGTTTTTAGTCCCAACTTCTTGACTAAAGCTGATGTCACAAAATGTGATTGCGAACAACTGTCTAATAGAGCTCTACACTCTACCAGTTTACCGTTTTGATCCCTAACTAGGATGCGAGCTGTACAGAGTAGTACCTGTACCCCTTTTTCATTTGAAAATAAAACTACTTTATTTTCCACGGAAGGTGCCGAAGACATCTCTGAACGCAGAGAGTCCCGCTGTGAATTATGAGAAATTGGTGTGGAAACCTCTGAAGAAGAGGAACCACCGCGCTGAGCTGCCAAATTTCCCCTGTTTGCACCAGCTCGTTGTGATGCGCTATTACTACTGTCATGTAGTAAACTATTGTGTCGCTTGTCACAAATCTTACAGTTTGAAGATTGGCACTGATTCGCTTTATGAGAAGATCTCAAGCAGTTATAGCAAAGATTAAGCTTAGAAACCGTTTGCCGCCTTTTATTTAAATCCGACTTTATAAAGATAGGACAGTACTTGATAAAATGGTTGCCTTTGCATAAGGAGCATGAGGCATTCGTAACCTTATCAGTACCGTATGTGACGTGAGTGGTCGTTTTGTTAGGCTTTGAGGCTCCTGAAGACACCTCCAAAGCGCTACAACGACGCTCCAAAAATTTAAAGTATTCTTCCAACGTAGGAAGTTCAGTGGAATTCCTTTGTAATTCCCATGATTTACGTGTCTGTTGATCAATTCTTTGATTTAAAATGTAGATGATTAAAATATCCCAATTTTCCACATTTAAACCCTGTGCCTTTAAAGAATTGAGATGCTGTTTCACTGATGCTAGTAATTCCCTAAGTTGGGACGGATTACCCTGTTTTGTGGGGTTAAGTTCAAATATGGCTTGTAAATGTGAGTTAACGATAAGATACCTGTTACTGTATCTTTCCTTTAAGAGTGTCCAAGCGGTTTCGTAATTGTTGTTCGTTAACTGTAACGAATTTACAATTTGTAAAGGCTCATCCTTTAGCGATGACCGCAAATTCAGCGATTCAGCGACCCCAAAAACATATAGTACATATAGTGAGACCTCCAGGTCAGAAAATTTTTTTTTTTTTTGTGTGGCTGTGTAATTAAACATGCTATTATTGTGTGATTAGTTGGTGTAATATGAAATGTCGTTTTCCGACCACCTGGTTGACTACGTAATTAAGATAAATATCGACACTTTCCTAAACATTAAAGAAATGTTTAAATTTGTAATTTTTTATTTTTAAATATATTTCCTGTAGCCTGGAATCATTTACGCCATTATTTAGAAAAACATTAATACGTGTAATATGAAATGTCGTTTTCCGACCATCTGGTCAACTATATAATTCAGATAAATATTGACACTTTCCTAAGCACTAAAGAAATGTTTAAAACAATTCTTTAATTTATTTTAAATATAGTTTTTGTAGCCTGGACTGATTTCTGCTATTTATTGGAATATCAATGGGTCCTGTAATATAAAATATCGTTTTCCAACCATACGTCCATAAAGTTAACCCTGTTAATTAAAAAACTAAACATGTTTAATATTTTCATTATTTTATTTGTCAAAATGTTATACCAGAAGTATACTGCGAATTTGAATTAATGATTTCCCCGTATTTGGTGTTATTTTAAATATGTACTGTATGGGATCGATTACATTAATAATTAAACATTAAGATAATAATTAAACACATTATTATTGTTTAATATTTTCATTATTTAATTTATCAAAATGTTATCGAAGTGTGTTCATTGTTCTAAATTATTAAGTGTAAGAAATATGAAAGAACATTTCAAATGCTGTCATGCTAATTGCGTTTTAACATTTCAATGTCCAGTTGAAAAATGTTATAGTTTTCAATTATGGAAATTCTTTTCGAAAACATTGCAAATCATTTAAGCACATTTTACATGAAAATAATAATAATTATTCCTCAAATACAACAGTTGTAAAAAATAAAATTTCTGACAATTTATCAGCTATTGACGATAATAATCATTTTCAAAATATTACTACTGTTAAAGATAATTGTGGTCAAGAAGCCACAATACAAAATAATTTAGTCAGTAAAAATTTATTTGAATTTGAAAAATCTAAATTGTTTTTATCTCAAGAAATTCTTAAAATTGGTTCTAATTTATATTCAGATCAATCTCTTTCTAGGATTCAAGTTCAACGCTTGTAAGTTATTTTGACGATTTTGTGAAATTTCATTTTAATTATTGAAAATATTTAAAGTTTTAATTACTTTGTCAATATTATTACTCATTTGAAAAATATAAGTATTAATTGTGATGATAAAAGAATTATTGAGCAAGGATTTGATCAATTTCAATCTATTTTCAGTAATATATGTAGCTACAGAACATAAGCGTATAAATTATACGAAGGAATTTGGTTGTTACGTTGAACCAATTAAAGTATTATTAGGTTGTATTGAAGAAAGAGGCACGAATGGATTACTAGAAAATAAAAATACTTATGCACAATTTATATCGATTAGAAAAATATTAAAATATTTTTTTAGAAATTCCTATGATGTTAAAGCCAATCGAAAAACATATTTCAGAAGTATTACTCAGACATCATTCTGGAAATCGAAACTAGAAAATGAGAAAGATAATACTAGTATTGCCGTTGTTTTTGTATCAAGATGACTTTGAGATTGAAAATCCTATGAGTTCTCATTCAACTATTTATAAATTATCGGGAACATATGTAACTATAGCTTGCTTACCTCCAAATATTCGTTCAAAACTCGAAAATATATTTCTTCTCCAGTTAAATTTTTCTGAAGATAACAATATTTTTCCATCATCTCAACTCTATGCTAAAATTATTGAAGAATTAAATTATTTATCGCAAGTTGGGATAGAAATATGTGTTGATAATTGTATTAAGATAATTAAATTTCGACTTGCATTAATACTTGGAGATAATTTAAACAAAATTTTAGGATTTTCTAATAGTTTTACTGCACATTATTACTGTAGATTTTGCAAAATGTCAAAAGAAAAATGTTCTGTAGCTACTGAAGTAGATGAATCAGACTTACGAACCAAACAATCATATGAAGAAGATATAAATCGTAATAATTTTCAAAAGATAGGTATTAAAGAATTATGTGTTTGGAATGAAGTTACTAGATTTCATGCCGTAGAAAATTATAGCGTGGATTTCATGCACGATGTATTGGAAGGAGTAGCAAAGAATGAATTAAGTAAAGTTTTAGAAAATTTTATTTAAAAAAAAAAATTCAATATTGATGAATTAACTTTTGTATAAAATATTTTTCTTTTTCACAAAACTGTAATAAACCTACCTTGATTACAAAAGAAAATTTAAAATAAAAAAAAAATTAGATTTTATTCTTCTGAACTGTTATCTTTCTTATTGTATTTACCGTTAAAACTAGGAGACCTGATTCCTAGTAATGATGATTATTGGAATCTTGTTATTTTATCACGTCAAATTCTTTCAATATGTTTGGATAATTCATGTGATTCGTATACTTATGAAATATTAGATCGTTTGATAAAAGATCACCATAATTTTTATAAAAATCTTTAATTTGGTGATGAATTAATACCTAAGCATTACTTGTTAACACATAGTATGATTATTAGACAAGTAGGCCCTCTTCGTCACATATGGTCTATGAGAATGAAAGCTAAACATGACCAATTCATGGCCGTGGATAACGCGTTTGAAACAATTGTCGTTGGTATTTCTAGTACTTCGTCGTTGTTGCATATGTACAGTTTATTCAACTGCGGACACTCTTTTTGTGTGAAATAATTTGCTGCTTATAACGTATGGATGAGGTATGACAATGAATTTATTATTTGTCGGTAAGGGTTCCAATAAATTTAAATTATAAATGTGGTTTTGGAAGGTTGGAATTCGGATGTTAAATACAATTTTGGTGTTGTTGTAATAGGCCTGAAAGATTAGCAGTTCGTAAATTTGATATAAGGATTGGATTGGTAAATGTTGATCTTTCAGTATTTCAAAGGCGTGATCTACCTCGTTGAGAGATAATATTAGGGAAGGTAGGATGTTTAATTTTGCTAAGTTAATTGCTTGTGCTAACTGAATCAAGTGTGAATGTAAAAAATCAATATTGTAGGTTATTTGATAGGAATATTGCATGTAATATGCAAAATTATAATCCCTGTTTGTAAGGCTACCGGTTACTTGTTTTTTAAAGGTAGTAAGGAATCTATTTATGATGTCCTGTTGGTTATTTATATGTTTCGAGATGTTATTAAACCGCTCAATCATTTGTTGATTTATTTTAGTTTGCTTATTAGTTTGAGTTATTAAATTATGCTGATTTAATTTAAGGTTCTCGATATCTTTATTTATCGTCGATCAGAAATTTTAATGGGGGTTTGTTGTCGTTATGAATGTGAATATATGGAAGAGTCAACTCGTGTAAGTTAGTTTCTATGTATCCGAATTGTTCTCCAAGTTCGAGTGAAAATTTTGGTCGTCAATCTCGTGCTGTGGAGGTGAATTGTATGTTTGTTCGTTGTCGAAATAATGATCATTTTCTAGTGGTGGATCGTTATAACTAACATATTCATCAAGAGATGAATAATCTTAACCCTCAACATGGTATAATTCTTTACTTGTAAATGTCGGTCGGCTTTGAGTTTGGAAAACGTCTGTTTTAGATTGTTGTAAGAAGTTCGGTCGTGATTGTTGTGGTATATTGTTCCTTATACTGATACGATTACTACCAATATCCATAGGTGTTAGGTTAGGTAATTGTTTAGTGTATGGTCGTTGTTGAGGCAGTCTGAATTGCTGTGTTTGTTGTTGTGAGTAGAATGGGTTGTATGTGACAGGTTGTCTTTGATTAACCTGTTGTGTGTTCAAGTATGGTGTGAAGTGTGGAGACTGGGGTGTATTTTTAACAAGTTGCGGTTTGTTTGATGTTGCTTTGTTGTTTGTGTGAGATTGTGTATAGGATCGTTGGTGGTAATGAATATTTCGCTCATAGAAAAAGGAATAAATATAATATATGTATGTATGTATATATACTATAGAAGAAAACTATGTGCTCAGATATGTAACATAACATATGGTGAGATATGCTACCTCCACTGAAATATGAATCAGTTGTTTACAAGCTATCCTGAAGCGTAGATATAAAAGTTTTTGTGAATTTACACTGTTTTTTGTGATAAAAATGGTTTATTGTGCCATATTAAATTGTGGAAGTAATAGTAGAAAGGATTCGCGTACGAAAAATAATATTTCATGTGTAAGTAAAATATTTAGATTTATTAATTATATTTAAGATGAAAACACCATTTATCTAGTAGTCTATACGTATCTCATACGTATGGTATATTATCTATTTCATCTATGTATATGTCATCATATTCGATGCATTCAAAAACAGTGGCGTGTGTGTGGATAAACTTTGTTTGTTAAATTTGTTTAATTTAATCAGTATTTTTTACAGATAAAATATTAATATAATATACACTTTTTTATTCAGATTTCCATTAGATCGTGAACGGCAAATAATGTGGATTAAAGCAACTGGCCGTCGTAACTGGGTACCTACATATAAAAGTCAACGTGTTTGTTCCTTATTTGGAAATTCGCTAATATTACATATATATGTATTTAAAATATCTATGATTTTGCTCCTTGACTGCGTATTCAAAAGCACTTTGAATGCAGTCAGGATTCCTAGCCCTAATCACGGAGCCTATTAGTTCCCTGAGTCCTGCCAGAAATACATCTTTCGCTAAATTTTTAAAAAGCTGAGCTTAGAGGAAATTGCTGATTGATTTGTTTCGTTGAGTTTTGTAAAATTAACCAGTGATGAAAGAATTTATATTATTTGTGCATAAAATTTTTCCATCTTTTGGCCAGCGTTTTGTCTCAAATTACGCTTATCTGCGTAATGGGAAATTAAATTGGTTTTGATTGCGAGCCAGTTTGTCGGTATCCCATACATATTTAGGACTTCATTTGCGTCGCCTACAATTTTGTTACGTATGGCACGGATCCACATTTTTCCGTAACCTTGTGTCCAGTCAATAGTAACGCAACTTATGATTTCTTCGACATTTTCAATGAAATCATGTAGGGTTCGCGGATTTTCATGAAATTCAGGGAGATTCTTTATACTGCTATTTCATACAGAAGTAGTTGTTAAAATTTCATTAAAAGGATTTTAAAAGATAAATTTGGTATTTTATTTCAAATAAATTAGTGCATACATTTTTCCTTTTACCTATTATATATTCAACTTTTTATTAAACAGTTTCAACTGTTTTTAATTTGCATCACCTTCTTGTATTATAAAATATATTTTCAATTATTATTATTTTTAAATTGTCTAAGGATTCTATGACAATAAATAAAAAATACAGTGTTGCCATTTACATTTTACAACACACCCCCTCAACACATATTTTTTATTTCTTTTATTTTTGAGATAATATTTTATTTTTTTTCCTCTTCTTCATTTAATTGTTCTTGTTCATTTGTTTTTTCCTGTTCTATATTTGTCTCTTCCTGTTCTTCATTTAACTGTTCTAATTCTTCATTTGTACTTGAACTTAATTGTACTTCATCTGTACCCTTATGAATATCTTCATCTGATGAATTTCCTTGTTCAGTAATTATTTCGTTTTGTTCATAAAATAAATTTATTGAACTATCAAGTTGATCATAATAATTTTCTTGTTCTTGGTTTTCTGCTATTTCCTGTTCTTGTTCGTTATTTTCGTTATTTTCTCCATCATTGTCTTGAATATCATAATCATATATTTCCCTTTCATCATCCAGAATATTAATATTTATGTTTTCAATTTCTTCTTTTTGTTTATTATTATCTGAGTTGTTAAAATTTATGTTGCATCTTTTTAAAATGTTTTTCACCTGTTGTATATTTTGATGGCCTAATTTTGCATGCCATTCTGACAACTGATTTGTCGACGCCGATAATGCATTGTCTGTACTATATCTAAATATCATAACATACATTTTACCTTCACGTCTTGCAATTGCGTGAACATTATTTTCTTTCATAAATTTACATTCTTGTGCTGTTGAAATCAACTGATAATTCTTATCCAGTGCAACACCCACTGCGAATAAATTAACTTTAAGGTTTGGTACATAAAGTACACTATTCAGTGTAGACGGTATCCAATTTTTACCATCATATGCCTCTAATTTTATGTTACCATAACCCACAGCTTTTATAACCGTTCCATCGCCAATCACAGTGTCTTTTGGAATTATTAAATTCTTATAATATGTAAAAAGGAAAAATGTATGCACTAATTTATTTGAAATAAAATACCAAATTTATTTTTTTAAAATCCTTTTAATGAAATTTTAACAACTGGTTATGGGCCCAGTTTCCGTTAAAAAGGATTAGTGGGATTAGTGCAGTTCCTAAAAAAAAAATTTGTTGCGGTCAAGCAAATAATTTGTGGTCAAGCAAATAATAATACACATACAGTGTGGTTGCGGTCAAGCAAATAATAAAACAAATACATTGTGGTTGCGGTTAAGCAATAATACCAATAATACAGTTGCGGTTAAGCAAATAATAACGAAAAATGGAAGTGGAAAATATAATAGGAAATATGTCAACGATAAAGTTAGAAGGTGCTAGAAATTGGGCAACATGGAAATTTCAAATAAATTAGTGCATACATTTTTCCTTTTACCTATTATATATTCAACTTTTTATTAAACAGTTTCAACTGTTTTTAATTTGCATCACCTTCTTGTATTATAAAATATATTTTCAATTATTATTATTTTTAAATTGTCTAAGGATTCTATGACAATAAATAAAAAATACAGTGTTGCCATTTACATTTTACAACAGAAGTACAATGGCTCTCAAAAGGAAACATGTTGGCAAGATTATTTGAGCTTCGAGATGAAGTAATCTTCTTGGAACACAAAAGCAAAATGAACTAAGCGTGGCCTTCGCAAAACCGTGTGCCCAAGTAATGTTGGCTTATTTGTCAGACATCTTTGACTCGTTAAATAGCCTTAACCTAAAACTGCAGGGTGGAGACTCAAATATAGTTACTCATCATGATGCGATCAAGATGTATATTGAGAAATTGCATCTTTGGAGGCGAAAAATATCAGCAAACCCCTGCAGTTATTCAAATTTCCCTAAAGTAGAGTCAATCTCAGAAGAAACGCGCTTCAAGGACATTTATGAAGGATCAAGTTTGATAATCCAAATATCAAACCATTTGGAGAGCCTAATTGAAGAGTTCCAGAAATACTTCTCAAACACTTGTGACGATAGTATTTACAGAATGTCAACTGACCCATTCCATGTCAACATAGACTCCCTGCCTGAATCACTTCAAGAAGATGCTTTGGAAATAAAACATGATTCCTCTGCCAAATACAACTTTGATATAATGGACAAACCTTCATTTTGGTTAAAATATTTCAAAGTGTATCCTAGTGTATCACGAGAAGCTCTTCGTTTATATTTGCCTTTTTCAAGCACCTATTTGTGCGAAAAAGCATTTTCAACACTTCTGACAATTAAAACAAAGTATCGGAATAAACTTGATGTTGCTAGTGACTTGCGTTGTGCACTTACTAAAACTCAGCCACGAATAGGCATACTAGTAAGAAAAATGCAAGCCCATCCATCTTACTAACCAACCTAATCTATTTTTCTCTTATTAATAATTTTTGTATTTTATGAAAACTGATATTGTTGTACCTTATGGCAGTATAAATAAATGTTTTGTTTTCAATGTAATACTTTTTTTTGTTCCTAGGCCCACACAGTTTATTGTTAGGGGGGAGGGGACAAGAAGCTTTCATTTCAACAAAAAGGGGCGTGGTAAAAGAAGTTTGAGAACCCCTGCTTTATAAGATCTGAAATTTTGAATGCTTCCAGAATTTGGGAGATACCGACTACATTAGATGCAGATGCTGATGATGTATTTGGTGGTGACATATTTATGATTTAAATAAAATAAAAGTAAAGATATTTGTTATAAAATTTAAAGTTTCCAAGTATAAGTAAATTATATGAATTCAAATTGTTTTTTGTAATTATTTAAACTACGTTTATGATCTGTATTATATGAGTAATTATTTAAACTACGTTTATGATCTGTATTACATTCCTTTGACTCAGTTTTCACGTACGCAGCGTTATTTAACTGAGGGACAATTGATTTTAAATATGGATATGGAGATTGAAAGAATAATTTAAAGCAATGAATGAAAAGCAGCAAAAATGCACAAACTATTATACTCACAGAATATCGCAATAGCTGATCTTCATGCTCCTTAGGTCCTTTATTGTTGTGAAGGATTGAAATCTGCGCACCGTCGACACCACTGCACATGGTAAGCCGCTAAGATTGAATTGGAATCTCGATATTCCGTCGATAACACAACTCACGATATCACTACTAATGGTCAACAATGCTTTTCAACAGTCCGCACTACTGCGCCAGTTACGTTTCGCAACAATTGAAATCACTTTTTAAAAATTTTATATGAAACGATTACAATATTAACTTTATTAAGTATCCAAAATATAAAATACAAATGTCGCTTAAGTTATTTTACAATTGTCTTTTATAGATATTTTAAATTAAAAGAATTTGTAGATTCAGTTTCTTTAGTGAGAAAACGTTCTTTTCTTTCACAGATGTCGTGTTGCTGTTTAATCAAGTTGCCGTCTCAGTGGAGCCGTGTTCTTGAAACTGCTGATTTTGCGTTTTCTATGAGAACTCCTGATGCCTAGAGATACTTGCTGTAATATACAGGGTGTCTAGTATGTAACTATATATATATATATATATATATATATATATATATATATATATATATATATATATATATATATATATATATATATATATATAGTCATGTAATGGTCACATCCGCCCTAATACTTAATCAATACATATTATATTTTTATATATTTCATCAATATTTTTGTAATATTAAGAATGTACAATGTATGTAGGAAATAAGTAATAATTCAGTCTGTAGAATTGCATCAACAGAAGTTCATAAGAAATTCATATAATTATTTAATATTTTCATGTAACTAAATGAGCCGTTTATTTTGAAAATGGGGCAAGTCCATTTTTGAAAAAAATGAAGATAATGGTAGTTATAGATAAGACTTAGGCTGATCTTTTTATCTGTCAACAATTTATAGTCAAAAAAATTCAGAAGCCTAATATTTGGAAGATTGAAGTTTTAGCTCTTAACAGTATTGTAAATATGTTTATTTTGATAATGGTGCAAGTCCATCTTACAAGTAAAATTTCCGAGACTGGACCTATTGATTTTGATGAAACTTAGATATGTTTTAGAACACTGAAAAATAAGTAACACGTATTTTTTTTATCTGCGGAAAAGCGGTTTGAAGGGGTGAAACGGTCCTTCAAAAATTGGGGTGAAAATGTAATTTTTCAAATATCTCGAAAACGGTAAGAAATAGAGCAAAAGCTTAAATTGGCGATATTGCTCTTTTTTAAAATGCTATCTATTGATATGTAATTTGCTTAAATTACACCAACAGGGGTAGTTTAGGGCTAAAATTTGGGGGTTAATTTTGTGAAAAGGGGTAAAAGATAAAATATAATAAAGTTTTATTTACAGATTCCAAATGTGCGTAAAAAAATCTAATCGACCTGTTTTTACTCAATTTCCTAATATTAAATCCAGAGATAGTTAACAAAGGGGGTGACTGTGTCGACATAATCGTACTATTTGAGTAATTAAAAACTTCTTCAAGGAAAATAGTTTAAAGCAATTAGAATAAATTTTCAAAATTCATTTTAAGCAACACTGCAAAGGGGATGAGTCGCCCATTTAAAGTACATACTTATTTGCATACACTCATTTCTACTACTAAGGCACTGGCAGGGGGTAATAATGTCACAGTACGTGCTCCTGAAGTTGAACTGTCGTGTGAAAAGTTTTTATTATGTTTATTTTTAGATGATAAAACTAAAATATTATACATTTAAATTAACGATTACAATAATTCATTAATTTTGAAAGTGAGGCAAGTCCATTTAGTTATAATAAAACCACTATTTTTTTTAGCCAGCACTATAAACACTATTGGATTATAAACTTACATTATCTAATACCACAAAATACAAAAAATATGTATATTAACACTTACCAATATTTTTAAATTTATTGAAACGCAAACCCTTAAATATCTCGCAATAACAAAATATGGACTTACCCCACTTTCAGAATAAACGGCTCAAATATTATTAACATTTGCATCCGTTTAAAAGCTTAATCATCAAAACTGGTAAATAATTAAATAAAATGTATTAAAACAATAGAATTACGATGATATCATTTTAAAGTTACATCTTTTTGAATCTCTCATTTTTGCCTATTCAGCAATCCCTTTGTCTAATTTATGTATTTTAACGACTTTACGTCGCTACTCTAATGTAACGACACCTAGCTTTAAGTAAAGGTATCATTTTACATATGAAATTGAACTAAAATGTATCATCACTACATAATCGATCAATCATGCAGCGACATCCGTTACTGCATAAAAAATTAGTTCAATACTACAGCCTGGTTTGTTTCTACATTAATTTCAAATTCAAAATTAATATGTAAAAATTAAAAAGTTATACAGTTACGTAATTTATTTTTGTTAGGTACCAAAATAGAGAGGGGGAAGAATATATATAAGACGTTTCGTTACAACAGGAGGAGGATTTATTATGTTTTAAGTTACGGTAGAAAATTAGGATGGGTCCCGGGGCGGACGCTCGCTATTTCATCGAGCGGACCCACCACCGGACTCGGCCCAATATAGTAATTTATTAAGTAATAGTTGTTTAAGATAGTATTACTGTTATTTATATTTATAGAATGTTATATATTACGAAACTATTAATAGGAAATCGTCAGAAATCGAATCGGAAATCAATTGAGATAAGTACCTAGATTTAATTATTTGTTTTTTCTAGTTAGGATGTACTTTTAATTTCAAATGTTATCGAGTGCCTGTGAAACATTATTAGTGTATGGCGAATTTTTATCCGTATTTAAACATACACCAATATTCATATGTTCACTCAATGTCCAGCTTTGGCTGATACTTGAACACTCGATGTACTTTGGCAAATGGCCAATTCATTATGTTAATTAAAATTGACATAGTATTTGAAAAATTACCAAACTGGATCGGCTGGGAATCGAACCCGGATCTCTTGGTTACCAGCCAAGCGCCTTACCAATTAGGCCACCGATCACTTGTTCGAGTGCCACTCCAATTTAGTAATCAATCAAACACAACCTCTCTCTAAGGCGAGACGCAGTTTTATACTTTTAATTTCATTGAAGCTGGACATTGAGTGAACATATGAATATTGGTGTATGTTTAAATACGGATAAAAATTCGCCATACACTAATAATGTTTCACAGGCACTCGATAACATTTGAAATTAAAAGTATAAAACTGCGTCTCGCATTAGAGAGAGGTTGTGTTTGATTGATTACTAAATTGGAGTGGCACTCGAACAAGTGATCGGTGGCCTAATTGGTAAGGCGCTTGGCTGGTAACTAAGAGATCCGGGTTCGATTCCCAGCCGATCCAGTTTGGTAATTTTTCAAATACTATGTCAATTTTAATTAGTTAGGACGTGTATTCTCATTATTAATTATTTTAAGTTTTTAAGAAAAAAAAATATAATTTAGGCTTTGAAATAAATATCCTTTTGGGATTACAAACAACAAAATATTTTTGGGATAAAACGCTTCCCTTTGGATGTTAGTATAACATTAGTTAAGTGAATTCTAGTTTTATAAGTTATAGGTCGTAGTAAGTTTCAGCGTAACTTTACGGTTTATGAAAATTTGATTTAAGTAATTTAAGTTTGTAACGTGCGTGGCAAATCTGAATTTGTATTCATCTATTAATCTAAAAATTTATGACATGTATGATAATTAAGATGTTTTGTTTAGCGCAGTTTTTATTTAAATGATTGTAATTTATTATTATTTTAGTAATAGTTTAGCTTTCGTCCAAAATGCTTAGGTAGTTTAAAGTTTATAACATATAGGATAATCTAATATATTTTACTTTAAGGAAATTTATTTTAAAAAAAACCAAAAACATTTTAACTATTTTCAAAGGTTCAAACGTCGTTAAGACTAAAAGCTATCATGCTGAGTTCCCAGCTTGACCTGGAAACCTCTGATTAGCAAGTCCACGGCTAAATTTGAAAGTTTAATATAATTTAGTTTTAAGTTGATTTAGAAATGTTAAGGTTATTTCTTCTTTAAATTAGTTTCCAGGGGCGAATTTTCATTATTTTTTTATTAAATTTATATTTTGTTGAGCCCGATTTATATTTTCTTAAAACTTCCTTGGTGGAGTTAAAGATGCAATTACCATTTTGTAAAACGTTGTTTATTTTTATAAAATTGTTATTTTGAAAATTGTTCTATTTCCTGTACTCATCAATCACATGTTTTAAATGTGCAATAAAATTGTTACTTCTTTGAAAAATGTCTTATTTTATACATAAAATGTAACGAAGTTTATTTCAGGGTCAATCCGGTCTTTCGGTTGGAAAAAAGGATCCACAGACCTTTTATTGCTTCCACTCAACTTTCACCGACTCTCCAACACCTTGAGTCGACTCTGCGGGTCGACTTTCCACTCACATACCCAAATTTTCCTTCCACCAAATTATGACCCAAAATAATACCCCGGCGACAATCATCACTCAAATTTTATTTTTAATTTTTTACTTCGTTACAAATGGTAGCAGAATACAAATTTCCAACCATTAAATTATACCTAATTATAAATGTTAATTGCATCTTTGGGTAGTAGTAGTTTTTGGACAGAACGGAGCCCACCATCCCACCATCCGACTTTTTGAGCGACCTCGGCAGGAGGCAAAACTACCGAGGCGGTTCTAGAAGCCTCCGGCGGTGGGTGGAACAAAACTTGGTCTCCAACCTAACGATATCTAGTGAAATTTTTTTCTAACCTAACAGAACCCAATGGAACTTGACCTAACCTAACGAAACCTAAGCGAACTTAGCTTAACCTAACAAAATTTTTTTCTAACCTAAGAACTGAAAAAATTCCCTAACAGATGGCGCAGCCACCTTCGAGCCTGTGAATTCGCTACTAGATGGCGCAGCCACCTTCGAGCCTGTGAATTCGCTACTAGATGGCGTTGCTAGTCTGGATTCCTGTGTGTGTAAGTTTGAAAAATTGTCAATAGATTGCATCGAAAACCTTTTTTTTGATAGTTAAACTAGCCATTAAAAGATGGCCTTGCTTTCATAATTTTATAATATTTTTATCTGAAAACAGGCTTAAACTGTCAGCTGACGTTACTAAAGGTAAACTGATATCAAACAGCGAAGATTTCTCTCTAATATGCAAAAATGAATTTTATCATATGATTGTATATTTTTATCTGAAAACAGGTTTAAACTTGTATAAATTGCCAGCTGACGTCACTAAAGGTAAACTGATATCAAATAGCGAAGATTTCTGTCTAATATGCGAAAATGAAGCAGCAGGTTTTAACCTGTATGGCTACATAAAGTGTGACAGCTGACGTCACCATACTATTTTTTCTGCTATAAAAAGGGCGCGACAGAATTTCATCAGTTACAATTTTGTTCGAAACTTTAGTGAAAAAAACATTAAACCTTATTGTTGTGAATTTTCAATTGTTGTGTGTTAAGAGTTAATTGTTGCCAACAATGGAATCCATTACTGCTGGTGCTTCATCTGGAAACAGAGACTTAATTCAAAAAATGGCTGGAAATTTTGTGGATGAATTGAATCATCTTGGCGCTGTTAAACGATGGATTAAACTTTCTGATATGCAAATTGGAAAAGTATATAAAATAATGGGAGCCAGTCAACTACCATCGAAATTCGATTCATCGAAAATGAAGACAATATTGGAATTGGAAATTGGATACATTTCGTTACCAGCGAGATTTGACAATTTGAACGAGCAGATGCTGGCATGGCTGCAAAGCAATCCAAAATTGGGTATCATAAATAATGGACCAATCGGACTAACTCATAAACTGGAATTCAGAAAAACGTTGGATCTTCTTGAAATCGCAATTCAAAACGTTGGATCTTCTTGAAATTTGTAAATTTTCAATTGTTGTGTTAACAATTAATTATTGCCAACAATGGAATCCATGTATCGTTCGTATTCATCACATAGCATTTCAGAGTTGTCGATAATTTGTTTAATAATTTCCTCTCGACGCTTCGCTTTACTTAGTTCTCTTAATTCTGCATTGAAGAAAACTGCATTGAAGAACATTGAAGAAAATTGATGTAATGATCCGTAAATTCCATACAACAGAAATATTCCGATATCTCAATATTCCCAATATTTCGTCTATAATTGCGCTTGAAAAGTCTACAAACCACCTCTATAAATTCAATGGTGTTTGTTGGATAATTTTTCACTATTTTAATACACAAGTCGGTCAATTGGTGATCTTTGATTCCTCACAGAGCACTTTCTTGCATATGCACAAATTTTTAATATAATTATAAATTTTACAAGTTAAAAAAGTGATCATTGTATACTTATTTTTGTTTAAAACTATACTTAATAAAAAAAAAAATTTAAAGAAAAAAAAAACGATCTTTTGATTTACACCGATCCCCTAAAAAGAAATCAAACTAATGTTTGATATTATACCTTAAACTTGATGTATATATAAAAATTCCATTTACAATTATGGTACACCATATATAATCGTAAATTTTACAAAAATGTATCACCCTATACATTTTTTTTTTAAATCTGTGTGCATATTCTTTGATGTTATTTAATCAGCTAAATCTTTAATCAACTAAATCAGCTAAAATTGTTACATACTTACGTTATAAATATCTAAGTGTGTATTTTTCTTTTAAATATATTAATAATTCTTTTAAAACTAATCAGTCTTATGCTGTAAATCAAACTATTCACATCTATCAAAAATGTTTGGGTGTATGCCTTGTGATAAGACATTTTCGCGGAGAGATTCTCTTTTACGTCATATGAAAAGAAGAGTGCATACGCGTTCAAATGCTGAGGAACATCAAACAAACAATAATGACCAGATCGCAAATAATCAATTTGGATATACCACTAATCAGTCGGTAAATAATGGGACACAAGTGAACAGCGCGGAGAAGAAGAGACTTTCAATACAAAGTGAATCGTCAAAATCTAATGATGAAAATGATGATACTGAAACCGAATATAGTTTTGAAGCAAGAAATGACATTGAAGCAAAGGAAGATAAAGCACCAGTATTTCAAAATCAACACGAAAATGATACAGATCTATCAAAAAGAAACTTGAATACTTTTGATGAAAGTATGATGGCTGCAGCAGAAGCAATCAGAAGTAAATTCCAGGCTTTAAAAAACTCGCATAATATTCTACAATCAGTAAATGTCGAAGATAATCGATCTGATGAACAAAAGCATTTACCATCGCCTGATAACTACAAAGAAACAAGTTTTACTCCAAAGATGGCTGGTCTCTTACAAACTGCTCTAGACATATTAATGGTCAAAGAGCTTCAGAACGCATGCGCAAAGGATGAAGAACAAGAAAATAAAAATTCAGGAGAAAAGGAACAACCTTCAACATCTAACTCAACAAATGGCGGAGCTAAACTTTTCAAATATGATGATGAAAATGCTAACCTTCATAATGGCCATTCGAAACCTGTTGATGAAGAAGAAGAATATTTTGATGACCCGAACCATTTAGTTGATGAACTAAGAAGTTTAGCGACTCAGACGCAAATTGGAGAAGAAATGGTTAATACTGTGTGCAATTTAATGGAAAGGAGTCATATTATAAATCCCAGCTTCGCGGATTATATCGAAAACGAGAAAAAACGAAGCCATTTTAATAATTTAAAGGAAAGTGACATTGGAAAGCGGATTATCTCAATAACTAGGGAATTGGAAAAGCATGATATTATTGAACCAGTGTTAAAATATGTATCCAATGATGATGACGAAGACAGAGATGAAAAAACATCTGCTAGCGATAGCGAAGATACTGCGAGCGAAGGAGAAGCTGATGATGACGAGAATACAGTCGCCAACGATGGTGATGAAAAAATTTCGGGTGAAGGGTTATACTTAAGGCCCTATAGGAGATATTAAAATAAGCTATCAGCATTTAATAAGTTGTTAAAAAAAATCTTTGTAACTTTTCCAATAGCTATATGTTAATTATTTTAAAATAATGTGCGTGTTATTATTTCTTACATACCACAGTCCTTAAACAATTCGTTAAAAAAGATCACGGAAATGATTATTCTTACAACGAACTATGTAATGTGTATTTTCTGAGCTATTAAAATAGGTAATGTTTTTTACTTGCTCCTGAATATAGGCAATTAAATTGCATTGTCCTATTAACATTCTGGTGCGATAGAACATATGTGTAAACTTTGTAATTCTTACCAATAAGTATTTTACCTATATTATTAATGATTTGTTAAAAATAAAGTATCGTCGAACAGTAATGATCTAAAACTGCTGTGCAGGAAAGGGTTAATTAATTGAATGCAGCTTAACTCCGGAAAAAAAATAAAATTTCGTAATCCAAAATTAAAGTTTTCATCCGCTCTTTAAAAATTATGAGAGTTATTTACTGTCCACCCTATATATACGCATTTATTCTTATGGTATAAAATTACATTTTCAATTCGTTTCCTTAGAAATATTTGTCTGTGACTGATAATTTTTAGGTGTTTTTACAAAATTAAACTGCAAAAAAATAGTTTAAAAGTATTTCACTGTCTATAAAAACATAAATTTTTTTTCTCTATAATCAATAAATTAACAAACAAAAAATACTTATTCAATACCTACCTAGCTTGCTATAACTATTGTTTATGGTAGAAAATATTGGGGGAATATATAAACATAATAAGTTTCAGCGAAGTAAGAACATACGAATTTAACATGGGAAAAAATTGTTGAGATCAGAGCATGCTTGTCTTTTATGGGTATCGTTTTATATAGGTATCGATAGTTACTAAAATTTTCTTTAATTGCAAAAAGGTAAATTTGAAAACAAAACAATAGGTGCCTAATTTTCTACTAAGCAGTACTATTTGTTAATAAATATTTCAACATTAGATTTATATTTATTTATAGTTATCTTAATAAATTTACTGCTATTGTCTTTTATTGACTTCTGAATATTATCTTGACGCGATATTATTTAAAATTTTGCTAAATTTTTTAATAAATAAAACACGTTTTTATAAATTATAATAATATACAATATATTGGAGTATGATAATATGAGAAAAAAAACGCTTATTTAGCATTGATAAAATAATTTCGTATTTAAGATGAATTGCTATTACCACCGTCTATTACAAAAACTAGAGGTCACTTAATACCTATAGATATATTTAACTAATTTTTTAACAGTAGCAAGTATAGCTATAAATTTTTTAGATAAGTTATAAAATATTAAAAGAAAAATTTTCTTAAAATATATGGAACATTGTGCTATTAATTTAAGACTAAAAAAATATTATGAGGAGAAATTAATGTTTCAAAACTGTTTTAAATTCTTGATATTACATATTCAGTTTTAAATATATTAAGAAATATGATTTTTTACAATATATTGATATTGTAAAATATATGTTTTAACGGTGTAGAAACCCGTACTTTTAACAGAGTACTGTATATATGCGAAATATTATATTACTATATATATTTTAAAAAAATTCGTTTTTATTTAATTGTTGATGACCAAATATTTTTACATTAAATGAGTAAATTCTTATGTATTTTATAACATGATATCGCGTGATTACAGTTATAGTAAAGTAATCATGAGTATTTATAAGTTATATATTTAAAAGAAAAATACACACTTAGATATTTATAACGTAAGTATGTAACAATTTTAGCTGATTTAGTTGATTAAAGATTTAGCTGATTAAATAACATCAAAGAATATGCACACAGATTTAAAAAAAAAATGTATAGGGTGATACATTTTTGTAAAATTTACGAGTATATATGGTGTACCATAATTGTAAATGGAATTTTTATATATACATCAAGTTTAAGGTATAATATCAAACATTAGTTTGATTTCTTTTTAGGGGATCGGTGTAAATCAAAAGATCGTTTTTTTTTTTAAATTTTTTTTTATTAAGTATAGTTTTAAACAAAAATAAGTATACAATGATCACTTTTTTAACTTGTAAAATTTATAATTATATTAAAAATTTGTGCATATGCAAGAAAGTGCTCTGTGAGGAATCAAAGATCACCAATTGACCGACTTGTGTATTAAAATTGTGAAAAATTATCCAACAAACACCATTGAATTTATAGAGGTGGTTTGTAGACTTTTCAAGCGCAATTATAGACGAAATATTGGGAATATTGAGATATCGGAATATTTCTGTTGTATGGAATTTACGGATCATTACATCAATTTTCTTCAATGTTCTTCAATGCAGTTTTCTTCAATGCAGAATTAAGAGAACTAAGTAAAGCGAAGCGTCGAGAGGAAATTATTAAACAAATTATCGACAACTCTGAAATGCTATGTGATGAATACGAACGATACATGGATTCCATTGTTGGCAATAATTAATTGTTAACACAACAATTGAAAATTTACAAATTTCAAGAAGATCCAACGTTTTGAATTGCGATTTCAAGAAGATCCAACGTTTTTCTGAATTCCAGTTTATGAGTTAGTCCGATTGGTCCATTATTTATAATACCCAATTTTGGATTGCTTTGCAGCCATGCCAGCATCTGCTCGTTCAAATTGTCAAATCTCGCTGGTAACGAAATGTATCCAATTTCCAATTCCAATATTGTCTTCATTTTCGATGAATCGAATTTCGATGGTAGTTGACTGGCTCCCATTATTTTATATACTTTTCCAATTTGCATATCAGAAAGTTTAATCCATCGTTTAACAGCGCCAAGATGATTCAATTCATCCACAAAATTTCCAGCCATTTTTTGAATTAAGTCTCTGTTTCCAGATGAAGCACCAGCAGTAATGGATTCCATTGTTGGCAACAATTAACTCTTAACACACAACAATTGAAAATTCACAACAATAAGGTTTAATGTTTTTTTCACTAAAGTTTCGAACAAAATTGTAACTGATGAAATTCTGTCGCGCCCTTTTTATAGCAGAAAAAATAGTATGGTGACGTCAGCTGTCACACTTTATGTAGCCATACAGGTTAAAACCTGCTGCTTCATTTTCGCATATTAGACAGAAATCTTCGCTATTTGATATCAGTTTACCTTTAGTGACGTCAGCTGGCAATTTATACAAGTTTAAACCTGTTTTCAGATAAAAATATACAATCATATGATAAAATTCATTTTTGCATATTAGAGAGAAATCTTCGCTGTTTGATATCAGTTTACCTTTAGTAACGTCAGCTGACAGTTTAAGCCTGTTTTCAGATAAAAATATTATAAAATTATGAAAGCAAGGCCATCTTTTAATGGCTAGTTTAACTATCAAAAAAAAGGTTTTCGATGCAATCTATTGACAATTTTTCAAACTTACACACACAGGAATCCAGACTAGCAACGCCATCTAGTAGCGAATTCACAGGCTCGAAGGTGGCTGCGCCATCTAGTAGCGAATTCACAGGCTCGAAGGTGGCTGCGCCATCTGTTAGGGAATTTTTCAGTTCTTAGGTTAGAAAAAAATTTTGTTAGGTTAAGCTAAGTTCGCTTAGGTTTCGTTAGGTTAGGTCAAGTTCCATTGGGTTCTGTTAGGTTAGAAAAAAATTTCACTAGATATCGTTAGGTTGGAGACCAAGTTTTGCTCCACCCACCGCCGGAGGCTTCTAGAACCGCCTCGGTAGTTTTGCCTCCTGCCGAGGTCGCTCAAAAAGTCGGATGGTGGGATGGTGGGCTCCGTTCTGTCCAAAAACTACTACTTTGGGTTTTCGCTGAATTTATATTTACATATATTTTAAACACTTTATTTATGTGTTAGGAACATTTTTGCAACTAACGAGTACAACATAACTCCAATTTAATGTCAATGAGGATGTCCAAATGATTAGCAAACTCTAATAGCACTAAGAAAACAAATCAACACAAATTTACAATTAACCAAGATAAGTATTAAACTCCAAAAACCTAGAAATCTCCTTCATTTCAATATTTTAATACATGGGCTTCACCTTTTAACCATTATATTTCCTAACTAAGAATAAAATTTTCCCCAAATTCCTCTAAATTACCTTTCAAAATAATACAATTTTACACAAAATAATTTTGTATTTTGTCCAAACGTTACAACAAGGGTTTAAACTCGTAAATACAAAATTATTTTTTTCAATGAAACGACAAATACTACCCTGTTTCAAAATTATTAACTCCAAAATATGTTTTGATAAAATTACATAATATTTCTTATTTTATATAAAAAAAAAATAAAAATGAATTCGTAGTCAAAACATATTTTTAGCCAAATTTCAACATATTTACATTTGTTGCAAACTTACGTAATAATACGTTTAACAAATACCTTGAATTATATTCTTTCTCCCGAACTGTTAAAAAAAAAAAAAATAAATAAAAATAAAAAAATAAAAAAAGGGAAATTTATTTCTAAGCATACGAAAAGAATTATTATCCAAAAAATAATAATAAGAATAATATTAAATTATATATATTTAATTTGACTAAATTAAAGAAATATTTCAAGATTTACTATTAAAATAATATTTAAAAAAAAAAAATAAAAAAAAAAATTAAACAATAAAAATTAATTTGCGTCATTTGTCCAATATTTTTCATAATTTCATTAGGATTACGTAAACAAATTAAATGGTAATACTAATTCTTATTTATATTTTTATCAGTACATAAATTTACAAGTTATAATCGTTATTTATAAAATTATTTTACTGTAACAAACAAAATTAAAATCTTAATACAATTTCATTTAATAGTAATAATAATAAAAAAAAAAAAAGGAAAAATTATAAATATGTATCAGCAATATTTTAAACAAATTATCGAATTAAAATTAATCAGATTGTAATTAAATTTTGTAAAGATACAAACCAGTAACTCAAAATAACCCCCCCCCCCCCCCCAACAGAACAAGAGTGGACATTAATTTGGATTTCATCGCCCACATATTTCATATGACGGACAGTACCACCAATACAAGACAGTACAGATATTTTCTTTAAATTGCAGATTCGCAAAGTCTTTGGTTCTCGATGAAACTCACAGTGCAGTGTGTGATATCCGAAGAAATTTCCATACTCAACTTTACCATAGAATAAATACCAAAAGTGCACTAATATGGTAACTAAGCGGTATGTACCATCAAGATGGCAACTCCAGTACGACAGCTTCAATGATGCAATACATACGGAACCATAGACCTTAACAATACCAATAATAACTCTTGGTTATTCTGTCGGCGCATCACCTACTTAAACATTTCTGGATCGCCATGTACTATGTACCAATCAAGCTCTCACACACACACATACACAACAAGCTACAAAATAAATCAATTTGCTAAGGATCTATCTGTAAACTGTCCGAAACCATCATCTACATCATCATTTACAACAATCAATATTACAACGATTCCAAGAGAGGACTCGACTTCTTCCCCACCTTTCCTTCAAGCGACGAGGCAGTTCGCCTACAACCTGGTGGGGAGGAATGTAACGACTTTACGTCGCTACTCTAATGTAAAGACACCTAGCTTTAAGTAGAGGTATCATTTTACATATGAAATTGAACTAAAATGTATCATCACTACATAATCGATCAATCATGCAGCGACATCCGTTACTGCATAAAAAATTAGTTCAGTATTACAGTCTGGTTTGTTTCTACATTAATTTCAAATTCAAAATTAATATGTAAAAATTAAAAAGTTATACAGTTACGTAATTTATTTTTGTTAGGTACCAAAATAGAGAGGGGGAAAGAATATATATAAGACGTTTCGTTACAACAGGAGGAGGATTTATTATGTTTTAAGTTACGGTAGAAAATTAGGATGGGTCCCGGGGCGGACGTTCGCTATTTCATCGAGCGGACCCACCACCGGACTCGGCTCAATATAGTAATTTATTAAGTAATAGTTGTTTAAGATAGTATTACTGTTATTTATATTTATAGAATGTTATATATTACGAAACTATTAATAGGAAATCGTCAGAAATCGAATCGGAAATTAATTGAGATAAGTACCTAGATTTAATTATTTTTTTCTAGTTAGGCCGTGTATTCTCATTATTAATTATCTTAAGTTTTTAAGAAAAAAAAATTATAATTTAGGCTTTGAAATAAATATCCTTTTGGGATTACAAACAACAAAATATTTTTGGGGTAAAACGCTTCCCTTTGGATGTTAGAACAAGTGTTTTATACATGTTTATATCTAAGATATGAAATATGATTGTTGTTATGTTATTGAAATGTATTTTAAGTCGATCTGGGTAATTGATATTGTTATTGTTTTGAAGTTATGACGATTTTACTTTACAATAGAAGTATGTTATTTTAAGTATGAGTTTTTAAGATTTGAGGTTTCTCTTTGCATAATTTATGATGTCTTTATAAAATTTATTTAGTTCTGGGTTATTGATGTCTGTTTTTTTATTACAGTTTTCATTTATATTTATAAAAAGGGATTCAGAGATTAAACGTTTATGGTAATGTGGTTCTTTGTTACAAATTTTAATATTTTGAAAATCAAAGTTATGTGAATTATTGTAGCTATGTAGTTGTAATCCTGTTGAGTTTAACCCTGTTTTTGTGTGATATTTATGTGTGTAAATTCTGTCACATAATTTATTTTTAGTTTGGCCTACATAAAAAATTCCGCAGGACCCACATGCAACCTTGTACACAACATTTGATTGATCTAATTTATTGGTTTGAGTTTTTAGTTTGGTACATATTCTATGGTATACTTTATTTGGATATTTAAATACTATTTTGTTTGCATTGTTGTTTAGAATTTTTTTTAATTTTATAGTTGGTTATTTCGTCTAAATATGGGATTGTGATAAAATTTGTATTTATGTTAAAATTGTTTTTATTAGTGTTAATTTGTTCTGTATTATATTTGTTATCGGTTATTTTTTGTAAAATGTTGTGTATGTTTGTGCGGGTAGTTATTATTTTTTAATATTTTAATTGCATGTTTTATAGTTTGTGGTCTGTATAGGGGGTCGGTTAAATTTATTGCTCTGTGTAGTATATTTCTAATTATGTTGATTTTTGTATTATTGTGATGATTTGAGTGGTAGTTAAGAAGTCTGTTAGATTGATAATCTTTGGTCTGCCATTTTGTTTTAAGTTTATTATTTTGTGTTATTATTACTAGTGTATCTAAAAATTGTAATTTATTATTATTGTTTTTTTCTATGGTAAATTGTAGTTTGAGGTGTGTATTGTTGAATTCTGTTAATATCTGATTTATATGTTCTTCATTACTTATCGCGAATATGTCATCGACGTATCTTATTATTTTGTGTGTATGTATATTTTTTTTGTTAAGTCTGTTTGTAGCTTGTGTTATTAAGTGGTCCATGACATATTCTGCGATAATGGGTGAAATTGGAGATCCCATTGGGACTCCGATTTTTTGTAGGTAATAGCTGTTAGTATGTTTGCTATGGAAGTATGTGTTGTTTAGAATTAAGTCTAGACTGAAAATATATTACAGAACCAAAAGATCCTAGTTCCTGCCAAAATGATGGTATAGAAAAATAATATGCACTTTGATTTATGTCGATATCTCAAATACTTTTTGAGATACATGAGACCATGTCGAAAAACATACTTTTGAGAAAAAAACATTTAGTTTTTTTATTTAAATTGAATTATAGTAAAGAGCGTGCACTAAAATGCCCATAGCTTTTTGATTTTTTATTTTTTTTTTAAGTAAAATTTTAGAAGAAAGTTTAACACCTTAAGAAGCATAATTATGAAGAAAAAAATCGATTTTTTTTTGCAAATCTCCCCTTAAACTAAAGTATGGTAAGTTACTGTTAAAATACTAGTTTATAATTTAAAAAGTTATACTGCAAGGTAGTGATGAGCGATATATCGATAACGGTTATAAAATAACTGTTATTGGCCCATAACAGTTATAACCAATAACTGGAAATATCAGTAACTAGTTACTAAAATAACTCCCTTCAAAAATATCGATAACATCTAAATCCATATATTATGTACATACATATGGAAGGATCTACTCCTGAGAAACTGCATAGTGCATACTAAGGTGGCCGAGGTCACTTGCGTTGTAGATCACGTCCGTTGGTCATTGTAACAAAATATGTTTTAAAACCTTTAAACGAATTAAGATTTATGTCTATTTGTATCCATCACTGTTGTATATATGGTATATATTTTTCTTATTTTTTATATATTTAAAATCAACTACATACCTATCCTATAACATATTTGAGTTTACTGTTTTTTAAAGCGACAAAATTATTAAAAATGTGTATTGAAGATATTGAATGGTTTCTCTCAACTTTACACATTTTGAAATTCTTGGTATATTATTATATAGATGGATATTTGAGAAAATATTGCAATATGAAAGTAATTATAAATATGAAAAAATATTTCTTGTGCCAATAAAATAATTAAAACATTAGAAATAGGAAAATATATTTAAAAATTCAAAATGAACTTTGTCGGCATTAATATTTACTGTATTTTTTTATTTTATCGGTCCTTTAATATAATAATAATCATAAAATTAAATATTTTACTGAGAAAAGGAAAGACAACGAAAGAAACCATACGTTTGCCAAACTTCAAATTTATAAAAAAAATGCCTCCCTGAAATTTTTATAAAAATTTATTAGTAACACATTATTTCTTACACTGGGTTCACATTTTTCAAGGAAAAGTTTTTCAAAGTTAATAGTGATCTCACTTGTTTTATCTCAATTGTTGAGTTTTAAAAAATTTTGTTGCTTTGTTGATTTTTGAGTTTTATTTTCTGAATTTGTGTTGATTAAAATTGAATTTGAAAACTGAAATAGGTGTATGTGTGATTGTGTGTATAGTGGCTGATTTTTTGTGACTTAACTTTTTATTTTTAATTATTAAATCTAGTGACTACTTTTAATTTACAGTGGTTTTTAATTATAGTTTATAGTGACTTATTTGTTAATGACTAAATTAAAATCGACAGTTTTCTTTGATACTTAAAGTATATTTTTTTTTATTAATAATCTCCTATTATTATCCAATTATTTTAAAAAAAGTTGTTAATATGCCACGACAAACAAAAACCAGTGAGATATGGAATTTCTTCTCAGAAATTCCTGGTGACAACTTTATGGCTAATTGCAATATTTGCAAACGAAAATTTTCGTTTAAGTCAACAAATTCAAATTTAAAAAAACATTTGAAGACATCTCATCCTACCGTCTCATTATTTGAAAGAAATAATCCCCCGATTTCAAACTTAGTTCCAGAGGAAAGTAGTAAGAGTAATACTGAACAATCTAAAACTATTGACTCAACAAATGGACAATCCTCAACATCAACACAGATGTATCAATCTCAACATCAATCTAAGATGACGTCATTTATTGCTAAAAAATTAAGTGTTCCGGCAAATAAAAAAATTTCTGATAAACTTTTATGCCTTTTTACAAAAGAATTACAGCCATTTAGTATTGTAGAAGACCCAGGTTTCAAGGATTTCGTTGCGGCTCTTAATCCGTCGTACCAATTACCAAGTAGGCATACAATTTCAAAGACATTGTTACCGGCAATGTATGAAGAGTCTTTTAATAAATCTCAGACAATTATTAAAAAAGTAAAAAATGTTTGCATTACGACAGACTGCTGGACATCACTTAATAATGAAAGTTTTTTAGCTGTGACAGTACATTTCATAAATGAAGATTTGGAATTTAAATCGATGTTACTGGAATGTGCAGGAATGTCAGATCCACATAGTAGTTTAAACTTGGCCAATGAAATTTGCAGAATTGCAACAGGGTGGCAAGTTCGCGAGAAAGTCATTTTAGCCGTTTCTGATAATGCCCAAAATATTAAAAATGCCATCATTAAAAATTTAGGCTGGAAACATTTTGGCTGTTTCGCACACACAATAAATCTTGTTGTACAAAATGCGTTAAATAAAAATGATACAATTTGTACTTTGCTCACAAAAATTAAAAAAATCGTTGGTCATTTTAAACGCAGTACTCAATCTTCTCAGAAATTATTGATATTTTAAGAAAACGAAAGTAAAAAAGCCTTAAAATGATTTCAAGAAGTTCCAACAAGGTGGAACTCAACATTTTACATGTTACAGTGATTTATAGAATTGGAGAACCCAATCAGAAGCACTATTGCTGTACTTAATAAAGACTTACCCGTTTTGACAACCGAAGAATGGTGCATTTTAAAAGAAATTGTTAAGGTGCTAAAACCGTTTGAAACGATAACAAAAACAATCAGTGGCGAAAAATACGCGACCGCAAGTTCAGTTTTACTAATTTCAAACAGTTTAAAAGAAATATATAAAAACTTAATAAAAAAAAATTCAAATGTTAAAGAGCTAGTATTGGAATTACAGTCAGGTATTGACAACCGCTTTAATAATATAGAATTAGACGGTAGACATGGTAAAACTGCACAATTCTATATGCAATACATTTATTTTATTAATTTATTTTTTTCTCTATCGCGCAGTATCAGAAACAGCGATTTTGAATTATATATTGTTACCTTATATGAAATGGCGAATCTTTTCTTTGTAATGAACCAACCAAACTACGCCAGATGGACGATTTATTATGTTAATAATTTGTTGTACTTAAAAAGCAATAATTCACCGTTATTAGAAGAATTTAGAAATGGGGCGTTCAGGGAAAAGAAAACAAATATTAAATTTTCACGGACACCAATTGATTTAACATTAGAACAGACAATTAACGCCGATGCGCCTAATTGTTTAACAGGCATCAATCATTTCACAAATTCAATAACAGCACGGCAACGTTGGACATTAAGCCACAGCATCCGAACTAAAATTATTTTAACAATTTTACAGGAAGTAGGAATGAGAGATGAAAATGATACAGTTAAAGAATTAGAATCCTATAGGATAAGTAAAGATCAAATATGTTTAGAAAGTATAATCCATACCATTAATAACAATATAAATCCTTTTAATAAGCCCGTTGATCAGGATAATTTATTCAATATATTAGGTGTACAACTAAGTTCTACCCGTTTTCAAAAGATGGCGTTATCTCACAGCCGGTTATAAGTTAATTATTAATATACATATATACAAATACAGTTGCTTTTACTCTGTAAATTCATCACGCTTTTAATATATTAATCTTCAATGGTGTTGGCAAACCTGCTACGTGAATGTCTAGAAGTGTTTCTCAGTTGTCTTTTGAAAAATATTCAAAATTTGTAAAATATATAAATGGAATTGTGATATGTACTGCTGTCATTAGCTAACAGTGGAAACAACATTTTAAAACATAATTGGATGTCACAGGTTAAAAATCTGTTCAATATATTAGGAGAAAGGGAGCTATGGTCTAGCAAGGACCCTTCTAGAATTCAAAGGAATATAAATAGATTAGTAAATAACCTAGATGAATACTACTATCGTAAAGACCGCGACAGAATCGTATCGTACAACTATAGTCCATACTACCACCGTCTGGAGACTGGCCTAAATATTTTACTTATTATGAATTGTTCCTTTAGAAAAGCATGTGTTATACACCAACTTCGAACAATAAACAGCCGTATTATGACTTTTATATACGGTATCTCTTATCGAATAGACCCTTCCGAGTATTGTACTGTATCTAATCGCCATGGCAAGGAAGACTTATTTCATATCTTAATTGACTGCCCCATTTACTCGCAGCTTCGCTCCCATTATTTGATCAAGTATCTCACTCCCATCAGTGCGGAGATAAATCGTGAAAATGTTTTTGAAATTCTACTAAATTTTCAAAGTCAAATAAACGATCTGTTTTACTACACGCACAACATGTATTTTTAAGAGCATTTGTTATGAAGTACGAATAGCCCAGTCGCAGTCGCAAGAAATTTAGACTGCTGATTGTTTCCGGATACACTTACTATTTAAATTATTCAAACTGTACTCTATTTATTAATTAATTATTTATTAGAGTCTATAAGAATTCTTTTCAGTCTCTCTCTCTCTCTCTCTCTCTCTCTGTATATATATATATATATATATATATATATATATATATATATATATATATATATATATATATTGTAAGTTTTCTTTTTTTATTTGTTTATATAGTTTCGCTTGCCAACCTTTGCATGTTACAAATAAAATATTATTAATTATTATTATTATTATTATTATTATTATTATCATTATTATTATTATTATTATATTAATCTTCAATGTATATTTTTTATTGAGTTGAAAATGGAAGTAAACAGTGTGCATATCCGCAATTATTTTCTATACGAATTTCATAAAGGAAAAGGTGCTGCTGAAGCTCAAAGGATAATCTGTGCAATTTATGGTGACAGTGCCATTGATGACACACAGTATACGATATAGCTAATTTAGCGAGACAAAAATAAACAACTATTATATTTGACTGAATTTTTATTTATTGTTTTTTTATGGACACTTGATTTATAAAATACAGAAATAAAGAATTATACATTCATTTACTTATTTAATCAAACACGATAAACTATCTATGGGCTTTGTTGAACGCTATATGTCAAAAAGTTCTTCTCTGATTATTTGACAACCTGTAAAAATAAATACATTAATTATTAAACTCCGCACGAATTCGCACTTCAAATACATATTAACTGTACAGTACAATAACTAAAGTAACGTTTAACAGTTTTGTATTCTTGCTACACCTTGCAGTATAACCTTTTTTAATTACAAACTGGTATTTTAACAGTAACTTAATGTACTTTAGTTTAAAGGAGCTAATTAGTTGACTATACAATAATATAAATAATAATATAGTTACGTATGTAGAGACATACCTTTAGAAGGTAATTCCATTTTAACACAATAACAACATCTCATTCATCAGGAGTTGCAATCACACTGATGGCTGCGTCCAAACCAACATTTAGGTACTACTATTTGTAACATGCACGGACGTGTACGGGTGGTGTTTCTCGGTGTCACAATAAGTGTACCTAACATTCAGCTACACAAATAACATGTTGGTTTAAACATATGTTTTACTTTGTGTATATACCTTTTGTCCCGTTAGATGAGTCATATAAAATACTGTGTGACAGTACGTGTCGAAGATGGTTTCAGAAATTTTAAAATGGAGATTTCAATTTAAATGATAAAGCACACTCTGGAGCCTCCAACAATCAGTGACGAGGAATTGCAAGAATTATTGGACCAAGATTCTACGCAAACATAACAATAACTTGCAGAAACGTTAAACGTCACTCAACAAGCTGTTTAAAAGATTACATGCTATTTTTTACATGTTAGACTCAACGAACAATTTCTTACTGAAATTCATATTTAAATATTTTCAGTTCCACTACCACCGTTCTAATACGTAGATATATTTACATAGGACAGAAAAACGTACGAGTAGCATCGTCCTTATTCGAAGACAGCCGATGACATATAGGCGGCGAAGACCAGAGCCTATAGCGAACATTATGTACGTATAGATTGCACTCAATGTGTTAGTGAGAAATCTGCATACATATTATACAAATACACACAAACTAGTCAGGCAATAATCTCAGTGCCTATCTTTAGTTTGTACATAAACAATATAATAAGATATACATTGCCCTATTGTACAATTTGAATATCATATGCAATGAAACAAATATAAGGCTAGAGTTAAAACCATTTCATATTGTTTTTGTAATTTTTATTAAATATGTGTTTAAAATACATAAATTATGAAAATTATTTCAAAAATTATTATCTTAAGTATCTGAAAGCGAATGTTTTAAATTTTATTTATCCCCGTAAATTTCTAAGGTAGGCGGCGCCTACCTTGCCTACCCTGACGAGCCGCCACTGCTGGAAGTTATCAATAGGGAAATAGACAAAGGACAGAAACATAAACCTACAAATATTCCTGTAGATACTTTTAATAATTTTTTTATTAATGTAGGAAATATAGTGAATGAGAGTTTGCCAAATAGTTTACAAAACTTGGAATTTTTGACGAGGGTGAATTCACCAGATAAATCATTTTTTATAAATCCGACGACACCAGCTGACGTTGAGCAGTTTATTAATAATTTAAGTAATTCTAATATTACGAACGTTTTCGGCTTTCGATCTGACACTTTAAAAATAGTTCAAAAAATAATTTCTGTTCCTCTTGCCTATATAATAAATAAATGCATTGAAGAAAGTTACTTCCCAGAACAGCTTAAAATTGCTAAGGTTATACCGATACATAAAAAAGGTACAACTGAAAATGTTGACAATTACCGACCCATTTCTATACTACCGTTGCTATCTAAAATCTTTGAACCAATATTAAAAAAACGACTAGTAAATTTCTTTGAAAAAAATAGTTTATTTAGTATGCATCAATTTGGCTACAGAAAGAACAAATCGACAACTAAAGTCGATATATTAATATATTAGAAAATAATTAATATATTAGAAAAGGTCTTTGATGCAGTTGATGAAAATCATATTTCGTCTATAACAGATCTGAGTAAAGCCTTTGATTGTGTAGATCATCAATTGTTACTAATGAAACTAGAAAAATATGGTGTTAGAGGCTCTGCACTCTCATTTTTTAGTTCCTATTTGGAAAACAGACAGCAGCTGGTATCAGTAAATGGCGTAGAATCAAGTTTACAATACCTGAATCATGGTGTACCACAAGGGTCAATATTGGGACCTATATTATTTATTATACGTGTATATATAAATGATATAACACTTAATTTTCCTGACTTGAACATTTCATTATTTGCTGATGACACTAGCTTTTTTGTAAAATCCAGTAATTTGTATAAATTAGAAGAAACACAAGAAGTTTTACTTAAACAAGTTAAGGAGTGGTTTGAGAAGAACAGACTTTTTATGAATGAAGACAAGACACAGAGACTTATTTTCAATAGTAAAAAAATTGTAACACAATCCTCTGTGAACTTCTTGGGTGTAAAAATTGACGAGCATTTGAAATGGGATAGTCATATCGAATATTTAGCAAATACATTGAATAAAGTTTATTGCAAAATTAACTGATTATCCAAAGTAGTAAACCAAGACACATTGAAAAAAGTTTATTACAGTAATTTTTACAGTTTACTTACATACGGAATTATTCTGTGGGGCTCAACTTCAAAAACTGATAGACTTTTTGTTATACAGAAAAGAATTATCAGATGTATTTCTAACCTTCCAGCCAGACAGTCGTGTAAGAGCTCTTTTATTAATTTAAAAATATTAACTCTTCCCAGTATTTTTGTGTATCCGATTTTGTGTTACATTCATGAAAACAATTGCAATTTACTAAAACATGTAAATGTGCATGGGCATAACACCAGGAATGCTAAAAATCTCTGTATACCATATCACAGAATCAAAAAGACACAACAACCAATAAATTACCTAGCTATTGTGCTGTAAAATACACTGTCAACTAATGTTAGAGAATTAAAACTAGTTAAATTTAAAAAAATAGTGAAGAATACACTCCTTCAAGTCATATTACTCAGTGCATGAATGTTTAGAAGATGACATATTATTGTAAGTAGGTACATTACTATTTTGAAAATGCAAAACAATATTATATTTTTGTGACCAGCTCATATAAATTTGTAAATTTTGTGGAGCAATAAATCATTATTATTATTATTATTGGCTGTTACATTATTTTCTTAATGTATTAATAGCTAGGACATACGCCTCATTACTTTATTAAAAAAATTACTTTGAATTATTAATTATTAAAAATTATTTTATTAAACTATATATAAGGGCTCCACGAGGCAAAAATTTTTTAAGTTAATTATTTGAACGTTTATGTGACTATTTGTGAAATCAGAAATCCGAAAATAATTTATTAATAATAATTGCATAACTTTACAAAAAATTAGGATAAAAATTTTTTCCCAATGGGATTTTATTCTTTGAAGTGTTTTGAATATAGCATAATTTTTTTAAATTTGTAAATTAACATTTAGGGGGTAATGGTGAATTCGCGGTAATTGTGAACATTAGAGAAATTTAATGTTCCAGTGCAATAATATTAGCAGCACTGACATAGAACCATGTAGAGATAGCTAGTGAGTGAGTAATTCAATTCACTGAGTTGAATCACCCGACTGACTGACTGAATTGAATCAGTCAAAAAGAATTGAATCGACTCTTTCAACTCGTGAGTGAGCTTAATGGTACAAAAAGGGTTCATTATAGTAAAAGTTAGAAATTTTAAGTGTCAATTTCAATTAGTGAACCGTGAATCGTTCTGCAAAATCGGGAGGTGGAGAGGTGGTCCCGAAATGCTCATATTGCTACTACTTCGGTTCGCCAAAAATGAAGACAGTTTTGGAATTAGAAATTGTCAAATCTCGCCGGCAATGATATGTATCAAAAGACGCCAAAGACACCAGTCAACCAGTTATATTCACATTAGTTAAAATAACATAATTAACGTGAATTGTCCTGCAGTATACATAATGACATCTGTCGGCGTTTTAGTTCGATCTAATTACATAATCAAACTTAGCATCTGTAATGAGTCAACAAGATATATTCACATTAGATTAATAAAGTACCATATTTAACTTAGAGAGGTCAGTACATATATCATTTTGCAATATGGAAATAAAAATACACGCTTGGTGTACAGTGGGTGGGTTTCAAAAAAAAGTTGTGTGATTTTAATTACACTAATATTAGAGCTCGCATACAAAATTTATGCTATACATATTATTAGTCACTGAAATTTTATTCCCAGCAATGATATAACAGTTAAAAAATTTTTCTCTAAAACAAGCATATTTTCTTTTATAAAATGATCACTCAAAATTGATATGAAAATTCTTAGCGTGTAAATACAAAATACGGCTTCAAAACAAAACGATTGGCAAAGTAGAATTATTTCAGAATAAAATCCTAAGAATAAGACACCGTGGTACATCCGTAATAAAACAACTATACAGCGAAACTAGGCTGGAATCCGTTTAATAATTTATCACCAAACCATCAAGAAATTTCTTCAACAACCAGCCATCCTGTAAACCGATTAATAATAATTTAAACCTCGAAATTAGACTCAACAGCCGATTGAAAAAACGTCTGCTCCCCAACAGTTCTAATGAAACATACTATACACTAACACCTAATGTAAGCCTACATAAGTCTTCCAAATATCATTAACTTAAATAATTTGACTGATGTTTATCATATAACTACCATGTAAATGTTGAACTAATAATAAAAAATAGTTTTCAACAAAAAAAGTTTTTTACATGTCCAGTTTCTGATTTTCATTTCAGAGAAATGAAGGAATGTTTTTAAGAAATGTGAAATCCCTCTTTTTACTTTTCTATTAATAACTTATAAACATATTAACAAATTGAAATTTTTAATATTTTAGCATAATTTTTAAAAATTTATTTCTATAAAAATAATTTCACTGTCTATACATACAAATTATAAAAAACGTTTATTAAGCAGAAAAATATTACATACATATTATTCATATTAAAGCTAATGGAGTAATGATAAATCTACATTCTACAGTGTACATGTATAGATACACTCAAGTAACAAATTTTTCACACACCAGTTACAATTATACCTTAATTTTTTTTATTGTTCATCATTTAACATCATTAAAAAATCTACACAGCTGTTATATATACTGCACACAATAATTTTTTTATAAACTATACTTACACACATAAATTAAAAAACTTAAAATATCTGAAAAAGAAAGCACTAAAAACACTGAAAAAATAATTGTTTTGAACTTGGATATTTAGAAGAAAAAAGTCAAAATTTTTTAATAACTTATTTTAATAATAATAATAATAATAATATATAATAATTAATAATAACATAAAAATACGTAAAAAATAAAATATATATAATATTATAAGTAAAAAAAATATGATTAAAAGTAAGTAAAAAATATATATATAAATAATAAAAAATATAACTAACAAATAAAAATATATGTATAATAATTCGGAAACAAAAAAAAAATTAAAATTTATTCCAAAATTTGTAGACTTAAAAATATTACCTTAACTAAGATATAATTCTATGTACCCCATCCTATAGTCCGGGATACAGTTCACCATAACACCCCTAATGAGCCCTAAGGACCTCATTAGTGATGTTAGTTCTTCTGACGCCTCCCCGTAGTAAAAAATTATTACTACTGGTAGGTCCTAAATACAAGTAAAAAATTTTAATTGCTTTAGCAAATTTTAAAGCTAAAAGGGGTTAAAATTTTGTAGTAAAGAATGATAGTTATAAATGTAAGTAAAAATTTTAAGATAGCTTACACGAATATCAGCGGGTAGCAACCCCCGCGCCACTTCTACGATTTCGGAAGCTGCAACAAAAAGTTAAAATTATAAATTTTGTAGTAATACACAAAGCCATTTCGATAGTGATTAATTGATCAACAAAATCATTCAATCGATGTATCATAATAATTTTAAAAACTATTTACAATATATAACGTACTTGGGAAATTGTCCATTGTTGTGTTATTCTTATCAGTCATGATGAACTAAATAAAAGTAATGAACTAAAAATTTTATAATTTAATTTAAAGTGTAACCAGAAATGTATGTACGCGTATGAATTTTTGCTGAGAAAAGCTCAAAATCTCAAAAGGTTCTTAATTAACAATTACATATAAATCTAATCTATATTGTATACAAGTGGCTATAAAGTCATTTAACCTTTTTAGAAGTTCTGAAAAAATGATTTGCAGAAAATTTGATGTGAAATTATTCAATAGGGACTGATTGAGACCAAATTTTAAATGAGGAAATTGATTGGGAATAAATTTTCGATATGAAAAGCTACCTCAAGAAATTAGCAGTAATGGATGCTTTTAAAACATTCTTCATCTTACATATTAATTTTCAAACTACTTTTTTCAGCTAATATTTTCATCAGTTTTCAAATTAGGATACACTAGTTTTTAACCATTCCTTTTTAAGTCAAATGAAAGTGTCCAAAAATTAAAAAAATGGATTCCATTTATTGAAATCAATTACTCTATATAAATAAAATGAAATTTATTTTAATGTATACTTACGCATGAAATTAAAACTTAAATATCTGAAAAAGAAGCCACTAGCTCCCGAATAATGTAGCCGAAGCGTTAGCTTATGATGCTGCCTCTGAAAGAAAGGTGCTTAAATTTCTCCGTAATTCGCATATTCTTCAGAGGCTTTAGGGGCATACCATCTCAGATTTTACAAGTCGTCTCGTTTAATCTCCCCCGATAGAATTTTAATTACAGTCAATTTTAATTTATGTGTTTAAAAAAGTATTGTGTGTGTCTTAATTTATTTATTTATTAACCATACCCTGTTCCAGCTGGTCTGGCAGGGTACTTTTAGTCTTTCGTTATGCCACTAAGGGCCTTTTACACCCTTAGTGGTACTGTTGTTATTTATACTTTGTTATCTGTTTCCGTTATTGTTTTTTAATGATGTGCCACCGAAGGCCTTTTACACCCTAGGTGGCACATCAATTGTTGTTTTTATCTGTGATATTTTGTTATGCCGCTGTAGGCCTGTTGTTATGGCTCTACAGCGGTATTGTTTTAACTCCTTATTGCCTCACTGGTCGGCCTGCGGCCTCCCAGTGACGCAATAAGCTTTATCTGTGATACCTTTAGTGAGATTTTTTCTAGTCGTTTGTGTGTTTCTAGTCTGGTTCCTCCACCTCGGTGCTACTTACACCTCGGGGGGAGTCGCAGCGATGGTCGTCAGGCCTCGGTGACCGGACGCTTTGTCTAGTACTTATCGTACCGTCACCAAGGACTGTCCGCTCCTTTTAAGCCCTGGGATGGCAGGGCCCATCGTTTGTTTTTATTATGTGTATGTTTGTCCGTTGTCTAGTGCATTTATGTGTCCCTGTCTTTACGTGTTGTTTTTATTTATACCTCTCGTTTCGGCGGCGCATGCCCTTAGTAGGCGATCCCGCCGGGTGCTGCTGACCGCGCCATCCACCGGCAGCAGTACCCCAATTTTAATCAAAAAAAAAAACAAAAAAAAAAAAAAGAAGCCACTAAACAAACACTGAAAAAAATTGTTTTTAAACTCTGGTATTAAAAAAGAAGAAAATTAAAATTTTTTAAAAATTATTTATTTTACTACTCTACAACTATTAAAAACTATAGTTCAACTATTAAAAACTATATTACAACTATTAAAACTACTATACAACTATTAAAAACTACATTTTCTCCACGGATCTAGAAAAACAAAAAAACAAAAAAACAAAAAAACAAAAAAAAATATGTTATTTAATTTTTTTGATATAAGTTTTTAAATTTACCTTTAGTTTGTAAAGACCCAAACTTGGAGTAGCCGGCGCTCTATCTTATAGGCGACATAACCGCCGCCCACGTCGCCGATGTGGTGAAATCCCTCATCCCACCGTGGTATATGGCGTCGTAACATTACCAATACCATCGGCATTCGCTAAAACAAAAAAATTATGCTTTAAAAATAAGTGGAAAATCACCATTAACATTCGCTAAAAAATAAAAAAAAATTATGCTCTAAACAACAACTGGTAAAATCATTTCGCTTTTTTCTCAACAGATTCAATAAATTTGGCAATAATTTTAGGCTTAATAATATTAAATCGGTAAGCTTAAATATTTTTTGAATATATAATACATGTTTAAAACATTCACTTTTTGTAATCAGTAAAAACAGATTTAAAAATGATTTCATCATAAGCTAATATGAATATGAAAATTTAATTTACTTACGTGAAGATGTGAGGGAATTTCATATTTGATTGCGTTCATGATTAAATTTACTATAAAAAATAAAGTTTTAAATAAAATTAAATAAAAATAATTTCGGAAATATTTTTAAAAACTCACAGTCTAATTCCATTTTTTTAATAAAAAATAAAAAAAAATTTTTTTTTTTAAAATTAAAAATAAAAATGAAAATTGTTTGGTAACTTGTTGCCGGTTTCTTTTCAAATAAACTTTTATTAAAGCAGAATTGTTTAATAGACCCACATATCCAAGTTTATAGAATTTGAAACCCTAAGAAGTCCCCCTCCCCCTTCTTTACGATTTATAAGACGTTCTGGAAAACTGATAGCAAAAACTCCCCAAGTACGTGTTGAACGCGCACCAAGTTAGGATTTCTCACTGTTTATTTAGTTTTCACAATTCTCAGGATACAGATCTTTATCGCTTCTATTTAAGATTAAAATTAGCCATTAATTTTGTTAACAATATAAAAATTGAAACGTTTTGCATTCTATGTGAATTTAAAATTTTGATAATACTTTTAAAATGATCCTGTTCGTCAAATTACAAGTACACTTATATACGTGTAAATGCATTTCATGTGTAAGAAGTTTTTCGAGTATACTTCACATAAAAGTTTAGCTTAAGGTCTAACGTTAGCAAATATGATAAATTTATAAGGCTTTCAAAGTTACGATTATGAAATTCTAAAAAATTTATTATTGATAATTTAATTTACGAAATCCATTTTTTTATATTTTATATCGTATATATAATTAGATATGAAAAAACCATAATGATCTGATTAATGTGTATGGACCTTTACTTTTTAGAGCAATGATGATCATACCGTGAGAAACAATGCGACATTTTTATGAATTTTCAGGTCCGAACTCTTACACATTTAGCTAATAGATAGCTTTAGTTTTTATTATTAGAAATTGAATTACTTTAGGAAATAGCAGTGTAAACACTGTAAATCGTCCAATTGTTTTCGAACTAGCTAATCACTGCTTTTCTAAAATATTCAATGTTTAATTTGCATCCACATACAAGCATGAAATATTAACAGATTTATTAACACGTATTTTTAAGAATGTTGAAAGTGTTACAGTTTAATTCTCTTTTTTTATGTAGTTTAAAGATGAGTAAACGTAACAAAAATTTTTTTACAAAAACTAAAAACTTCTTATACGGATCTGTTTGCTTCATCGTTTTAATAATTATGCATAACTTAATACTATCTTTAAAATATGTCACGTAAATATGTATACAAATTTACAGCGATTTTCAAAATCCAACATCCTACAATTCATATAAAAAAGTGGTTACAGAACTTTTTCTGCAAATAAGCTCTCATAATAATTTATAATATTAAGATCAACATGTTTAAAATTACGTATACATATTTTAGTGTTAATTTACGAAGAAAAATGAAACAGTTTTAAGAGAAAATTATTTTTATAAAAACGATTTCTTTAAACAAAAAACATTTCAGTTGTTTGAAGTACATACATTTAACTATTTAATATGCTTTAAACTATTTCATATGCTTTCAGTATGGTATTAATTTTAAGAATTATTAAATACAATATACAGTGGTTTTAATATGCTATTAAATATTATACCGTGATTCTAATACAATTAAAAAGTAGTATTTATAAATTTTAAAGAGGTAAATTCTCAGAATAAAATATCCTAATGCTCTTAATACAAAAATAAATTTTGGAACATTAAGTTCTATATCATGAATAATTTTAACTTTTTATAACGCAGTCTACTAGACACCTATCTGCAAGATAGCAAGATAAGCACATAATAATAATTAGCAGTAATAAATATTATTTGAGCGAGATAAATTCTAACTATTAAATATATTTACTATACATCTGTCCTTATTGCAGGACTATTTTATCTTGTTAAGTTAAATAAAATTTATATTAGAAATATCTATTTCATTTTAATGTGTGGTATAGTTAATATATTTTGTGTAAATTCTGCAAATTTCGTTTTCCGTGGAAAAAAATTATGTACATGTAAAAAGAAGTTTTCAGAGTAATAAAAAAATATAGTATCAAATAAATACAGTAAAACGTCTTCTCTAAAGTAAAACCTTATTCGATGTATATGTAATGCAAAATTTTCACGATTAAAATAACTCGTCTGTTAAAGGCTGCTGTATTTATATTATTGTACTTAAACAGTCTGCATACCAGTCTACAGGTATACGGACAGCTTTCATGACCAGTATACAGGTATACAAACTGCTTTTATGACCAGTATACAGGTATACAGATAGCTTTCATGGCCAGTATACAGGTATACAGACAGCTTTCATGACCAGTATACAGGTATACAAACTGCTTTTATGACCAGTATATAGGTATACAAACTGCTTTTATGACCAGTATACAGGTATACAGACAGCTTTCATGACCAGTATACAGGTATATAGACAGCTTTCATGACCAGTATACAGGTATACAAACTGCTTTTATGACCAGCATACGGGTATACAAACTGATTTTATGACCAGTATACAGGTATACAGGGCTGTATATTGGTATTATGAGCAGTTAATAGATTAGACTATAATCAAGTAATATATAATATATAAGCTGTTATGACCAGTTAACCGACATAATTAAAACAAACCCAGTTTAGCTGTTTAGTCAGTTTCAACCAGTTCAGAACAGCCTCCTGTTTACTTAACTAATTGAAAACTGCTTTAAGTTACCCTACCATTTAGTTTTCTAGCTCATTTTTTAACGATTTAGCAGCCTATTTTCTTTTTTAGTTAACTTATTTATTAATTATTCAATAATTAAATATAAATATATTAATAGCTATACAATAAGTGTGTGAAAACAGCCTTATCTTAATGTATGCAATAGCTGTGTGAAACCAGCCTTACATTGTACTTAATAAATCCACTATTTTAAAATTCCAGAAAAAATATCATATAAAAATTTCTTTATAAGCTCATTTTTTATGGGAATATTTTTGTTGTCTTTCTTATTTCAAATTCTGTCTTTGTTCTATATCATATTTAATATAAATTTGCTGATTTATTTTTTTTAAACTAAGGTATTTACCAAAAATAATCCCCTACACATAAATTTTAATGAACTCAGTGTAAATATATTTATCATACTAATAAAAACTAGCTTTCTGTCGACATAACATGATTTTCTGTTAACAAAAAGTTACTGAGGAATAAATATTTCCCTCCCTCCCCCAAATAAATGACTTAAAAACAGTTACGTTAAACACTTTTTCATTAATAAAACTGACTTATATTAATAGCTACATTAAGTGAACAAGCAATTTTATGAATAATATAGTTTAGGATATTACATATAAACGGCTTAGGATGAATATTCTTTACATTTTTACTGCTCTAAAACATGGCTTGATAATACCCTGTGTAACATTTCAAACTAATACCCTTCAATACCCTGCGTAACATTTCAGCAGTACTTACAAAAAGCTGTCACTTACTAATTATAACTGAACTTTTAATTTAAACAAATACATTGACAAATGAATACTTGATTATAATTAAAACATTGTAATATTCTATTCATAAACATTATACTTTATATCAGTATTTTGCAAGTATTTTTATTGCCAACTTTATTAAAAAGAAGCTTTCATAACCAAGTGTATAAACCAGTTGTGGGTGCATATTTTTTACAGCGCATATACTTTTAGCGTTCGTACTATAGTTTTTTGATGATCAGCATTTTGAATGAGATATGTAACAATATGGAAAATAATTGTGTTGTTAATCTATGCATGATATTTTTTCTACTTAAACAATTATATTTTTTCTACTTACACAATTATATTTTTTCTACTTAAACAATTATAATGCTGTAGTGTGGATATGTAGATATTCGTTGCGGATGTTGAGTGTATGGAACTGGATATAACGCCGAAACCACTGACCACAAAAAACATGCGTCATCAGCATTCTTAACGTTTACAATCGCTTTCTTCTTTTCTATCCACGCCGGTAGTGGTATATAGGATGACCCGCGACGAGGAGTAAACTTGTTAATATTAATTTCCAAGTACTTAACCTCTTGCAACGTCCATCTTGTTTCTTTGTGCTCAAACTCTTCGTTCTTGGTGTCGAGGGTTTGAGAAAAATCGTTATACATTTCGCTCAAGTTCGTTGCCTCGGTCACTATTTTGTTCTTTGTGTTGAACGATTTTGTTTCTGCTCGAGTTTTTCCAGCCTTTTCAAGTGTGTACAGTCCAAATAATTCCATATTTGTCTTCAATGTTGCATGTCGTCTCAGTTCGTGTGTTAATAGACACATCACTTTGAGTTCAACGTGTTTTAAAAATTCGTTGATATTTGTAAATTTTTCCGAAGCTCGTATTCGATAACTGATAATTCTATTTTTATATGCGCTTGCTACTTTTTCAACAAATTCGTCGTTTTCCACTTGAGTACTTGCGCGATTCTTGTGTTCAAGACTCCGTAAATGCCCGTAGTAGTCTGACGTTGGTATCTCAAGGTCGCATATATCACATCGTCTCGTTTCAATTAGAGAATTATCAGTTTCCATCGCTGTTGCCTGTTCATCATTGTTGTCCAGTTTAGATTTTTTGTTCGGTGAATGCTCGTTGTTCATTGTTGCTGCCGGTCGTTTTTGAGTTTCCAAATTATGTGCTTGTTTTAAATGTGTTCTAAAATTATCCAAACGATTAAATTTTTTCCCACATCCATGGCACTGGAACTCCACATCTGAATGCTTGCTTTTATGTGACGGGTTAAATTATGTTTTTGTGTGAACGATTTGTTACACTTTTCACAATTGAACGCCTCCATTATGCTTTATCTGAAATAAAATATTGGTATTAGAAAATTAAAAAACAGATGCAACAATAAGATGGGTGCAACAATAGGATGAGTACCAAAAACAATAGATACAACAATACGATGGGTACAACAATTAATACAACAATAGGATGGGTACAACAATTAATACAACAATAGGATGCGGACCAAAACAATAGCTACAACAATAGGATGGGTACAACAATTAATACAACAATGAAATGGATGTTAAGGTAAGTAATGAGGATAGACTGTATTAATTCGGTACGTACAACTGCTTTTCCTTGTATCCTTTGATAATTATTTAGAAGATTTGTTGCTTAGCTCAAACTTATTGCTGTTGCTGTTAATTTGATGCTTACACCACAATTTCTTGCAAATAACTGAGCCAGCGTCGATGCGCCACTCCTATATATAGCGGTTTTCCTCCCCTCCACACTTCAACCACCCGCGTCTACAAATTCTAAACAGATTGTGATTGCTCAATATGATGCAATAATTTTTACATTTCTTATGATGCAACAATTATTTAAAAAAAAAATAGCAAATATTTTATCCTACGGAAAAAAAATAAGCCTAATTTTGTAAGTCTAAGATTATTATTTAGGTATACCATTAACAGATGGTACAAATACGAAATCGTCTAAATGGGAACATCAAATTACATTTGTATTGTATTTTGAAATTGCTTCATATTTTACAGTGTCATTGGAAAATTGTTTGCAATTTTTAAAAATTTTTATTTCAGAAATAAAAATGGATGAAAATAGATATGTTTGTGCTCCTTTTTCTTCTTTCGTTCCTGACTGTGAAGAACATAATGATAGTTTTATGGAACATTCAAATTATTTTGAAAAATTGTCATATTATGATATTACAGGCAGGAAATGGATCTCAATTCCACAAGCCATACATCAAATGCAATTAGGTATGAAAGAACTATAAACTTAAAAAGCGAGTTAGGTTAGCTTAGATCAAAGTTTTTTGGTTAGGACAATCGAAAAACTAGTTTTGATTTTGATTTCTCTCGTGTTATGAGGACCCTGCGAAGCAGGGCCCGCCGACTTCACTAATTGTTATATTTACAAGTATTGTATTATTTTCAGGATTGTAGTCTAAAATTTTACATAGATTACAACATCATTTACATTTTATGCGGATTAGATTAAATGCATTTGATTTGGCTCATCGTAATTTTGTACTACGTTTGGTTCGTCATACGTCAATGTCAGTTAGTAGTGAAAATGACTCTGGAAACGAATCAGTTTGACCACAACCATCAACATCTGCACAGAGAAAAACTTCACCTAAGGCCGGTCGCACATTGGATACGATTTTGTACGTACGTATTTTTACGACTCTTGTCGTACGAATTGAGCTCGCACACTGGTTACGTGTTTGTCCGACACTATCAGTTTATTATTGGCAGTTCTCTGATAACATTCATTCGACATGAATCTATATCTTTTAGAAAATTGTCTTCTAACACGTAAACTACGCCGTCGTCGTTATCGTAGAACCGAGTGGGTAAACGAATTATACGCAAAAAGGGATGAATTTGGTGAATTTCATCATGTAATGACAGATTTAAATAATAACCCTAAGCGGTTTCAGAATTATTTACGTATGGAAAAGGAAACATATGAATATATCCTAAATATTGTGCGACCTAATCTGACCAAATTCTGTAACTTTCGCAAAACGATATCACCAGAAGAAAGACTGGTAGTAACCTTGAGGTAAAGAACACTGTCTTTTTATTTAAATTTCTTTTTCCGTTCTTGTTGAATTATGTATTTACATTCTATTTTTAATTTGAAAAATCACTCGATGGATTGTGAATGTGGTAATATTAATTTATTATTATATTTTTGTAAACACTTTTTAACTAAAAATAATAATTTATATATATTAACAATATTTTAAAATATTTTTTATCATTTTGAAATTTACATTTACCATTTTTTAAATTTTAATCTTTAATTTTTGAAAGTTTTCGTGGAAATTCAATTGTTTAATAATACTCATAAACAAAACAAACATAACTTTATTCTTTAAAAACATTTAAAAAAAAAATTATTCATTACAATATTGTGGATCAAAACTTACAACATAATTAGTGAGAGAAGCTGTATTCGACGATTTCTCTAGAATTTCACTAGTAGTAGAATCATATGCATATTGTCTTTGTGTTAACAATTCTTGTGGAATACTAGAATCGCTAGAGTAATTACATGCTACTGGTGATGATGATGATGATGATCTAGTATTAATTTCATTTATCAGAACTTCCTGTAACTTTGTTCGTACAATTAATTTTCGATGCTTAGGAACATCTTTTAAATATGGCAAAAGACTCATTAGAAACTGAGCATCAGAATCATTCACATTTTCTTGAATATATTGCAGTTTTTGCTCTTCAATTTGTAAAAGTCTTTCGTCAAATTCATCTTGCTTTTGTCTTTTTAACTTCTTTTTTAAAGGAGATTTAAATGTTTTTTTGGTTGGAGTATCGCGATAATTTTATGGTGAAGGGCAACTATACGTTTGCGCAGTAGGTGATAATGGGAAATCAGAACTGGTGCTCGCATTGGTATCATACTCCCCGTCAGATTCAATATATTCTTGTACTTCTGGGGCGTTACCCTTGAGGTCTCTTCTAGCCATTGTGTCTCTCAGAAATAGTAAACTTTTAAAATAAAGCCATTTTGAATCAGGTTCTGTAGGAGCTGCCTGTCCTGATCTTGTTTTAGTAACTCTTTTGAGCTCCCTCCGAAAAGTATCTCTAAGGCTTCTCCACTTTTTTTTCAGCTCTTCTTCTGAAAAAAGTAAATGTTATCTTATTATTACAGATACTTAGCGACTGGTTCATCTTTTAAGACTCTTGGGTATTCATTCAGGATTTCAGACAATACTATAGGTACTATTGTACATACTACATGTAAAGTACTATGGGATACACTTTCTGAAATCCATATGAAGTTCCCGTCAGAAGAAGATATGATAAAAATAGCAGATGATTTTTGGAATAAATGGAGGTTTCCTAACTGCGTTGGTAGCATTGATGGTAAGCACATACGCATCATTGCACCAAGACATTCAGGAAGTATGTTCCGTAGCTACAAAAAATTTTTCTCGATTGTATTGCAAGTTGTTGTAGATTCAAACTATAGATTTATTACTATAGAGGTAGGAGCCTATGGTAAAGAAAGTGACGGTGGAATATTTTCAAATTCTAATTTGTCACAACAATTAGAAAATGGTGTTCTCAACGTAAACTCAGAAAAGTTACTACCAGGCACCAACATAACTTTGCCGCATGTCTTAGTTGGCGACGAAGCATATCCTTTAAAAACATATTTAATGCGCCCTTATCCTCAAAGAAATTTGGGTGCTGAAGAGGAAATTTTTAACAAACGTTTAACAAAAGCAAGACAAGTTGTTGAATGTACCTTTGGTATTATAACTAGCAAATGGCGGTTGTTATTAAAATCGATTGAAGTCAATCCCGACCGAGCGGATGTAATTGTCAAATGTATATGTTTACTTCATAACATAATAATTGATAAAGAAGGAATTAATGACTTGCCTACAGAAACACAACCACCTTATAATGCGAATACATTTAGAAGAGCAGGGGAAAATCGAAGCACGACGAGAGCTTATGACATCAGAAACACATTTAAAACCTATTTTTGTCGAAATGATGCTGAAATGTAAAACCTTTTTTTTGTAAATAAACAGTATAATTAAATTAACTTACCTGGTATTTTCATTTCTTCCGAAATTTTCCGCCATGACCTACGCTGATAATCACGCAGATGATAATTGGGATCACTTTGATCCCATAAACATTTATATTCGTGAATAAAATTAATTAACTTTTCCACATTCATTGTTCCAAGTCAATCCCGACCGAGCAGATGTAATAATAATCAGATGTCGTCGTAACTGTCAAATGTATATGTTTTGTTATACCTATGTATTGTTTTGATGTAATTTAATCGTACGTAAACGTAAATAAATTCAAACAAAATTGAATTGTGTCGGATGTCGTAACTGTACGTACGTATACATACGACTGAATCGTATACAGTGTGCGAGCTTCCATAATACATCATCTGTCAGAAACGATCGTACGTACTCGTATGTATACGTACAACTGAATTTCGTACGTAATCGTATCCAGTGTGCGACCGGGCTATAAATCAACAACAAACCATCATAGAATTACAAATAAAGTTTATAAAGTTTTCACTTAAAATTGAGCAGTAATCCCAATAATATTTCTAAGGGTTGCTGTTTAAATCAACGAGAGATCTTTATATAAAAATAATTTTTGATTAGAAAGCACATAAAACATTCAAAGGCTAATCTTCTTAATTTAAATTTAATAAATAAGGCTGCACATTAAAATACAAATATATTTTAAAAAAATGTTTATTATTAGAAAAATAAGTAAATAACACAAATTTAACATAAAAATAACTATCTAGAAAACTAGAATTTTCATTTTCATATCAATTTGAGTGTTCATTTTATAAAACAAAATATGCTTGTTTATTGCAGAGAAAAATTTTTTTACAAATTGTTATATGTACATTGCTGGGAATAAAATTTCAATTCAGTGACACATAATATGTAACTCTAATATTTAAAAACAATTACTTACATTTACTGCGAATGCAGAACGATTCACGTTTCACTAATTGAAATTGACTCTTAAAATTTCTAACTTTTACTATAATGAACCCTTTTTGTAACATTAAGCAACATTTTTTTACTTACAACACAAATTTACTTACATTTACTGCGAATGCAGAACGATTCACGGTTCACTAATTGAAATTGATACTTAAAATTTCTAACTTTTACTATAATGAACCCTTTTTGTACCATTAAGCAAAACTTTATCCCAGGGCAAACTCAATTGAACAGAATATTCTGAAAAATTTGTTGCATCACTCATTCAGCTGCTGACGAAAGTTAGTTAGCAAAGTATTCTACATGTACTCTGTACGTACTAGCATGTGCCATATATCACTTCTACGAAATACGAAATATGAAATATATTTTTTCTAAAAACGGTACAATATTTTACAAAATTTTAATGTAATTACAATACTTGACTTAAATCTAGGTACCTACAACTAGTGCTTAACCCTAACCTAACATGTACAATCTAAGTAATACAATACATGAAAATACTTAATTATTAATGACTCTATACAAAGGAAAATTTTCAAAAAACCTTTAAACATGAGTATCACTTCTCAAAGAGTACGCTATATATATATCACTATATGTACGTATAGTAAACACGAAGGGTATGCTATACGTATCTTAATCCTTACAGGATTGGCTTACAACTCTCCAAAACCCCCTACTGATGCTTTACTTGTACTTAGTTTTAAATTTTGGGCAATTTGACTATCTGGAAACATAATTTTCATCATAGTGACACTATTTGCTATATCTCTTAAAGAATTGTGATTAACAACAGATTTTAAACACCATAATATTTCAGCTTTTGACGTATCATCTTTAAGAATGAATTTTTTCATCGTATTTGATTTTGACACATCGAGCGACGATATGGAAGGATATGTATCTTGATCACATTTGTCAAAAATTATTGTAGTTTTAGAAGATGATGGGATTTGACCATCCATACGTAAATTAGAACGCGGTGTTTTATTAGGAGATATTGGTTTCATTATGGTATTACCACTTTTTGAAAATTCAGAAGATATATCATTTTGAACTAACGAAAAATGATGATTTATTGGCACATTTTGTTTAATACTGTTAACTTTGTTTACATGTTTTTTACTATCTATATGACTTTCTAAAGCTTTACGACCCATGTTACTTAAAGAAAATGTTTTTTTGCAAAGATAACTGGATGCTGAATGTTTGTCATTGGAAACTTCACGTACCTACCCAAATTTTTTTTTTCTGCAAGCCACTCAAAGCGAAAACAACACTTTTTAATTTCAGATATATTTAATTAATTATTTTTAACTGTCCAAATAGCTAAAATAAAAAAATATTGGTCATTTTTTTTCATATTGAAATGAATACCGAATAAATTATAACTGATATATAAATATTTCAAATAAAATCAATTTTTAACAATTGAATCAGATTCAAATATTCTGTGAAGTTTCAGACAATGCTTTGGCCAAATTCATATTAACTTTCAGCTTGTGCAAATGGTAGACATGTGTTTACAAAATCTGTCTATTTAGTTATATACATATAACTAAATCTTATTTCTCACTATTTGAAACAATTAAAAACCCGTTAGTTACTGCAATCCATAATTGACTTTAAAAAAATATTTTATAAGTATTTAAAATACTTTATAATTGCTAAATTTATTCAAGGTGATTAAATGAGAAATTGCGAGTGGCTATAATTTGCACACGGCATTTAAAAAAAATTTTAATTACTAAAAATTAAATTTTTCCAGAAAATCAACTTAAATTCCATGATAATTACCTGACATTTCCAGAAAGTTAAATTTCCCTGACTTTTCCACGTTTTCCAGATTTCCCTGACCGCTGAACACCCTGTAAATGCACTTCATATCTGTTAGAGTACTCAAGAAAGTGATGAGCTCAAGGCCATTCACAATTACCCCTCAAAAAAATTTACTTTGGGGTAACTGTGAACTTTAGTTTAGGGTAATTGTGAATTCAATTTTAATAAGTAATTTTCGTCATTTTCAACAATAACTCCTAATGTGAGAGATTTAACCAATATAAACTTGTGAAATTGTAACTCCTAATACAAACCAAAATAGTAAATAAATTATTTTCATTACATATGAAGCTTGAATTTTCATTACAAATAAGAGATTGGTCTAAACATTTAGGCCCTACCTGTTTCAAAAATTATTCTTAGATATAAAGATATTAAGGCTAAGGATTATTTAAACATTAATAATTGTACTGAGGACAAAAATATATATTTTTTGTTTTAGATGCCAAGAACTTATATAAAGAAAAGGCCTGATATCTTGAGAGCTACACTGCCGAAGATATCTTGAGAGCTGTGAGAGATGTAGAAGACAAAAACTGTATCTTCAAAGAAGCACAAGAAAAATAGGGTGTCCCTAAAAGTGTATTTTCTACAGAATAAAAGGTAGAAAAACACCTTTGGAGAAACTAGGAGCTGTTCGGCCAACGGTTCTTTCAGCATCGGATGAACTAGACCTAGTAAACTGTATTAAGACAAGAGCCCGTATGGGTTACCCTTGTGATAAACAGGATGTCATCAATATTGTAGCACAATACATCAAAGTAAATAATATTAATTCACCATTCAAAGACGGAGTGCCAGGTAATGATTGGTATTATGAGTTTTTTTATCCCCATCCAAGTTTGTCTATTAAAAAACCTTAATTGTTGCAAAAAAAAGGGAAAATGCAAGGAAACCGGATGTGATTTATGATTTCTACTCTGAACTAAATGAAACAGTTTTTCAAGTGTGGGATTACTTCACAAGAAAATTCATGCTTTATTTTAAACTGCAATGAAAGTGGTTTTAACATAGACCCTATGCGTATTAAAGCAATTGAGGAAAAAGGAAGTCCTCTTGTGAGGATCGTTGGTGGTACTGGAAGAGTATCCATCATTGCCGTTACTACAATATCAGCAGATGGGGGATATTTGCCACCATTTATAGTTTACAAAGGTGTTTCTCTACAGGCCAGATGGGTTTCCCCCAGTCCCTATCCTGGCACCTTATGCTCTGCATCAAGCAAGGGGTGGATGGAAGAGCCCCAGTTTTATGAATGGTTTTGTAGTGGATTTGTACCCCATGGAAATAGTCTGAGGAAAAGCAAAAACTGCCCAAATCAAATAGCTATTTGGTTATATGATGATCATACCAGCCACATTAGTTATAGAATAAACTCATAAAGGTGCTAAGTCATCTCACTGACAAATGTGTTTTTGCTCCTATTAAAAATTGCTGGGAGAAAAAATTGATCATTTTTGGAAAAAAGCAAATTGGGAAACAAGGAAACTACCGGCTTTCGAAATCTGATTTTGCAACCGTAATCAACGAAGTTTGAAGGGAAGCTATGCTAAGCAAAATATTATTACAGGCTTTACTTCAACTGATTATTCCCAGTTGATGCCACGGAATTTCCTGACTCCGCATTCAATCCCCAGGAACTAAAGAACTATAAAAGAAGTAGGGCTCTTGTTTAATTCTCTCAACCAACTTCAAATATTTTGAGTGAAAATTGTCCTGATCTTCAACAAACATCGTATATTCAGGCTACTGCCTCTGTAAGTATTAGTAACACATCTTGTGAGTTTCACTTGCCAAGCGTACGAGAACTCAGTCAAAAATCTCAAACGAATGGAGACAATTTTGAGGTGGAGGAAAAAGTTCAAAATACACCAAAAAGACACCACAAAAAATTAAAACAAATATTCCTAAAACTCCGAGTGGTATCATTGAAATATTCACATCGTCATTGGCAAAAAGCAATCAGACTACAATATTGAATGACCCTAACCCTATTTTAAAAAAAGAACGTAAAATCCCACGGTTAAATTCAGAACGGTACGGAGAAGTTCTCACAACAGCAGAGGTGCTAGTTAAAGTTGAAGCAGCTGAATAGAAAAAGAAATTAGATGAAAAGATGAAAGAAGAAAAGCTGCTCAAAAAATCTAAAATAAAGTAGAAAAAACAAAAAAAATCAAATCACAAAAAAAAACTTAATTTTGCAATTGGTTTCAAAAATTAAATCCAAGAGGAAGTCTACTGAAGTCAATCTATGTGATGATTCTGAGGATGATCTGGAGTCACTAGAAAATGCAATTATTAAAGAAAATACTGTAGAAATAGACTATGAAGAACCGAACTGGCACAAAATACAACCTGGAACATTTATTCTGGTTGATTTTATTGGAAACTCGAAACACAACACACTACAAGTATGTGTGCTGTGTTCAAGGTAAAGACAATAATGATGGCGAGATTCATATCGCTGGTTATGAAAAACTTAATGAAATTTCAACGCAGTTTGTTGTTAAAGAAAATGATGAGAGTGTTATAAATTTCAATCAAGTGCTGGCAATATTGCCCGAGCCTGTAGTAAAAGAAGTTGACAGAAAAATAGTCTATGAATTTAATGGGTCTGTTTCCGTTTTTGAAAAATAAATTAGGGTGTAAGGAGTAACAAATTACATCAAAATTTCTTTACTGTTTTTTGTTACCCTAATGGGTCTGCTTATTTCTTTTTTTTAATAAAGGATATAACGAGTAGAAAATTATGTTAAAATTTCTTTATTGTTTTTTTTTTTACTGTACTAGACTGTTTAAAAAGTTCGCGGCCTAACATATAGATGGTGTCACAGGTATCGAATCCATGCCATTCTTGACAAGTGCTAACCTTCAAAAGACCACATATTAATTTTCATAAACATCTGTCAATCAGTTTCGTTTTTACAGCTGTATAAAGTGCATCACCTAAGTGTACGTGAGAAAAATGGATACAAACGAATTTCGTGCGCTCATTAAACATTATTATTTGAGAGGAAAAACGGCAAAAGAAACGAAGGAAAGGCTTAACAAATATTACGGTGAATCTGCTCCATCGAATGAGTCATATGGGCACGACTGATACAGCACGCTTGGGAAGGCCGTCAGACATCACCACACCCGAAATGATCGAAAAAATTGAATTGCTTGTGGTCGATGATCGAAAAATAAAAATTCGTGAGATAGCTGATATCGTAAACATATCATGTGAACGTGTATTCAACATTTTACACCATCATTTGAATATGAAAAAGCTGTGCGCGCGTTTGGTGCCGCGTGTGTTGACTGCTTCGCAAAAATTTGAACGAGTCGCTGTTGCTGAGCAAAATTTGGGCATTATGCGACGTAACAGAACTGAGTTCTTTCGTCGATTCGTGACCGTTGATGAAACATGGATACATTATTATACTCCCGAGACGTCGCAACAGTCAAAACAATGGATTAAAAAGGATGGAAGTGCACCAAAGCGTCCAAAATCGCAACAATCGGCCGGCAAGGTGCTGGCGACAGTTTTTTGGGATTCGCGCGGCATAATTCACATCGACTACTTACAACATGGTAAAACAATCAATGCTCAATATTATTGTGAATTATTGGATCGATTTGATGCCGCTATCAAGCGCAAACGCCATCATTTGCAAAAAAAAGATCCTTTTTCATCAGGACAACGCACGAGCACACAAAGCAGTGAAAACCATGACCAAATTGATCGAATTGGGCTATGAAATCCTCGCGCACCCCCCGTATAGTCCAGATATGGCCCCGTGCGACTATTATCTCTTCCCAAACCTCAAGCGTTGGCTTGCTGGAAGGAGATTTTATTCAAATGATGAAGTGATCGCTGAAACTAAGTCGTATTTCGAGGGACTTGACGTCAGCTACTATAAAAAGGGCATTGAATTGATTGAGAACCGCTTTAATCGTTGTATCGAGCTGAAAGGAAACTTTGTTGAAGAATAAAACTTAATTTGCTTAAAAAAATGTGTTTTTATTGCTTAGGCCGCGAACTTTTCAAACAGCCTAGTATACCAGAGTTGGTTTAATGGTAATTCTAAGTCGATATATTTTCTTCTTATATTATATTTAGTGTAGGTTTTATCCTTTCTTATTTAAATGGTAGTTTTATAATTTATATTATTGTCTGACCTGTTACACATGGACCTCGTTAATAACAATTTTTGGTTCTTGTGTTTAGTAGGGATTGCTATCAACGATTCTTAGCACAGGCGGCTCAATAAAATATTTTAAAGGTATGCAAATTATTAAATATGTAATGTTCTTACCTTGTTTATAATTCCGATGGGGCTGAGGAAATTTCTTATATAATTTTATATTATTAACAGGGGAAAACCTTAACTAAATTTACTTAAATTGCATTTCACACTAATTTTATTGACACTATACATCTTGTTTCAATATCAATTAATATTGTTTTTCGAATATTTTATGCACGTTAATTTTTAATTTTTAAAAGAGCTTTTGACTTAACTTTTCGCAAAATATTTATTTCGTTTTCATCAAAATCACTGTCTTTTTCACAATATTTAACTATTGATGTCAACATTTTGCAAATTTCCTTAGTGGTTGGTACTGGAGATTCTTCTTCGTCATCACTATCGTCAGAATTTGTTTTTTCTTCAAATATGGTTTTAACAATATCTTCATCAGATAACATTTCGAAACCTTCTTCGAATTTATCACAATCTAACCAGTTTGGTAATTGTTCATTATTAATATCTAAGAAGTTTGGAATGACATCCGCTAAATCTTCAATTGCCGGAATGTTGACTTCTGATGCATCCTGTAAATTAAAGGGTAGAAGTTTTTTCCAACATCCCTTAATACAATTATCTGTAATGATGCTCCAGGCTTCTTCAATTAAATGAAAACTTGTTAATAGTGTAATATTTTTCAAAAAATCCACTAAATGCTCATTTTCATCTTTAAGCAGTAACTGTCTTAGTAAATTTTTTTTATGTCTTTTAAAAGTTTCTATTACGCCTTGATCAAGCGGTTGAATTAAGGATGTAACATTCGGGGGGAAGTAAATCACTTTAATATTTGAATACTGTTCACTTGAGTAAATATCAAAAAACGTACGGCTGGAATTCTCTTCGTCTTTTTGGAAATTATTTAAAAATAAATGAGGTGGGGCGTTATCTATAAGTAAAACTACTTGTTTTGTATTAACGCTGGGTACAAAATAATTATGGAACCATTCCGAAAATAGTTCAGAATCCCTCCACGCGTTTCGTTGATTATTATAAACCACTGGAATGTGATTTATATTTTTTAAACATCGTGGTTTTTTATACTTCCCGATTACCAGTGGTTTTAATTTATGGCTTCCTGTAGCATTACAGCAAAACAAAATCGTCACTCTTTCTTTCGGTTTTTTAAACCCAGAAGCTGTTGGTTCATCTTTTGCCGCTAATGTTTTATTTGGAAATAGTTTCCAAAAGAGGCCTGTTTCGTCTGCGTTGTATATACAATCAAGACTATAATTGTTTTCGTCTATATACTTTTTAAAATTTTCCTTAAATTTTTCTGCGGCACTACTGTCACTCGATAAGCTTTCGTCCTGTATTGATACCTGTCGTATTCCATGCCATTTTTAAATCTTTGCAGCCACCCACTGCTAGCCGTAAAAGAAGATGAGCTCTCTATTTCATTGGCAAACATTAAAGCCTTTTGTTTCAAAATATCACCTGATATTGGCTCGCCTAAAGCTCGCTTCTGCTCTCGTCCTCAATTTGAGAATTTTTAGGACTTCTTCTTGTCTTTTTATCGAGAGGTCCACTTTCACTTTTTGTTTTATTAAAGTCTTTTAAAATGTTCTCTTTATTTTGGTGCACGCGAGTAATTACAGATGGGTGTACGTTAAATTTTTTACCAATATCTACTAACTGAAGTTCACCTTTTTGAATTATCTCTAAGATGTCTACTTTTTCTTTTAATGAAAGATAATGTTTTCTTTTATGAGGAAACATATTTAAACTCAATTTAAACTTATATTCACTTACAACAAATTTCAACAAATATCAAAGCACTAGTAATTTAAGTCAACAATTATTAATAACACTAACTTAAACTAATTTTGACTAACGTAAATTAACAGTAGCACTACTAATTTAAGGCAACAATAGCACTAACTTAAATAATGTTAATTTAAGTTAACAATAGCACTAATTAATTCAAACTAATAATAATTAACACTGCAATAAAAATATTTAAAAAAAGTTTATTTAATTTTTTTTTGTATAAAATAATACGTATTCAAGATGATACACAAAGAGAAGTAAGAAAAGCAAATCAAATGAATGTCTTTTTACAAATATGTAAACGTAAATTTTGAAAATAATCCTTAGGCCTGTTAAGAAGAAAGATATTCACATGTGTTATGTAACAATGTAACACATGTGTCTAAATTATGAATAGTCATAGCTAAAAGCATTAGCTCACATACAATTTTACAGGACAACATATTACATATAATAGGATAGGCTATTATCAAAGCATAGCCAGTCGATGGGTCAGAACCACGTCAGAACACAGGGTCAGAACCTCAGGGCACATAAATTATTAATATTTATTGCATGTTTTGTGTCTTATGTCTTATTTATGTCTATGTGCTTATGTCATTCAAAAGTTTAAATAAAACTAACATAGAATATTTTGTAGTTTTGTACAATAATTTATGTTTTTTTGTTGAATAATTTTGAGATACTTACCTATCTTTTTTATTTTAACAGATCTAAACATATAATTGTTCAATCATTATTGCTTAAAAAATATGTACCGGTACTCTATGTGTGTAGATGTACCTATATGTATATATTACGTATATTACATACATATGATATTAATCATTTATTATTTGTATGTATCTAGTGAATGACTGAATGAGATAATTTTAGTACAGGAATATTTTTTTATTTTAACATAAATTTATAAATCTAGGAAATACATAATAGTTTGTTATTAGATGAGATTAATAATTAGTATTCACCCTATCAGCTACGAAAACTTTTACAAACTGTGAACTAATAAATTTAAATAAACTCATTAAATGGAAAAAAAATATATAAATAAAAATTTGGAAAGAAATTTTTATTGTAGCTACATGACAGGTATGCATAATAACAGTTTATTAATTTTAAAGCCGCCACAGAAACAACAGGTAAAATATTTGTACTTTTGTAAACATAAACATGTTTTTTTGCAACTTTTTGTTTATATTAAAGAGAGAGATAAATTAATGAATTATTATTAACCGGATTGCTTATAGCGAGGCAGATGTGTATTATAGTACCGGTCGAGATCTCAGGGGCGCCATGTGCGGGTTTTTCGTTGATTAAGTCGAACTCGTCCAGTAAAAATAACACCTAGCTGGACGTATTACTGAATATTTTCCCCCACGACAAAAAAAAAACTCTTAGTTAATCCAATTTAAGATACTCAATTAATTCGTTATTTATGATTCAATAAAAAAAATGAAATTAATTCTATCGTTTTATTTAATTTTGTCCTTATTACTTTGTGTGAGGTAATTGTGAACAAATGTTTTGGGATAATTTTGAACATATATTTTAATGAAAAATATTGAAATTAATTAACAGAATACGATTTCATCTACATCTATTCAGATTTTGGATTGATGTATATCTAAAGAAACAAAAAAGATACTCACAATTACCCCGGCGGATGTGGGGTAATTTGAATAGCATTTTATTACATTTTAGTAGCTATAATTTTTTTACTTTGTAAGTACTAAATGAAGAGAGAGATTTAAATATTATCCTACCAAACAGACAAGATTTTAACGTTTAAAATAAACACTATATAAACATTTGAAACTTTCCACATTACCCCAGTCAACCCTACTACTATGAAAAAATTACTTTCGGTGGTACGCAGTTTTCAGCGGTGCTACGTCTGTGCTAAAACGCGTGGAACCTGATTTTCAGCGTTAAATTAAAATTATAAATAATGAAAGTAGAGTTTCAGGAGTTGGGACTTTTTTATTGCAAATTTCCTCCTCTTTAAGAATCTTTTTGTTTCATTTCTTAACTATTAATAGTTTTTAAGTTATTAACAAAAAACTGAACCCCCTCGTTTCTTTCATCTTATTTTTAGTTACTAACAATTGTAATTTTTTATGTGCAATAAAATCCTTAAAATACATTTTTCTATAGGTCATTCTGAATCGAATGAGCTATTGCTCATATTTTTAACAGCTTTATCACCATTTTTCAAGTTTTCCAACTTGTGGACTAGACTAATATAACAGCAGCAGTTGGTTAGAGATATCCCTATCACTAAAGATGCTACGGACGTTATGATTTATTAAATTAATTATTTTTTAAAGACAAAATAGGGTAAAAGTGAGTATTACTGGCACTGAGTCAAATATTGGCACTTATAATTTCAGTACTGAATTTTAAGAATTCTGTTACAAATATTTAACCCTTTGCACTCGAACCATTTTTTAGTATGGGTACTCAGCTACTCGACAGTAGTTTTAATAAAAAATTGTAATACATCAAAGATAAGTATTTTAAACAAAAGTAGTTTACTTACATATTTTATTTTTATTTGCATATTACAAACATTATATTTTAATATTAAATTTTATAATTTTCCTTAGTGTGATATTTGAAGTAAAGAATAGGATGGCGCCTGAGAGGCGCCTTTCGAGTAGAAAGGGTATTTATTGTGTCGCCGTGTCGGCGCCTATCGAGTGCAAAGGGTTAATATTGGTTTTGTTTTACATATGCGACAAACCTATGTTAATAACATTATAAAATTTGAAGTTGGTAGTACTGATGCCGCGAATATATGTAAGACATCAAGTGAATTATAGTTAAAATTGGTAAATTTCTTAACAAAATCATAAGGCAATATAAAACAACTACAGCCCGTATTTAAAGGAATTTTAATATTTTCAATAAAAATTCCAATATACATGAATTTATGAATGTTTAAACCATCTATTTGATTAATTCTAACCTAAAAATAATTAATTTAAGCAAAATAAAAGGGTGTGATAACAATTTAATTCAAAAGTTTGTCAAATCCAATAGTTGGCACCTGGTGGTAACAACTAAATTTTTACAGGCTGATATTAACTGAAGTTTTTTAAATAATTATAAATAAGATTTTTAAATAAAAACTATCGTATACGCTTAAAATAATATTAAAAAATTGTAAAGACAATTCTTGGCACCCAAAATTTTTAACAGAATTATTCATAAATTAAATTTTATAATTGTTGTATCCGTAATAGTAAGTTAGGAACAATAGGCAAGTTTTCTATACGGCTGCTTAAACGGAACTGATTTTATTCACTTTAAAAGTATATGGGTGAATATTTGAAAATGGAGTCCAGACATGTCCCAGCATATTTGCGTTTTCCTTAGCGATAAAATAATTACTTAAATACGTTTAATGCATTGATAATTCGTTATTATAATAGGTCAGTGAATGTTGTTTTACCAAGTATTTTATAATTTCTGCAATTTGCAACTAAAATGTCCATCAGTATAATAAATTAAAAAAGCTGAAAGATAATATATCTGTTAAAGAATGTGTGATACATATGGATTTCAGCGAGAATTATAATACTAAATATTCTCAGGAAATTCAGACTTTTCATTTTGGAGGATCAAGAACTCAAATAAGCTTTCACACAGCAGTTATCTATATGCGCAACCCAGACGACCATTCTATATCTACAACTTGTGCGTGTACTTTCGCAAATAGTTTAGCACACGGACCAGCTGCCATTTAGGCGCACTTGAAACCAATTTTCAAACTACTGCCCAAACGTATTTCAACCATTCATTTTATTAGCGATGGACCAGTAACCCAGTACAGAAATTAGACAATGATGTATATGTTAGCCTGTCAGTTACAAAGTTTTTTCCCTGGAGGGGAATATTTTGATTGGAATTTTCATGAAGCTGGTCACGGTAAGGGTGCACCCGATGGCGTTGGAGCTGTCTGCAAAAGAACTGCGGAAAAATTTGTTGCTCTGGGAAACGATGTTTCTTCCATAGATTCTTTAGTTAATGTAATTAAAGAGAATTGTTCAGATATTAAAATATTTGTAATCAGCGATGAGGATATAGATGAAATTGCTTCATTAATTAAGACAAATGCCCAAATTATTCTCTCATTGAAAGGAACGTTACAAGTACATCAAATTTGTGGAAACATTTATTTGCCAAATAAGATTGTGATGAAGTTTTTAAGTTGCTTCTATAACAAAGACGGTTGTAATCATTAAAAATTCGGTGTGCTTGATTATCGAGTTTCGGAAACTAGGACTTTATTGGACTTTATTTGATTGGAATTTTCATGAAGCTGGTCACGGTAAGGGTGCACCCGATGGCGTTGGAGCTGTCTGCAAAAGAACTGCGGAAAAATTTGTTGCTCTGGGAAACGATGTTTCTTCCATAGATTCTTTAGTTAATGTAATTAAAGAGAATTGTTCAGATATTAAAATATTTGTAATCAGCTATGAGGATATAGATGAAATTGCTTCATTAATTAAGATAAATGCCCAAATTATTCTCTCATTTAAAGGAACGTTACAAGTACATCAAATTTGTGGAAACATTTATTTGCCAAATAAGATTGTGATGAAGTTTTTAAGTTGCTTCTATAACAAAGACGGTTGTAATCATTAAAAATTCGGTGTGCTTGATTATCGAGTTTCGGAAACTAGGACTTTATCTGTAGAAGATATATATTCTGAATCTGAAGATGATAGTTACAACCAAACTAAAAACATTGAAATTGCTGGAACTTCTGGGTTATCCAATTTCAAAACTCAGTATTCAACGGGCGATTTTCTGTTGGTCCAATTAAGAGGGGTGAGAAGAAGAATAAGTATTATAGATACGCAGCTATTTGCTCAGGAAATGTAGACGAGGAAGGCGAAGTTAAAGTGACTTTCTTGAAATTGTGTGACAACAAAGGTCTCATTTTCAGGGTTGATGAAAACGATACGATATATCGTATGTGACATTGCAGCAAATTCTTTATTCATTACCCACCCCAAAAGTCGAAATGAAAGGCGACAGATACTTTTATAAATTTCCCAATTCAGTAGAGGTTTTTGAAAATAAGTGATTTTACCTAATATTAATACTGCTTTTTAAACTATTACAAAGTTGATCTCATAAATGACTACTATTAATAAGTATTTTGTTTAACAATGAAAAAAAAAGACTGATTAGTTATGAGAACGATCAATGTGATTTATTTTTAAGTAATGTTAAAATGTTGAATATTAGAGAATATGTTATTTTGTTACAGAAATGTATTGTTTAATTTTATAACTACTTTTTTTCAAAATAAATTTGTTATAAATACAGTTTTCTTTATTTTTTGGATTGACATAATATACTGACCCTGTCGGATTAAGTAATTCCCCTGCATTAGTGTAATTACCTTGGCAGATGTAATTACCCTGGAACTAAAAAAATACTATATAATACAAAATAATGTCTGGCCCGCTTGGAATTGAGTTAGTTCTAATTAAATTATCACAATAAAACAAGAAAAGTACATAAAGTCCTATTTAAATGATTGGCCATCATCCATAGAAAAAGGTTCCATATTTCAAATATTTACCCATATACAAAAAATCACCGACAACAAATTGATTAATTCTTGTTTTACGTATGTACGTATATGTACATATAAAGTATAACATACTCTATTGGACATGCCCCATCATCACTTCATAACAAAAAAATTAATATGATTAATTCCATATTCAAATTTCCCATCACACATACTAATCATTACGCAGTCGCATGATCAACCAATAATAACCACTACCACACCTTGTCAACTTACAGTTAACAAACAATACTCAAACAAGCATGGTTACTTAAAGTTTCTCACATTTTTATTAACAATTATTTTAATTTTTATTTAAATTTTATTTTAAAATAAGTTTTATCAAGTGAGGATGAGGAATGTGCAAAAATAATAAATACAACTTAAATTCTTTAAAATAATGGAATAAAAATCAAATCTTTACATTATATCAATAGTAAGTAAACAACAACGAAATTGCAGACATTTTACTCAAACCAATTTATCATTACAGTTATATAATATTATCTTCAAAATGACGTGAACACTAAATGATATAAGGATTTGAACATTATACCAAAAACTGAAACATAATGAAAACCAAATTGACAATCAAATTCCAAATTTCAAATTTATTTTACAACGTAAAAATTAGAATTAAACTGACAATGGAAAAATTCTTTCCAAAAAATTTTGTATAAAGAAACCTTTGTAAGTTGTATAAATTGTCTTACTACTAAATTACCAAAAAAAAAAAAAACACATTATATTCTAAAAAAAAAAAAAAACTTGTAAATTAATTTATAGATTTAAAATGTACCTGAGGAACCCGTGAAGGGTGAGATATATATCGTACTAATCAATTTGAAATTTTATTCATGGTGAGAAAACTCCTAAAACAATACTCAAAATTATTTAATTAAAATTTTATTCTAAATATAGCTGAGTAATTCCATGTATAAACCGATCGCCCAAAAACGGCATGTTCTCCAAATTTAATTTCCATGTGTATATAATAAGTTTAAGTGGTACTGAGCTATGTACTCCAATATTATTGAATTACCTTCGACTTTGTCTGAGTTATAATTATTTAAAGTTGCGTTCAAGATCAGAAAATGGGGATTCCTCAAAATATTTTATCAATTTTTTATCAAGCTAAAAGAGTGGGGGATAGGTACGAACGAGAATGGTTGGATGAAACGAGAGCTTTTTTACGGATATATTTCTAATGTCTTGTATCCAAATTTAGTAAGAAAAAATGTTAGCTTTCCAATTATTTTATTTTTTATTTACTTGGACCGGAGACTAAGTGATTTATGTAATAAATTAAAAATAATATTAATAGCACTTTATCCTAACAGAACAAGAATTTTACAACCGGCAGATTTTAGGATAGAAAGCAAGAAATTAGGATAGTAACAAGAAATCATTAATTGGAGAAGAACACATCCGTATGAAGCACTTACTAAAGAAAAATTTGCACCATTACTTAAATTAGTAATTGAAAAGCATATAAAAACTGAAACAGTTATAAATGGTTTTCGTGCTTGCGGACTCTACGCCTGGAACCCCAATAACATTGATTTTTCTAAATGTTTCGGAAAGAAACGAAATCATGATAATTTGTTAACAAATGAAGATGAGTTAACAATTAGTTTTAAAAGATTTAAAGAAATTATAGGGCAAGAATTAATTAATGACTTTTTAGCACAAGATGTTCAAAGTAAAAATCAAAACAATCAAGATAAATCAATTGGATATAAAATCTTGTGTGAATTTAAGAAAATTGGGGAAGGTTTGAACAACAATAATCAAATTGATACTGATAACAAAAACAAAACTTCAGTTGAACAAAATGACTACTTAAAAATAAACAATTTGGAAATTGAAGTAGATAAATGATGAAGAATTAAATTCAGAACTTAGGATTTTTATTTCTAATTTGCCGGTAATTCTAGAAGAAGAATTATTAATTCTTATTCATATTAATTCATATTCAAATTCATATTAATTCTTATAAGTTGGACACCTCTATATGTTGGAAACCTATCTAATTTGGACAGTTTTTTAAAATAATTTTTGATATTTTCACCTGTTTACGTCGGACATTCATGTATTTTACACGTGACCGAAACACGTGTTAGTAATGTTATGAGTACCAAATATCGCTAACTAAAAAATTCGATCAAATTAAAAACCCTAGGGACTTTTGGAAGTTGGCTAATTTTACGGTATGTATGCCACAAAATCTGATTAAATTAAAATAAAAATTATATTTCCAAAAGTATAATCTGTTTGTTCGTTTATTTACAATTCTGTTTTTAATTTTTTTTTTTTTGTTTTTTTTTTTTTATTAGTCTGCTTATTAATAAAACTATTAATTATTTGAAAAAATATAATTAAAATTTCTGAGTCTACCTTAGACTCTATTTTAACCAAAAATTCCCCATTGTAAAATGAACTAAACAAAAATTAATTCCCCAGTTAACATGTACAAGTTTTTTCAAGGAATCTAATACGGTTCATTTCACATTTAAATAATTTCCGTTTTCTTGGCTTTATCTCTTTCATTATTGCACTTACGTAAATTTTAAAATTGCAGTTTGTTTTTAGAAAAGAAGATTGATTTGTTTAAAATAAAAGAATTATTTAATTTTTTAACTTTGACTCATGATCAATTGTATTTGAAATAGGGTATAATAACTAAAATCCAATTTACCTTAAAATTGAGATTTAAAATGTTAACACTAATTAGCTTAAAATTTCTTCATACTTTTTTCTAGTCTTCTATTTATTAAAAACAAAATTTAAAATAAAACTGGAAGAATTGAATTTTACACAAAATAATGCATGACAAACAACATGACATTTATAAAATAAAATACAATAACATTTTCTAAGTAAAGACACCAAGTATTTATTATACTTTATAATATATTATAAAATTAAAATTTTTAAAGTTTTTAACTGTGATTTTAATTAGCACTGTAATTTACTTTGGTTTACGATTTCTTCAAATTTATAATAATAGTTGCAAGATTCCACTGTTTATGGCAGGTTTATGGCATACACGGCATACACTAGCAGGTTATGTTGATTATATGGTAGACACTTAAACAGCCAAGACAAAAGTGATGTTTAACTACATACGTACATACATAACTACAATGAGAGGCCTAAGCAAATAAACGTTGTCTTGGTTCCTCCGGCGAATTAGTTGTAGTGGGGCAAGAAGATCTATATATATAAAAGCTTTATTGTCGTAAATATTTACAATTTTACGATACAGTAAAATATGTACATAATGCAGTTACATTACCCAGGTAGAAACCTTTAACATGTATTTACAATGATTAGTATATGAAAGCTTAGTATCTACAGGCACTTGAATAGAAATCAGGATAAAATTTTCAAAAACCTGATTCGCTGTAGGGGAAAAGCCCCAGGAGTGGGAGTTTGCCCCAGGTCCCGAACACTCGGGAGATGGTGCAAAGTCCCACTCAACAGTCTTAGAGACTGTTTTCAGGTAATTGAAGGTACTATTGAAGTATGCTTGTAATGAGTCTAGTCTTCACTTGGTGTGGTACATGTTTGGCTACACAACTGATTGTGGGATTATCATGTTGATGTAGATGACGTAGAAATTTTGTAGTCATCTCGATGATGTAATCCTTAATGAATGGGATGTTCGCGTCTTCGTGAATCTGTTGCACGGTCGTGTACATGGGATGCTGTGTAATGATTTTGACGAAACGATTTTGCAATCTTTGCAGCTTCTTTAAGTTTGATTCTGATGTCGCCGCCCAGATTTGAGCTCCGTACAACAGGACTGATCTGGTACATGTTTTATATAGCATGAGCTTGGTGTTTATGTTTAGCGGAGAGTTGCCGTTTATGAATGGATAGAGCACGTGCAGAGTTGAGTTGGCTTTTTTAATTCTATTAGTTACATTATCTGTGTACAGCAGCTTCTTGTCGAGTATGACTCCAAGATATGTAACGTTTCGCTTCCATTCCAGTGGTTGGCCCTCCAGAATGATTTGTCTTTGTGGCTGCATGCGCTTTCGGGAAAACATTATTGCTTCCGATTTTTGGACATTGAGCTTCAATTTCCAGTTTTTTAGGTAGCTGGTAACTTGTTCAAGGTGCTTCTCCAGCCTATTAATTATAAGGTCCTGGTTTCTACAGGAGGTATAAATTGCGGTGTCATCTGCGTAGATCGCGGTGTGCACTGCTTCGGTTTTTGGAATGTCATTTATATAGATGTTGAATAGGATTGGGCCGAGTATGGATCCTTGTGGAACACCCGCGCTGACCTCTCTGGAGCTGGATGAAGCGTCGCCAAGCTGAACGAAGAAGGTACGGTTTTGCAGATAATTTTTAATTAAAATTATCAAACGAGGCGGAGTATTAATATTAATTAATTTTGAAATTAATCCTTCGTGCCACACGCTATCAAAGGCTTTCTGCAGATCCAGAAGCACCATGCCAGTACTGTCCTTTAGGTTCATATTGGTTCCAATGTAATCCGTAACTCGGGCGATCTGGTCGATTGTACTGTGCTTTGCTCGGAACCCGTGTTGTTCATTTATGATAATCTTCTTTGTATCAAGATGTTTATTGAGTTCGTTCAATATGAGTTTTTCCAAAATTTTGCTGAGTGTAGAGAGTAGACTAATGGGTCTGTAGTTGTTTGGGTCCGCTTTGTTCTTGTTTGCCTTGGGGAAGAATTTTGGCCCTTTTCCAGTCTTGCGGGAAGTACATGAGCTTGAAACAGGCTATGTAGATATAGTACAGTTGAACAAAAGCTTTCCTTGGTAGATTACTAAGTTGCTTGTTGGTAATGCAGTCCTCGCCCGGGGCTTTATTTTTCTTGAAACGTCTAACAATTTGGCTAATGGTTTTTGGAGTGAAGTTGATGTGAGATGCATCAGGCTGCAATTGATTTTCAAGTTCTGTTGTGCATCGTAGAACATCGTTCTCGAGGGGAGATGCCTGTTGTGAGGTGACGTTGTGCGCTTCTTGGAAGATATCAGCCAGTATTTCAGCTTTTTCTTGATTTGTTGTGTATTTTCTATTGCCACTCAGTAACGGCGGAATGGTATCTGCGGGATTTTTTAACACTTTGTATGTTTTCCAGAGTGAGTTGTCTTGAGTTGTCAAGTTTTTAACTTTTTCTTCCCAAAGTGAGTGTTTGACGGCCCGCAGTTGTACTTGGATCTGTAGATTAATCTGGTTTCTTAGTATTCTGTAGTAATCGTTACGGGTTCTCTGCCAGAGACGTCTTATTGCATTCCGTTGCCTTTTTAGCTCCATTATGTTGTCGTCACAAGATGTCGGTTGCTCATGTTTCTTAATTTTCCTAGTGGATATGTTGTATGTGTCGTGGAGAATTTCTGTGAGCTTTTTAATTTCGATATCGATATCTTGAATAGTATTTATCTTTGGATTGATTTCAATGTGTTCGTTGGCAATTTGTTTGTATAGTTTCCAATCCGTTATTGAGATGCTTGGCTGTTTGTGTCTGACTTGCAGTGGGATGATGGTGATGACCGGATAATGATCGGATGAGAGATCGTGTATTGTGCACGGCTGCGTAAATTGGTCGATGTTTTTATTCAGAAAGATATCTATTGTCGACGGATTTGTATTCCCTCTTTGATATGTTGGAGTAGGAGGGTACATGATTATGTAGTTGTTGTTTTCGCTATGTTTTTGAAGGATCAGCCCGTTTCCTTTTGTATCCAAACATCCCCAGTTCCGGTGATGAGCGTTGAAATCACCGCCAAATAAAACTGTCTGGTACTTGCACATGATGAGATTCAGATCCGATTCCAGGAGTTTTGTGCCAGATGGGGTTATGTGCTGATAAGCCACACCGATGCGGAATTGATTGGTGCTTTTGATTTTAACTACTTTCGGGCTCTTCTTCATGGGGTATCCCTTTTCTTATAATTATAGCCACACCTCCAGATCTCTTGTTTGCTGGTGTGTCCCTTCGGTAGATGTGATAGTCACGTATCTTGATTTTATCTGTGTTAATCAGCCAGGTTTCTGTTATGAGAGCTACGTCTATCTTGTTTTCTTTTAAAAATAATTCAAGTTCTAAAAGTTTAGGTTTAATGCTGGTTGCATTCCATGTCATGATTTTAAGTTGCTTTAGGAAATTAGCCATCAATAATTGCTGCACATTCTATAAAGGCGTTGATTTTCGATAGACCATCTGTGCATGTGACAAGTTTGGCATTTAATTGCTTAATGGCTGAGATCATCTTCTTGATATCGACTAATTGGTTCAATTTTCGGATTTCGTCCATCAGCGTGCCGAAATCTTCGCTACTTGGACTGGAGTTGTTTGTGTCATGTGTGATAGCTGACGGGTGATTCCATACAGGCGTTCTTGGTGTAGGTAACCGTGGGAAATTTTGCGTATGAATGTTGAAACTTGGAGCTGATTTAGTAGCTTGCCGCTTGACTTGTGTTTTCTTGGATATAAAGTCAAGTAAAGCAGGACATTCGCTATAACTGGCAGCGTGAGCTCCCCCGCAGTTGAAACATTTTGGTGCTTCTTCTGGTGTTTTGGAACATTCCTTTGTAAAGTGTCTTTTAGCACACTTGACACAGGCAGGCATGACATTGCAGTTTCCGGCGGTGTGTCCAAAAGCTTGACATCTGTAGCATTGAATTACGGGCCGTTTCGATTCAAATTTTTTCCAGTAAACCGTAGAACTGAGAACATATCTTATCCTGCGGATATCAGCTAGGCGAGTTCCGTTCTTGAAATTTACTTTGTATATCGGGTACATTGGAGTGTTGCTCCTATCCTTACTTTGAATTAAAGTACAGCTCAGTGGCTGATGTCCTCGAATTTGGAGATCTTGTAAAATGTCGTTAGGATCCATAGCTGGCAATCCTTTGAGTGCCACCACTAATTGCTTTTCAGTTGAGATACTGTACGTGTGGTACTCAATATTTTTTGCAGATAATTCATTTTTAAAATTCTTATAATCTTCAATATCTTCAAAGTTGACTTTAAATTTGTCGCCCAGATATTTAGTATTGAAATCTTTTTTACATATTGATTTGATGTCGTCGATTGTTTCTTTGTAATTTGTGGGAACCTTGTGTACGATGACTGGTGGCGGTTTCACTTTCTTCGTGGTAATTGGTTCAACTGCTGTCAGAGTGTTTTCAACTGAATTATTTGCAGTTACGTCCATTTCGACGTCATCCGGTCTGTTATTCACTAACGTTGCAAATCTGTTCGCTGTAGGAACGCTGTACTGTACGTTTGGCATGGTGCTGTTATTAGCGGTGGCTTGAGTTGTTACATTTGATGGTGTACCCATTTTTGAAAGGGCCTGGATAACTCTTCGCCTTTTCAGGCAAAATTTTGCAGAATCATTATCACTTTCGGTATTAATGGCTACCGCTTGGGCAGCCCTCTAGACACTAGGTTTACTTTTAGTCCTCAGTTTGTCACAATTTTTCACAAAAAACAACTAAAATGTCATTCCAAACTAACCACTAAAAATATCAATTGCACTTTTAATTGCACACGAAACGTTTATACTTAACAGTCACAGTATGTTTTTTCACAAAATATAATTTGTTCATACTAGGTTGTTTAGTTCACTATTGCACATAAAAGTTTTTGGTTAAATTAAAGTCACCTTAAATAATTTCACAGTGTCCACTTTCACTAATCATTTAATTAAACTGTCTACTCATACTCTATATTTTCCACTGTATACTCTACTCAATTTCTGCTCTACTCTGGTTAATCCAATTACTGTACTCATCAAGAAGATCTATCGTTACCATTTTTCAAATAAATACTTTTATATATAGGGTCATTTCGCCGGTTTTCGTCCAATTAGTAGAGTTCATAGGTTTATGACATAAGAAAAGTATGTTTTATTAATCCATTGTTATTGAATTATGTTGCTATTTATTACTCATATATTCTATTTTAAGCTTAAATAAAACGGTAACTAATTACGTTTGTTTTTTTATAAAAAAAAAAATAATAATGATAAATATATGGGTTTCGCTAGTTTTCGTCCAAAACAATTAGTTGTCGTCCACATTTAGGCTAGTTTTCGACTACGATGTAGGATAAAGATTGTTATAAATTAATTTTAATAAAAAGCGAATGTTTATATTTATTTAGGGCACTTTAAAAATAAGATGTCCTAAGACCTAAGACGGAAGACCTTCTTAGCCCTTCCTATTTATTTATTTATTTATAGGTACATAGAAAAATAAATGAACGAAAATTAAAAAGCAGAATGTTAACGTAGTTTTCAGTTTTCGTCCGTATGATTTAAACTTTTGTAATTAATTTAACGCAAACAATTGTGTATACAAAAATTAAATCTCTAATCAAGAAGCCAATAATAATTGTCCAAAATAAAGCTTTTCAATTTCACAATATTTAGCTAGATTAAAAGAATAATTGTTTCCTTTTTCGTCCAAGTGGTCGAAAATTGAAGTTTTTAAAGCACTAGTAATTTAATAACAATCCACTAAAATTTTACTACTTAATTTTAAATTATATGTATGTAATTTGTACTTCTTGTCACGTTCAATGTGTCCTAAATAAATATTAAAAACAAAGCTAGATTGCACCAAAAACAGTATTAAAGCTTACCGTAAGGCCACGTCGTAGCACTATCTTTTTGTACATCTACATGCCGTTCGCACAACACGAGAACCATGCATTAATTTGGGAATTTTTTTAGAAACATAATGTTATCAAATAAATATTTTCTATCAATGTTTTCATTGGTTAGGTATTAGGTTTCTAATAAATTCAAATATGCTCGGTTATCTTTTTTTATATTAGTATTTTATGCTATTGTTTAAAACAGTACAGTAAAATAGACGAATAATGAACCTGGAAATGACCCTATATTTGAGGGTTGCCATTTTTATTCATAGAGATAGTACAGTGTGAACGGAGTGGTGGTCATGATCGGAGAAAGTGGTTATGGACGGAGAAAGAAAGATAGAAAATATCTACTTGATGCAATCTGTACTGTTTTTATTTTTGTTTCATAACACATGCGCATTAGTAGACTTTATATAGTGCATAATTTCAATTTAAAAAAATGCGCAATAAATAATAGGAAAATTTTCATTTTTTCATTATGAAAATTCACATGTCTATTTTTTATTTTGCATGCACAATGTAGTCCTTCAGCATATTGCTTATCATGCAGTTTTTTTTTTTTTTGTTATAAATTCCCATTTAATACATTTAGTTTTATTATAAAAAAAATAGGACCTTATTTTGACCAATAGGCAAAATAGTTTAGACTAAAATAAGGTTTAAAATTTGTTGAATCACGGTAATCAAAATTCGCTGCTAAAATTTTACATGCCCTTTGATTCGATTCTGCTGCATCAGAAGTTACACTAACTACATTAATATTTCTTTAATTTAACTTCACTAGTAAATCTTTCAAAAGAACAGCTTTCTCACTGGCAGTTAACGAGTTCGTAAAATAGTACAATAAGTAGACAATCAACTACATCAATTGCCGATGTTCGAAATAAAAAGAGACAGAAACTGTATAGTAATTTTTTGTTTTTTTCTGTTGGGCCAGCGCATTTTTGATGGTTTGCCTGCTTTATTGTATTATCTCTATGGTAAATAGTCCGATCTGGCAACCCTGCTCTGTACTCGCACAAATACACTACCGTAGACCGGGCTGAATAGGCACGAATTCAGACTTCACACCGTATTTTTTTGTATTTATTTTATGAGTACCTAATGTTTAATATATAAAAATGTAAGCGAGGATGGTCACTTTATCACAGTATCCAAAAAATTTTGATAATATCGGTGGTTTTTGAAAAAAATAACAAAAATTATATAATTTCTTCTCTATGAAAAACTGTGGTCAAAAGAGACGATAAAAGGGTGAATGGGGACACCAAATTTGAAATTTAAATATAACATAATTTCGAATTTTTCGTATTTATATATTCAAAAAAGAAATAATACTTGATGATTTTCTGTAGAAATAAACGTGGAATCTAAAATAAAGTTTATAAAGCATAGAAATGTTATCTTGGATGTGCTTATAAAAATATTGAATGACTTGATAACCTTGAAAGTGCTCTCTTCTATGCTTCAATACATGCTTCATCCGTCCCTAATCACCCCACATTCGTCCCTTTATAGTTTTATATAACATCCCTGTTAACCTATACAGTGTCCCTATTCACAACTTGTCCGTCCCTATTAACTTCCAACTTCAAATCTATCCTCCAAATCTCAAATCCTCATTATTTCCTCTTAAAAAAATAAAAACAAATAAAAATCTGCAGTCTTCTTTTTTCAGATATGTTCCAAATAATTAAATTTTCGATTAAACAACAATTTATTCATAAGAGCACCGAAATAAATAATTTTAAGATAAAGTTTTAAGGAACAAAAAATAGCACTGTTTGAAGACGTCAATCTAAACTCAATTTTTAATATTTTTTATTTAACTTCAAGCTTAGTCACTATTGTTACCCGAAAGAATAATGATTATACTATAATTTAAGTAAGATATATGTTCGCATTTACACTTAGTATTTTTAAATTAAGTTCATGAATCACATTTTTCGTTTCGTCCCTATTCAACCGCCTGTCCCGATTGACCCTACCCTACGGTATATCTTTTAGAAATACGCATACATAAAATAAGGAATAAAGGCGCCAGAGGTCTTAGTGCCCATACTGAATAATACATGGAAGAGCGGGTGTGACTTAAGAAAGTTGATGAAAATCTTGTACACAGAATCGTATCTTTCTGATGGACAAAGAAAAGAATATATATGGACAATACATTCTCTTCCAACCATTTGTATTGTTTGTGTCAAAGCACTCGGTATATTGCGTACTGCATAGTACCTGACCAGTCTACTAGTGTAAAGCTGGATACACGCATGAGCACGAAAACACGTGAGGCAAGCCGAGGATGTACACTTTCTCAAGTGTATATGTCTAAAGCGGCTTCTACACGATGCTACGAACGTTCCTTCCAACATTCGATCGAACGTTTGAGGCAATTAAGTTCGATAGTTGGTGCGACGAATGTATCTGCTACACGGTGAGTCGAATGTTTGATCCAATACGAATGATAATGTGTTGGTACTCAGTGGACAACGCTGTTATCTGTCTGATGTTATCTCTAATGTTATACACTGATGTTGTCTCTCTTCACATGAACGAGTCGTGCGCAACCAACGAACGCAACCAACACTGACCTTCAAACGTTCGAAGCATCCCTTTGACTCGGTGCAAGAATACCGACATCGAACGGGACACGACCAAATGCGAATGTTTGACGCTCGACATTGGACACTCGTAGGTTCGAACAACGGCTACACGATGCTATGAACCATCCAACGTCGAATGTTGGAAGGTGTTCGTAGCATCGTGTAGCAGCGGCATAATCGGAGCGTGATAACATGCTTCCAGTATTGCCAACTTGGTGGTTTTGCCACTGAAACTAGTGGTTTTGAAATTCCCACAGTGGGGAAAATTTGTTTCTAGTAGTTTGTAGTTTTCAGTGTTGCCGTCTTAGTGATTTTACCATTAAAACTGCTGGTTTATTCTATGTGATTAAAAGAGTTGTATTATAAAAATACACAATATATAAAATAAATATAAATATATTTTGTTGTCGAAAAGCGAAAAGCTTTTTTTTGCTTGTCGATGAACAGTTTTTAGTGGTTTCTTAACCGCTTCAAAGTCGAATCTAGTAGTCTCTATTCTAGTGTATGCGTTGTACATTATAATAATTTTTTAACCGTTTGTCTTACTGTTGTCAGCGTGTTACCACTTGTCTCACTTGTTATCATTTGTACATAAATATATATGCATGTAAATAATAAGACGCATATTATTATTTCAAATTTATATAATTTGAATTTACTCGTAATGGTTTTTATATTTTAGTTATAGTTCAAGTACTTCATTTTCGAGAAAAAATCAAAAATAATTAATTGGAGGAAAGAGGGGTATAAAACACAAATTATATTTTATATTACTAAAACAGAAGTTAATTGATAAAAATGTAGATGAAATTTAAAAGAAGGTAGATGATTAAAGCCTCGTTCATTGAAACTTTAAATAACCAAAACTGAATCCAAGGTATACTGTACGTCCTCGAATTGCCTCATTGAAAAAAAAATAATTTAAATTGAATTATGATATTGAACGGCTTTAAACCGAAACGCCGGAGAACACAAAACACAATGATGATACTTAAGATATACTGACCATTCTTGGGTTGATATCACCGCAGGCGTATATTTTTAATGTGTTTATATTAGCCTGTATCCGTTAGCCAACATGAATTTTAAAATTTTAATTTTCTTACTTAAAACCAATGCCGATCGTTTGTGAATCGTTTGTGAATGTTTGTGACACCATTCGCAAGTTTTGTGACTAATTAGTTTTTGAGTAATTAACTGGTTAATTAAAAGGTATCCGTTAACCAACGTAATATTCAAAACTATAGTAATATAGGCTTTTTTATACTCAATCGATCAGAAATCGTTCGTGAATTCTTAATTTATCAATTAAAACGTTTGTGACAACGTATTTTCCAAAAAAACAATAAAAATTGTGAGATGACATCCAACGCTGCGACATCTGCTGACGCTATTTAGAACTATTTTCAATTTTGAATTCGCCTTACTTTTTATTTATTAATTACAATCATTTATTTAAAAAACTTTGACCCATTCCAATCTTTTGTAAATCGTTTATGAATGTTTGTGACACCATTCACAAGTTTTGTGACTAACTAGTTAATGTGTAATTAAAAGTTAATTAAAAGGTATCCGTTAGCCAACGTCTTATTTAAAACTATAGTAATATATGACTTATATGGAATTTTTATACTCAATCGATCGGAAATCGTTTGTGAATTCTTAATTTATCAGTTAAAACGTTTGTGACACCGTATCTTCTAAGAAAAATAATAAAAATTGCGAGTTGACATCCATAAGTACGATATCTGCTGGCACTATTTAGAACGTTCTTCAATTTTGAATTCACCGTAAGTTCTTTATTTATTAATTAGAATTATAAACATTTATTTAAAAAATTTTGACCTATTCCGATCGTTTGTAAATCGTTTATGAATGTTCTGACACCATTCACAAGTTTTGTGACTACCTAGTTATTGAGTAATTCATAAATTAATTAAAAAGTATCCGTTAGCCAACATCATATTTAAAACTATAGTAATATATAAGTAATATGGACTTTTTTATACTCAATCGATTAGAAATCGTTTGTGAATTCTTAATTTATCAATTAAAACGTTTGTGGTAACGTATTTTCTAAGAAAAATAATAAAAATTGCGGGTTGACATCCATAGGTACGATATCTGCTGGCACTATTTAAAACTATTTTCAATTTTGAATTCACCTTGAGTTCCTTATTTATTAATTACAATTATAAACATTTATTTAAAAAGCTTTGACCCACTTTAATCGTTTGTAGACCGTGTATGAATGTTTGTAACACCATTCAGAAGTTTTGTGACCAACTAGTTATTAACTTATTAATTACTCAATAACTAGTTAGTCACAAAACTTGTGAATGGTGTCAGAAACATTCATAAACGATTTACAAAAGATTGGAATGGGTCAAAGTTTTTTAAATAAGTGTTAAAAATTGTAATTAACACTATGAAGCCCGAGCACTTTCATAGTAAACTTTTCCGGAAGCCGGCAATATTTAAAAAAAAAAACTTTGTATAAACAAATACATACAATAAAATGATTCAAACACGGAAAAGATTCAACACAGTTCAACATGTATGTCTAAAACTGTAAACATACGTACGTGATGCGTAAATACTTGTGACGGATATTATGGTACGGGGACTGACATCTAGCGGTCAAATTTTGAATTAATGAACTAAATTTAAAATGGGTTTTGATATCGGCTATGATAACTAGCGACTTCTGTTTGTTAAAAAATATGAGCCACCTAGCGTTGTAAAGCTTAACTATTATCTTCTAAGTGAATTTATATTATATCATTTTGTGATTCCCCTATTTTGTTGTTTGATATGAATTGAAAAATAGTTAAGCGGGGGGGGGGGCAAGTGGCAAATGAATATATGTGGAAAAAGATGAAAAACTAGAAGTTGTTGAGTTTTGGACTGGTTAGAGTTAGGCCGTAACTAAGTAATTGTTGCTCTAACAAGGAATGTTACGGAAGGGTACCCCTGCGATTTTATTCATTTTAAGATATATTATAGTACTTGACAAAGTAACAAACATATTTTAATTATACGTGCTCAATCCCATATTTAGGGGATAAAACACCCCTTCAAAAATTTCCTGAAAAATCATATTTTGGTATTTTTCCCATACTAGTCCTTATGCAATTTTGATGAAAAGTGGTCAAAAGATTTAGACTGAGGTTACATTACTATAGAATTTTTTTCATTGGGGTCACTTAATTTTTAAGGGGTGAAATACCCCTAAAAGTGGGTTTTTAAAAATTTTTTTAGGGAAATTAGCCAAAATTCTTTGAAATTTTGTAAAAAGGCTGCAAGTTATTAGTTAATAAATAATACGTGTTACTCATTGTAGTGGCGCGGCATAACTGGGAGGCTATGGGGGGCTCTATACGGGAACGAAATTTTTAATAAAAAATTAAATATTTTGGGTTTTTCTCACTATAAAATTTATGAAATAGCAAAAATAAGGTAATTAATGATAATAACTAAAGGGGCTACAGGGAAGATACAACTACTAGATGTATACGGATTCCGAATATGGAAGAATTTTATCAAGCGGTTTTCGAATAGTATAATACTACTCAATTACGATATCAATCTTCATTCTCGTAACAACATAATAAAGCTGCAATCACTGATTCATAACCAATTTTCTTCTTCTCGATATCAAAACTTATTCCGTTATTTATGGTATAAAAGCGGATACATAAGTAAGAAACCAGAAAAATTTGAGAATCCAGTTGCATTTGCTCTCCAAGAAAATTTGTCCCCCAAATGCGAAATTGAAGGTTGTGAAGAATTATCTACAGTCGACTTTCATTAATGCAAACCTGCGATAATTCGAACTTCTCTATAATTCAAAGTTATCACGAGTTTCCTACAAATATAAAATATTACGAATTAACGAGAGTCGACTATCAAACACTCTATAATAAAATTCGAAACAGGTATTTTAAAACTCCGTCGAGTTTCGAAATAACGAGAGTCGACTGTATTATAAGATATTCTTGGTGCAAGAAATCGCTCTGCTTAAAACACTTCTTTAAAGAATATCATTACTGCAAAAATTATCATCCATAATTCTAATTAACATTTTTTAATACTTCTATAATATTTTATAAATACATTGTAAAATACAGGCATACTGAAGCACTTTAACGTCTGCTTACTGTACCACTAATCAACATCTACTCAAAATAATAAATAAAACTGTAGGGGACGCTACTGAACGCGACCAGAAATCAACCGTTGATGTATTGGTGTGTGTGAGGGTTGTTGGATATATGGGCACGTCACCTCACCTCACTAGCAGTCAGATATAGTTAGTCTCTTCTTGTGCACGCGGACATATCGCCTGATACCGCCTAATTGTGATTGTTTTGTTAATGTCTATTATCATTTGTGTATTTTGTTTCTCTTCCTTTTTGTTAAGAATTTATTTATTTTTGTTAATCGTTATATCACCTGTAATCGCTAATTTCATCAATAAAAAGATATAATAGTAATAAATATTTTCTTATAAATGGCGCTCAACTTGTGGCCGAAGATTGTTTTTCGACGAAATCAACAAAGAAATTGAAAGCATTGTGTTTTTGTATCTCGTGTGTGTGCTAGACAAGGACAGTGATATACGAACTTACTATCAGTACCTTAGTGGTTTGTGACTCTAACATACTTATTGTGTACGCGGATTTTGGAACTGTATATATGTATTGAAACCATTGAAACGGTCGGCCCGGTCGCGTATATGGTGTACTTGGTGTATTCGTGGACGCCGTGGATACAACACAGAAATCAGTACCTACTATTGATGTTGTTCGAACCATTGAAACAGCGCGTATACAGTGTATTCAGTGTACTCCGTGTTCACCGTGAAATGTGAATACAGCAGCTAGTACCGCTAGTACAATAGACATATCGTGTGTACTGTACGTATGTAAGTGCTGTCTAGTACAGTGTCAACAAATACAATTTGCAATAAAAAAAACATTGACTGTATTGCTGTGTTAAAAAAGTATTTTCATACAGTTAATAGACATTTTAGTTAAAAATCACAAAATGAGTAGAAGAAATAGGCAACTGTCCGTAGAAGAGAAGCAACCTGTAATGATGTCAGATGGACAACTTCAGGATTTAATCGCGGGAATTCGTGATGCTGTATTAGCAGGTGTAAAAACGGAAACCGACGCTAATATAATGGAAATTTCGACTGTGTCCAATCAAAATAATCTTTTGGGTAATTTTGTAAAATGTACCGCAAGATTTAATGGTAACGATGATGCAGATGTTGATGCATTCGTGGATGCCGTTCTAACATTTAAAGAATGTTCGCGGGTTAGTGACGAAAACGCCCTTAGAGGTTTACCAATGCTATTAGAAGGTATTGCTGCTACCTGGTAGCAAGGAATCAAAGAAACAGTTACGTGTTGGGATGACGCTGTCACACAGTTAAAGGACGTTTATTCGAGAAAGTTACCACCGCATTTAGTATACAGGAAACTGTTTAGTAAAGAAATGTTAGAAGACGACAAGGTTGAAGTGTTTGTTTGCCAATTTCGGGCATTAGTGGCGCAATTATCGTATCATTTAGAAGAACGTGTTCAGATCGACATGTTATATGGTTTACTAGCCAAGAAAATTAGAAAACGCTTATCACGTGAAGACATAACGTCATTTAACGATTTGTTGAAGAAAAGTCGTGACATCGAACAATCGCTACTTTCAATAGCTCCAGTGGAGGTTGTCAAAATAGAAAGTACAGATAGAAAATCTGAAATAAAGGATGTTCGTGAGTATAATAAGGAGCAACGTTTACGATGTAATTTTTGCAAAAAGTACGGTCATATGAAGGTCAACTGTGAAAAGTTGAATAAGAAAATTCGTACTAAAGATTTATCTTGCCAAAGTGAACAAATCAAAGTGACCAGTCCAAGTCAAACTAGACCGCAATTAGTTTGTTACGGTTGTGGTACACCCGGTGTTATTCGCGCGAAATGTACAGTGTGTTCAACAAAAAAGAAAGAACCAGATATTGTGGATTTAAGTACAGTTGGGTTTTTTCAGACGTCATGCATGGACGACAGTACAGCAAGTAGGCCGATGTTACCTATTGTAATTGACGGGGTCCAAGGCGTCGCGTATGCGGATTCAGGCGCACAAATTAATCTAGCTGGTCATACGTTGTACGATTTGCTGCGTGAAAAGGGGTATGAATTTGAAGAAAAATCTAAGCAATTGGTATATGCTGATGGTGAACGTAGAAATGAAAAAGTGTTAGTAACACAAGTTATGGTTCATATTCGTCAGAAAGTCGTTCCAATTTCGTTTACCGTAGTGCCTAGATTACGTCATAATGCGACATTGTTGGGTGTTAGTTTTTTCAAGAGTACGGGTATCGTTTTAAACATTCCCAATAATACTTGGTATTTTACGGAGAAACCGGATGAAAATTTTCCATTTATAGATGAATCTGTCATTCCGATAGAAACGAAAGTTTTTGGTGTTGTTTCAGAAAGTCAGTCATTTCAGTTGCGGGATGACGAAGCTATTTCATTGAATGAAATCGAAAAAAGTGAACTTAACGAATTGTTATTCGAATTTCGAGATTTATTCGAAGAAGGAGGCGATCCAACGGAATTTGCTGTTCATCGCATAGAATTAAAACCAGGATCGAAACCAGTAGCAGTTCCGCCGTATCCACTATCGAATTTCAAAAAGGAATTTCTCAGGAAGGAACTAGATAAATTATTGGAATCCGGAATTATTGAGGAGTGCGAATCTCCTTTTGCAAGTCCAATCGTGCTGGTACCGAAAAAGGACGGAAATATGCGACTCTGTGTGGACTACCGTAAACTAAATGATATAACCGTAGGGGATAGTTTTCCTATGCCAGCCATCGACGAAATGATGCATCTAGATCAAACACCTAAATATATGAGTACTATCGATTTGCAATCGGGATATTTACAAGTACCGATGGAAGAAAGTGATCGCGATAAAACGTGTTTCGTTACGCCGTTGGGAACGTTTCGTTATACGCGTATGGCGTTCGGACTTAAGAACGCACCGGCTACGTTCAATCGATTGATATCAAGATTTCGTGCGGGTTTACACGATTGTTGTGTATTGGCATATTTGGACGATTTATTGTTAGTTAATGGAACTTTTGACAAGCATATTGAAGATTTGCGAAAAATATTTGAAAGACTGAGATTATTTAACTTGCGCGCGCGTCGCGAAAAATGTTTTTTTGGTAGGCCTAGTGTAAAATTTTTAGGTCACGTGTTAACCGAAAATGGTGTCGAACCGGATAAGGAAAAGATATGCGCTATTAAGGACATGAAACCGCCAGTTAATGTGAGTGATGTGCATCGATTCGTACAGACATGTTCGTGGTTTAGAAAATTTATTCCGAACTTTGCGGATATCGCGAAACCTCTAACGAACCTATTGAAAAAAAGTGTAACATTTCATTTCGATGACGAGGAACTCCGCGCTTTTGAACTTTTAAAGACGAAGCTCACCACAGCTCCAGTATTACGACAGGCCGATTCCCGGTTACCTTTCGTGTTGCGTACAGATGCGAGTGGTTACGCAATTGGAATAGCTTTAATGCAGGGGGAGAAGCATGAAGAAAGGCCTATAGAGTATGCATCCAGATTACTGACCGAATCTGAGAGAAACTACTCGACAACAGAACGCGAAGCTTTAGCCATAGTATGGGGTGTAGAAAAATTCCGCCAATATTTGGAAGGCTCCGAGGTCATTGTGATAACAGACCACCAGCCATTACAATGGTTATTCGGGTTGAAAACACCATCGGGGAGATTAGCGCGTTGGGCGTTAAGAATCCAAAGTCTAAACATGAAGATAAAGTATTCGCCTGGAAAGGTTAACGTGTTAGCAGATTTATTGTCTAGACCGTTTGGTTATGCGCAGTCAGCAAATGCTATTTGTCCAGTGTCGGTACAGATGCCAACCGAAAATGTTGAGAATTGGCGTGAGAGACAGCTGGAAGACCCAGATGTCCAGAAGATTATTGATGCACTCGAAGGAGGTGATCAGTTGGACTCAGCTCGATGGACCGAAAGAGGCTACCATATGGTAAAAGGTGTTTTGTACCATATTGATGAGTTAGACAATAATGATGAACAACAACTAGTAGTGCCGTCGAATTATCGATATAATATTGTGCGAATGTATCATGACACGGATATCGCCGGACATTACGGTGCAGAACGTACTTTTCGGAAGATTGCAAGCCGCTTTTATTTCAAGGGTATGCGCAAGTACATATCCGATTATGTCAAGGAATGCGTGGAATGTCAAAGATATAAACCGTCGAATGTGAAACCTGCGGGATTGTTACAAACTCCAGTCCCAGCTCAGCGTTTTGAAATCATTGCTATAGACTTATTTGGACCTTTGCCGACCACGGAAATGGGAAATAAATGGATTTTTATTGTGGAGGATATCGCCAGTAAATGGGTTGAATTGTTCCCTTTAGTAGAAGCTACATCGGAGAATTGTGCGAAAATTTTGGTTGAAGAAATATTCATGCGTTACGGATGTGCCAGAAGGATTCTGAGCGACAATGGTGTACAATTCATAAGTGCTGTTATGCAAAAGGTGTGCTATTGCTTTGGAATCGAGACACCTTTTATTCCTCTGTACCATGCTGAGAGTAACCCGGTAGAAAGAAAAAATAGGGATATGAAGGTGCAACTCAGCATCGCCGTCAGAGACAGACACGAAACATGGGATCAGCACCTTTCGAGTATACGGTTTGCCATGAATTCGACCGTTACGCGGGCAACAGGGTATACGCCGGCATTTCTTACCTTCGGTAGAGAAATCAAATCGCCGTTTGATGTACGACACGATTTTAGGGAAATTGTTGATAAAGAGAATTTTGTTCCTCAAATTACGCCATATTTGAAGGAATTTGCGACCGTGTTGAGCAATGCGAAGGAAGTTATGATGGCTCAGCAGGACAAGAATAAGGAATACGGGGATAAGAAGCGAGAAGCAGCCCCATCCTATAAGGTTGGAGATCGCGTTCTATTGAAAACTCATGTGTTGAGTTCGACAAGTAAAGGGGTCACGTCCAAGTTTGTTCCAAGACGTGATGGGCCTTATGTCGTTTCAAGAATAGTCACTCCCACAACCTACGACTTAACTACGACGCAGGGAGAAAGGATTGGAAGATATCATGTTGCGGATATGCGAATTTACCGTCAGAGGGATGGAAGTGGCGAAACCCGGCCGATAGTTGAAAAGCGGAAGAGGGTACGTCCACGAGGAGCAGTTAGCCGCCGTGCGGGGACCGCTACGACGTCTAAAGGGGGAGTGTGTAGGGGACGCTACTGAACGCGACCAGAAATCAACCGTTGATGTATTGGTGTGTGTGAGGGTTGTTGGATATATGGGCACGTCACCTCACCTCACTAGCAGTCAGATATAGTTAGTCTCTTCTTGTGCACGCGGACATATCGCCTGATACCGCCTAATTGTGATTGTTTTGTTAATGTCTATTATCATTTGTGTATTTTGTTTCTCTTCCTTTTTGTTAAGAATTTATTTATTTTTGTTAATCGTTATATCACCTGTAATCGCTAATTTCATCAATAAAAAGATATAATAGTAATAAATATTTTCTTATAAAACTTAATTTATATTTTTACTTGTATATTCTTCGACTATTTCATAATCCATCACATTTAATTACAAGCTACAATCCAAAATTTTTTTTCATAATGCTATTTCATTGTTTCAGAACTATCTATTTCAAGTCAAGGAGTTTGCCAGTTAACCTTATTTTTGCTATTTTATAAATTTTATCGTGAGGAATATTTTTGTTAAAAATTTCGTTCTCATATAGAGCCCCCCATAGCCCCCCAGTTACGTCACGTCACTACAGTGGGAAACGTATTATTTATTAACTAATAACTTGTAGCCATTTTACAGAATTTTAAAGAATTTGGGCTATGATTTCCCTAAAAAATTTTTTAAAAACCTCGTCTTAGGGGTGTTCACCCCTTAAAAATTAAGTGACTCCAATGAAAAAAATTCTATAATAATGTAACCTTAGTCTAAATCTTTTGACCACTTTTCATCAAAATTGCATAAGGGCTAGTATGGGGAAAATACCAAAATGTGATTTTTCAGGAAATTTTTGAAGGGTTGTTTTACCCCCTAAATATGGGATTGGGCACGTATTATTAAAATATGTTTGTTACTTTGTCAAGTACACAATATATCTTAAAATGAACAAAATCGGAGGGGTACACTTCCGTAACATTTCTTGTAAGTCCAACAAAAGATGTAATTGGTTTCGGAAATGATTAGTACAACTCAATCGTTAATTTATATTTTATTTATTTTAAAATTTTGAACTTTTGTTAAACAATGTAAATTGTGTTTCGGAATTTTATGAAAAAAAATATTTAATAAAGTGATTTCGCAAAACACATAACGGAGAGTAATTCTCCGACAGAACCCGACTTTGGACATTTCAGGCATTCCAATGACGTTAATCTGCGTGGGACATTGTTAAAACTATAAGTAACGGTTTTTGGGCGCGAAATTCAAATATTTTAGTATAAGCAAACCGCCCCAACTGTTACATACTACATACACACTGACATTTAAATCAATTTTATTTAAAAATATAATTTATATTTTTTATGTATTAGCGAATTTCGAAAACTCGAAATTCAGCTATTACAGTAGGTCTCATGACGCAATCTGAGTCCGGGACTATGGCAGAAATATGTTTTGAGGTCCCTAGAATACGAAAATGATATTCACTAATATATATATATATATATATATATATATATATATATATATATATATATATATATATATATATATATAATATATTTATGTGTTCCCACGGTAACTCTCGAACGAAACGTCTAATGCTTATGAAATTTTGTGTGCGGACTGGATTCTGAATTCGCTCGGCTAAGTTCGTTAGCCAGACACGTCGGATGCCCAGAAGTAGGTTTTCTAGCCATTTTTTATCATTCGATCCTATCATAAGACAGTTCGATTTTTACATCGTTGAAAAGGAAAAAAAACTATGTTCTTATAATTTTCTTTCTATGTTAAGTAGTTTTCGAGAAAATCGTAATTTTCACTTTTGCCTTATTTTGCTCTCTTTGTCATTGTAATAAGTAATTTATATTTCTGTCTCAGTTGCTTATAACATATACAAAAACTTCTTTTTTTTACGTAAAACAAACGGTAGTTATTCAAAATCTATGTATTATAAATACCATATCTCTGTCTCATTTTTTTAAATTAAAATTAACCAGATATTTTAAGCATGTGTAATGAAGATTTTTTAAATTTTTTTATTGAATTTTAAATGAACAAGATAATGAAGGTAATGTCATGATATAATATTATTAAGTATTATAGAAAGATAACATAATAATAATGTTTATATGCCAGGAAAAAAATTTTAAAGAACTAAATCGATTTTGAAAATTTTTTCAGTGTCAAAGATCTAAGCTATTTTAGATATTTTAGAGAGATATAGATTACGTAATGGAAGGTCCGCCAGGGTCCATGGGACCCAAAAGTGTGAAAAATAAACTAACCGACCGATTTTGAAAATTTTTTCACTGTTAGAGAGCTAAACTATTTTAGAAAGATATAGATTACCTTATGCAAGGTCCGCTAAGGTCCATTGGATGTAGAAGTGTCAAAAATAAAATAAGCGACCGATTTTGAAAATTTTTTCACTGTCAAAGAGCTAAGCTATTTTAGATAGATATAGGATACGTAATGTAAGGTCCGCCAAGGTCCATGGGACCCAAAAATGTCAACAATAAACTAACCGACCGATTTTGAAAATTTTTTCACTGCTAGAGAGCTAAACTATTTTAGATAGATATAGATTACCTTATGTAAGGTCCGCTAGGGTCCATTGGATCTAAAAGTGTCAAAAATACAATAACCGACTGATTTTGAAAATTTTTTCACTATTACAGAGGTAAACTATTTTAGATGGATTTAGCTTATATGTTGTATGAGGTCGGTCAGAGTCCTGGGATCTTTTAAGCGCCAAGAATAAACTAACCGACCGATTTTGAAAATTTTTTCGCTGTTAGAGAGCTAAACTATTTTAGATAGTTATAGATTACGTTATGTAAGGTCCGTCAAAATCCATGGGACCCAGAAGTGTCAAAAATAAAATAACTGACCGATTTTGAAAATTTTTTCACTATTGCAGAGGTAAACTATTTTAGATAAATACAGTATGTTATCTGAGATCCACAACTGTCCTGCGGATGCAAATGCGGCATAGAAAACTACACAACGGGTTTTAAAAATAGTTTTACTGTTAGAAAGATAAAATATCCTATATTATATAGGATAGAAATAAGCTACCGAACCGATTCTCAATATTTTCTCATTGCTAGAGAATTAACTTATTTTAGGTGGATAGCACTATGCTGTACGAAGTCCGTTCGGGGTCTTGGGTCCCAAATATACCAAAAATAAATTACCTAACCGATTTTGAAAATTCTTTTACTCTTAAAAAACTAAACTAGTTTAGATGGGTATATGCGCCAAGCACTTTATGCGAAAAAGCGCCAAAAATTAACTACTCAACTGATTTTGAAAATCTTTTCACTCTTAGAAAGCTGAATTATTTTAAATGGATACAGGTCTTAGATGAGATCCGCCAGTGCCCAATATTTCGAAATTCGCTATGTTATGCAGATGCTGCGACAGGGGTATTTTTTGTTTATATTAAAATTTTTATAGGAACATAGAAACCAAAATAGTAGTGTGTGTTGGTATGTTTTTGTGGGAGTAGGAACACATCCGTGTGATGAATGATGGTAAACATCGCACACATAATGCGTAACCAATTAATCAACTAATCATTGATCGCGGTCGGCCTCTGGGGATGTTTTGTTCGGTTTCGGATGACGAAGCAATGAACTGAAAGTGTTAATAAATAAAAAGTAAAGCGAATTCAAAATATTGTAGCAGATATCGTACCTATAGATGTCATCTAGCAATTTTTATTATTTTTCTTAGAAAATACGTTGTCACAAACGTTTTAATTGATAAATTAAGAATTCATAAACGATTTCTTATCGATTGAGTATAAAAAAAGTCCATATAACTCATATATTACTATAGTTTTAAATAAGACGTTGGCTAACGGATACCTTTTATGTAATTAACTTATTAATTACTCATTAACTAGTTAGTCACAAGACTTGTGAATGGTGTCACAAACATTCATAAACGATTTACAAACGATCGGAATTGGTTTTAAGTAAGAAAATTAAAATTTTAAAATTCATGTTGGCTAACGGATACAGGTTGTTTATATTTTATGAGAGTGTCATTGTTGTGTGCGTAGTATGTATACTGTTAACTATTCTGTAACAATATACTGCTATCGCAATAACAATTTAGTGGGTCTGGCTATAATATTATTACAGCCACCCAAAGGTATGCTGGCCTCTCAAGGTCGGATGCGCAGTGAACAAACCCCCGCTTCTTAAAGAAAAAATCATTTGTTTATCTACCTTGAAAGTGTGAACACTGATACAGGACACAACAAAAATAAAACGTAATCTTTAAAAGTGTGTTTAAGATAATTTATAATGGAGTTTAAAAGTAAAGTTAAGAATAAGGTAAGTTCAATTTAATTTTAAATGCACATAATGTATTTAACGTTTTATAAAATGTTTTATACGTAAACCATTGAATTTATAAACTATAATCTAATCGATAGTTACACTATTTTTGTGATTTTTATTTGTATTGGTGTTTAAATTCATATTTTTTTAACAGGTTTTGCACGGACAAGCTCGGGAAATAATAAATTCTGTTTTGAACTTCATGGAAAATGAAGCATTGTTAGGAACTGTATCTATACCGTTACAAAAGGTAAGTTTTGAATAATTATTTTCAGCGTCGGATACGGAGTGACTGGTTTTAAATAGGAACTGTAAATTAACCGTTTTTACATTTGTCAGTAATTCGATAATGAAATATTCTAAAAAAAAAGACAATTCACAAAAAAGTGAACTTTTATGTCTACCATTAATATAAAAAATACAAGAAAAAGTTCTAAAAAATAAAGACAATTCACAAAAAAGTGAACTTATGTCTACCGTTAATATAAAAAATACAAGAAAAAGTTCTTAATTTATATAAATACGTACATACATAACTTAATTAAATATTTTTCGTTTATCAATTTCTTTTAATAAACAGACATGCAAAAAACATAACTTTATACTTTCGTCACCTAATTGTGATCTAATTTTGGTACAAAAATAATTCGACAGCAGAAAAAGGTCTCTCAGTTTTTATACCTACTCGTCTTTCTTATATGGGTATATGCCTTTAATCAAAATGGACCAAATCTTAAAATTTAATCATTTAGCATAATGTCTGGCTGCTTTGTAAAATGTACAACTGATTTAAATACAGTGTAAATAAATATGACAATATTAAAACTGACTATTGCATTCTGCGATGTTATTGTATCATAAAATTGTTTATTATGGGCACACAGTAAGGGGTAATCTTTTTACTTTCAATATACCTGAATCATTCTTGCAAGCAAAATGAAATTCAAAAATTTGCAAATATATTATTTTTAACTACTCAAATTACTTGTAAAGAATCAGCGAAGTGCCGGTAAAAATTTTTAGGTATTTTTTGTGATTTACGGGTTAACCTTTTTTTTCTTTTTTTTTTTTGTTTTTGTTTCGCCCACATTTGACTTTCCATTATTAACATAATATGTTTACTAGGTGCAAGAACGTGTAGCTGCAGCAACGGGAGTTTCGATCCGAACTATCCGACGAATAAAGGAGGAAGGAATTAACATTGAAGAAGGGGCGAGTAATTCCTTTAAAAGTCCAAAAAAAAATGTAGGCAAAAACCTAAAACAGAATTGGATAGTTTTGATGAGGATGTGTTAAGAAGGACAATTCATGACTTTTATTTAACTGAAAAGAGAATTCCTACCATGCCGGGGATTCACAAAAAGTTTTCTGAAGCTACAGGATATAATGGTTCCATCGAAAGTTTGAGGAAAGTGGTAAGGAAGATAGGTTTTCGATGGCGCAAGACAAAAACAAACAGAAAACTTTTGATAGAACGGCATGACATATGTGATAAACGTTTTAACTTTTTAAAAAATATTAAAAGGTTTAGAGAGCAGGACAGGCCCATAATTTATATGGACGAAACGTATATACATTCTTCCCACACGAATGAAAAAAGTTGGGATGATAATAGCAATAAAGGACTGCATAAACCCATTGGGAAAGGAGAAAGATTAATAATTGTAAATGCTGGTGGTGAAAATGGTTTTGTGCCAAATGCATACTTACGTTGGAGATCTTCTTCGAATTCAGGAGATTATCATCAAGAGATGAATTTTGAAAACTACAAAAAATGGCTTCAAGATAAACTAATCCCCAATTTACAACCGAAAAGCGTCATCGTTTTAGACAATGCGCCTTATCATAACAAACTGGCTGAAAAATATCCTACTTCGATAACTAAAAAAGAAGACATGAAAACATGGTTATGTCAAAAAAATATTTCTTATTTAGATACCATGACAAAAACCGAACTATATGGTATTATAAAAAGTTACAAACCACGGTTTCAAACGTACGAAATTGACAAAATTTTTAATCTTTATGGGCATGAAGTTTTGCGTCTTCCTCCGTACCACCCTGATTTAAATCCCATAGAATGGGTTTGGGCTAGCATGAAGCAGTATGTCAGCCAACGCAACGTCAGTTTTAAAATAACAGATGTTGAAAGACTGTGTGACGAATTTTTCGCACAATTTACTTCGGAAGAATGGAAAGCTAGATGCGAACATTCGAAAAAAATCGAAGAAGAATTCCGGAGTAGAGAAGTGCCATTGGAAGATTCAATAGAAGAAATAATAATTCACGTAGATGAAAATTCCGATGAAGATTCGTCTGATTCATCTGATTCAGAGCTATCAGGAATCGAAACTTTGTAAATTTATAATTAAATAAAATATTTTTTATTTAAAATCTGGTATTCTTATTCTCTTAAGACCTTACTTAAAAATTTCAACAAAATTTGTATGGTACTATAACAATCGAAATTTTGTTTGCATTAATAAATTATGTAACCGAAAAAATTATGATAAATAAAAATGTCACTTTTGCGAAGTATATTTTCCTCGCCATTATTAAAAAAAAATCTAAAATCAATTAGTAATGTAGTTTAAATAAAATATGATTAACTTTTTTAAAGTAATTAGAAATACAATAATGATATTATTCAGTAACGACTTAATTTTGCTGCGGATTGTACATACATTCATATGTGACTTTACATTTTTTATCTTTTTTTTAAACATTTACTATCTTTCTCGTTCGCGCAACGTCACCGGCCAAGATAAATTTGGGGAACAGTAGGTAATTTTTTGTGTGAAACATACTTATTGCTATTACAGTATTGCTTTAACCGTTTGTCTCACTGTTGTCAGCGTGTTACCACTTGTCTCACTTGTTATCATTTGTACATAAATATATATGCATGTAAATAATAAGACGCATATTATTATTTCAAATTTATATAATTTGAATTTACTTGTAATGGTTTTTTTATTTTAGTTATAGTTCAAGTACTTCATTTTCGAGAAAAAATCAAAAATAATTGGAGGAAAGAGGGGTATTAATTTCTGAATACAACATATATAGAAACATATTGTGGAATTCCAAACACAAATTATATTTTATATTACTAAAACAGAAGTTAATTGATAAAAATGTAGATGAAATTTAAAAGAAGATAGATGATTAAAGCCTCGTTCGTTGAAACTTTAAATAACCAAAACTGAATCCAAGGTATACTGTACGTCCTCGAATTGCCTCATTGAAAAAATTTTAAATTAAATTATGATATTGAACGGCTTTAAACCGAAACGCCGGAAAACACAAAACACAATGATGATACTTAAGATGTACTGATCATTCTTGGGTTGATATCACCTCAGGCGTATATTTTTTATTGTGTTTATATTTTATGAGAGTGTCACTTTTGTGTGCGTAGTATACTATTAACTATTCTGTAGCAATATACTGCTATTGCAATAACAATTTAGTGGGTGTGGCTATATTGTTAGGTAATTTTTTGTGTGAAACATACTTATCAGTGTTGGCAGGTAAATAGAGGGCGCTGATCGTACAAAAGGCGCGAAATTATCGTATTTTTCGTATTTTTTTTAAAAATTATCGTACACAATAAATTAGGGCCAACGAGCAAAAAAAAAAAAAAAAAAACACCCTTAGAGTACTTTACCATTTGTTTATTTAATTACTTTTTTTTTTACTTACAAAAAAAAATTATACAACTCGGTGCCTATAAAAAATAATAAAAAAAATGTACTTTAGGTATTTATATTATTAATAAAATATATTTTCCACTTCACTTTCAGTAGTAGTATTAAGTTACTAACAATAAATTATAATGGGCAGTAACAAAATTATTGCTGAATTTTAGTAATCTTTTGGAATTTCAATGTCATCGCCACTTTCAGAATTGTTACATAATTTACCATTGTCGGATATATATTTTTCTTTTTGTGGATACAAATTTTCGTTTGTCATACGACTAAATTCTGGTTTAGATTGTTGATAAAATTAACACAATTACCGTGAACATTTTGTTCTGTTAATAAAATAATCTATTGATTGTCGATGTAATTAATTTGTTTCTCGACTTTGTTTTTATCAAATTAACTTGACTAAATGTTTTGAATTTGAATTTATAATTACTATGATTAAAATTCTATGCATTGAAAATTATTGTATTTTCTTGTAAATTATCGTACTTTTTCGTAAATTATCGTATTTTTACGTACGATAATAAAGTGTTATCGTACATCGTACGTCACCACCGAATTATCGTACATGTACGATAATTATCGTACACCTGCCAACACTGATACTTATTGCTATTACAGTTAATTGTTGTGATAGTTACTGTTATAACTAGAATTTTTTCTACTTTTGCAATCGCAGTAACATTTTAAAGATGGCGAAACATCTAAAAGGAATTCAATTCTCAGAAGAGAAACTTTTAATTGAATTATATAGTAAGAATGAGTGTTTGTGGAATATAAGATCTTTTGATTATAAAAATAATATAAAAAAGAAAAATGTGTTTCAAAATATCGCAGAAGAATTAAATATAACCGCAGATATTGTAAGAAAAAAGGTAGTTTCGTTACAAGGAACGTATTTAATGTAGAAATAGAAAATTCATGATAGTCAACGCACAGGAATCGTTACCAACGATATTTACCAGGGTACAGTAACTCCGCTATTTTTTTAGTCTCCTCAAACACTTTATGGGCCCCAGAGGGGAATTGTGCTTTAATTTATTTGCTCCTGCTGAGGGGGAAGCAGGGTATAAAGTCGGTTGCCTATATGTAGGAATTTTACCATGGTGTTACGAATGCGTCGACGTACTACATACTGATATTGCGTTACGTAAGCATGTAAAGTGTATGATTTGAATTACCCGACAGGCCAGATCTTTACTTTTCGCGGGAGATTCAAATCTATTTTCGTATATATGCTTATATAAAAATATAGAATTAAAATTAAATGTTACATAAATAAAACACATTTTTAAAAAAAAAGTTTTTTTATTTAATATATATTAGATTATATTACAAAAAACATTAACAATTAAATAATGTTAATAAATATCACAATAATTACACTATAAAATATAATTTTTTTTATTTTTAAGCAGAAATTGTCCCAAAAATTATTTGCTGATTACAAAATAGGGAAAAATATTACAAATTATTATAAATTTGTCGCTTTGGATTCATTTTCCTCTTTGCAGCTTAAAAATTTCATTAATTATGATATAATAGTATAAGCATTACAGTTATAAAATTTTATAATTTTTATATTTGAGCAAAAATTGTTGGAAAAATTGTTTGCTATTAACATATGTACTGGATATAAAATTTAAAATACCCCTGTCGCAGCATCCTGCATAACATAGCGAATTTCCGTTTATAAAAGTTAGTTTTTCTCGGAAACTAGTTGACATAGAATAATAGTTTAAAGACCTTTTTTATGTAATTTTTTCTCCTCTTTTAAATGATGTAAAAAAATTTGGCAAAAATTTTTGAATAAGTGGAAATTTTGGCAAAAAACTAATTTTTTGCAAGAACAAAAACCATGTTCCTGGCACCCGACGTGTCTGGCTGAAGAACTCATCCAAGATTTTTGGACTTCCAACGTTGTCACCAAATTTCGTAAATCTAGGATATTTCGTTCGAGAGTTATCGTGCTGATACATATATACATACATATGTATATATATATATATATATATATATATATATATATATATATATATATATATATATATATATATATATATATAAATTTTAGTGAATATTATTTTCGGTTTCTAGGGACCTCAAAACAAATTTCTGCCATAGTCCCGGGCTCAAGTCGCGTCATGGCACCTACTGTAATAGCTGAATTTCCAGAATTCTTTCTGGAAATTCGCTAAAATAGTTATAATAAGTTTGTATTATAACTTAAATAATTAAAAAATTCTTTTCTGAACACCAGCTTATTTTTTTGTTTGTTTTACAATTTAATCTTATTCTTGAGCAGAAATTGTTCGAAAAATTATTTGCTATTTACAATATAGGAAGGGGCGAAAAATTACAATTCATTATAAATTTGTGGCTTTGGACCCCTGTGGAAAGGTCTCACAAAATATCATTAAAAAAAATGTTTATAAGATTGTATGATTTACTGGTATATTTATGAGCATGAAAATATTTTCCCTCGAATATTTTATGATATTTTATCAGTACTTTAGTAGCTCATAGATTCTGATAAAAATATTTTTTATCTTTTTTATAAGATCCTATGAGAAAAGTAATTAATTTCAATTGTCTATGAGATTTTATGAATGTTTGCGGAGTAGAATAAGGTCATAAGAAATCATTAGCAATTTACGAGAAACGATGGGCAATACTGTAACTGAATTTTTATGAGAATTAGGTGGAAATCCCTTGGACAAATACACATCCATAATCTGATAGATCATCATACTTTTATGTGGTTAACAAACGTGTGACTTAAATTATAAAATCTTATAAAATATCTTTTGGTATATTAAGTATTTTGTTTGCGCTTGCGCCCTCCAAGTGTATATATGGTGTTATACGTATTTATATGTTTAGAAGAGTGGTATGCCTAAAGACTTCTTTACACGTATCAGATTATTAAGAGATCAATTAAATTTTAACAATGTATAATTTAATTTCGATTGATCAGGTGTTTACAAGTACTGTACAATTTAGCTATTTACTTTGTTTTCGTATTCGAAGATTTAATTTTTGTATTAAGAAGTTGGGCGGAGTAACAGCGTATTTCTATAATGATTTTGGAATTTCATTATATAATCTTCAAATGAAGACATGAGTGGATGAAGGTGTTATGTAACATTTTTTTTTCAAAAATTCATTTTTTGCCAAATTTTGAAATATTCTATGCTGAAGTATCATATATTAAAATTTGGTTTCATTAGGTCCAATAGTTTTGTAGAAATTCAATAATAAACATGTGCTATTGCATGGGAAGTATATGTAAATAAAAACTTTCAAACGCTTCTACTGTAAAATTATAAAAAAATGTTACATAACACCTTCATCCACTCATGTCTTCAAATATTTTTGAATAAACCTAAATGAGATGTCTTCTGTCCACTTCGATATTTTGAAAATATAAAATATTTTTAAACAGAGGGAACAAATAATATTTTAAAAAAAAGTGCTTCAAAATGACTATGGACTAACGACACAATTCGTTAAAATGCAGCGTTAATAAATTATTCATTGATCAAACGTATGTATCAAGTGATTGATCAAACTCACAAAATTAACTCAAAATACATAAACAAAATTTAGTTATACTTGTTTACTTGAATGCTAAATTTAACTTCAATGCTTAATAGGTTGTTTATGCTTTAAGTTATTAAAACATTTTTTTAGTGTTATACTTAACAATTTATTATGTATGTGTAGACGTTTCTTTACATATTCGCTATACTCGTCAGTTTAAGCAAGTTAAAACTAGAATTATGGGCCTATTCGTACCGCACCTAGCCAAAGTGCCTTGCTCTTACTTTTAAGAACATTACACTTGTTTTGAAGAACTTTAACCTTACTTTGGAGATATTTGTATATTCCTGTCTCACTTTCCGTGTTCTTGAGAGAAGGGTGAAGGATATATACGATGTATACCGAACGCTATTACTGACTATAAACTATGTATGCTAGAATCATCGTATCATAGAGATGTACACGATATGATTTTACTCACAGAGTACTAATTTAAATACAAGAGTAATATTGTACTAGATTTTAGATAAAATTTCTTGTTAATACAATAATACGTGAAAGCTTTTAAAAAATGTGTTGTTAATTATTTAGAATTTAGCTAATTCACTTGAATGAATTTTTTTAATGAAAATAAGTTGCGTTTTTAATGACAATAGGAATATTCTTATTGGAACGAGAAAAAATTAAAAAATAAAATAACAGAAAATTCTCATATAATTTTTATTTGTATAAATTGAATTATATAATTCATTTTATTTATTTATACTATTATTATTATTATTATTATTATTATTATTATTATTATTATTATTATTATTATTATTATTATTATTAATTTTTTTTTATTATAATAAGAATTGTACAGAATTTTGATAAGAACTGAATGTAAAATGTTGAACTGGCAAAAATTTTAATAGATATAAAGAAATTAGCATTATGAATAATACAATTTTGTTCATCATTGGCCTGGCCTTTACATAAGGTTAAAACTATTCATTAAGAATTTGTTAGTACATCAAACATGTATGTATTTCACATGAAAGTGAAACAGGAATATACAAATATCTCCAAAGTAAGGCAAAAGCACTTCAAAACAAGTGTAATGTTCTTAAAAGTAACAGCAAGACACTTTGGCTAGTTGCGTTACGAATGCTCCCAATATGTTTATGAAATTTTTCTCGTCTATTTAATCAATAACGATTAAAAACCACTATAACTTGAGAACAAAAGTTTTACAATGACTGGTATTATTTTTTGGTTTTTTATATTTACCTTTGCAAATTTTTAGGAAATTTATGTAGTTTTTCTTTTCCCTTCCTCTTCTTTTACAAACTAGACATTTTCGAAATCCTCCCATATTGGTTCTAGAAGACATAAAAATACATAATGTGTATTTACATAATATTTATTGTTAATAAATAAAGGAAGTGAAAATAATATAATTATAACATTAGCAAGCTGTTCATGATTTTATTTGCAATTTTTTCAAATTCTTTTTTTTTAATAACTACTCGTCTCTAAAATTTACGACATCAAATCACAGTAAGATTTGTATATAATTACTAACTTTATTAACATAGTTCGTCCAACGTTTTATGGCATACGCCAGCAGTTTCCAAACTTTATGCACTAACGCCCCCCCTATAAAATTTTTACCTCGGACGCACCCTCTCTTGAAAAAGTTTATAAACAGTTCGTAAATTATTTTTTTACTGAAAAACTCATATTCTTGGCGGACAACAGGTCTATACGACACTTGGGTGGAAACCGTTGATCAGACACGTAAGTATTCGATAATCACGCACTAACATAACTCTGATCGCTTGAGAATTGTTATTGTTAAAATATTACGTACAGTATTGAGCAGAAAAATCTGTGTTAAGGGGTTACATGGCTTTTTTTAGCAAAACTTTTGGCAATTTTTTTCTATTAGTACATGCTTATGACTTGTACTTGAAAAGAGATTTTAAAAAAATGAAATTTCAACTTTTAACAGTGTTTTAAACAAAAAATTTTGATTTTTGGTAAAAATTTTCGTGTTTTTCGTTGATTTTCTACTTTTAAAATGAGATGTAATGAACGGAAACAGTAATTTTTCGTTCAAGTACAAGCCATAAGCATCTACTAATAGAAAAAAAATTTGTTTTTTATTTTAGGTAAGAATTTCACGAGTTACTCTGCCTACGGTGAAAAATCAGCGATTTTCAAAGACTAGCTGCCAATGGTCTAATTTTTTTTTTTTCATAAAAATTTTTTTACAGTGTCTCTAAATAATATATAGGTAATAATATGCCAAAAATTGAAATAAATTATATTTTCTTACATTGTAAAAAAATCGAAAAAATAATGTTTTTTTTGCTAACAAAAACCCATGTAATTCCTTAATATAAAATGTCCATTATTCGGTAATTATGTTTGAGCGCTTATTCTTAAAAGCATGATTTTATCAAAACGATGACGATATTTTCAATTAACCTGCACCCCCCTGGTGAACATTGCCCCCCTCCCCCCGATTTGGAAACCGCTGGCATACGCTAATGTATGCAAATGCGTAATAATTTACATGTAGTTACTTAAGTTTTATAGACATGAGTCCGGGATTTTCTCAGATCGGGAGCCCTAGACTCGTGACAAACGTGCCCCTTGAATAAAGACGGCACTGTATAATTAGTTTTATTTGATAAATCTATTTTATTCATAAAACAGAATAGCAAGCACGCGGTTTATAATCAGGTAAAAGATAAAAAATAAAAACATACCACTTACCTTTAGATATCAGAACTTTATTCAAAGAATAAAAACTATTTTAAAGGCAACACAAAACTATTTGTCCAAGTACAATTAATAAATTATTTAAAACAAATCTAGGAAAAGCAATAAGATGCATTCATCGAATCATTTAAAAACAAAAGACAAACAAATATATTGAAATAAAAGGGATTATGGGATTAGAAAATATATTCGAAATAAGAATTTTTTCAAAAATTTAAATAAATTGCTAATTTAGTTACATATTTGAATTAAACAGTTCAAATATGAAAATGTTTTATGGAAATAAAATTGTTATATACTTTTATTTAAACTTCATATTTCTTTAAAACAAATCAGTTAATTTAAATAAATCAGAAAAATAAAACAATAGACCCCGATAATCAAAATAAGTTAATAAAAGGTACTTTACAATTTTATTTGAATCAAACTTTATAAAATATCCATAAATAAATTGAGGAATTACAGTACCAACGGAAATTTTGAACCAAATCAAAATTTTTTTTTTTTTTAAAACCATAATATAGTAATTACAATAATTATATTAACAATGTCTAGGTATTAAAATACATTCATCAATTTTTTTTATATTATAAAACAAACGGTTAAACACAACTAACATTGGTTTTAAAGAATAGTGGTTTTCTAGTTTAAACCAGTTCTAGGCAGTATATTTAAATAACTTTGTTAAGGGTATACAATTTTTAAAGCTTTTGGTTACATATTGTTGAAGTTTATAGTTTTTAAAATTTTTTCTTTCTTTTTTTAAAATTTAGTTTTGATATTTTTGCATGGCGAGTGAGTAGAGGTTCGAAATTTTTGTTTGAAAATTTGGCGGACAAAAATATTCCGAAAATTATTTGATGGCTACAATACAGAAGTAGTTCAGTGACTGTTTGGAGATGTTTGGTGGAGTTCTACACATAAGACTGAAGGCGTAATGACCAAAGACGTGTATCAAAATATTCTTGAAAATCAAGTTTTATGATCCGGAAAACGTATCAGTAAATCCCAAACGTATCAGTAAAACTTCTAAAAAGTTTTCTAGAAGATTTAGAAGAGCATCAAATTTTAAAAGTAATGGAATGCTTACCATAATCATCTGATTCAAACCTAACAGAATTATTGTAGAATGAATTGAATAGGAGATTAAAATTGAGTTAGCCATCTTCTGCAAATACACTCTGGGACATACTAAAAACTGAATAGTACAAAAATCGTATAAATAAAATTAGTGCGGCAATAATTAGAAGTCATGGTAGATACTTCGATGAATCAAAAATGTAAAATATTGAACATTTTCAGTTAAATTTGTCAAATTATAAACTAAATAAACATTAAATCAACATTAAAACACATAGTATTACTTGTATAATTATATTTGCTGAAATAAAACTTCAACTAAAAATAGTGAACATATCAATACTGCGTGTGTTGAAATGCAAACAAAAGTTTGTCATACGTAGTAGTGTCTCACAAGCACTCGATAATATTTGAAATTAAAATTGTAACTGTTTCTCGAATCAGAGAGAGTACTAATACACATAGGTGATTGAATGGGTGTCCGGCTCCGCCGCTTACCGAGTATGGGATCGTTGGTGTAGAGGTTAACACGTCTGGCTAGTTACCAGAAGACCCTGGGTTCGATTCCCGGCCGATCCGGATATTTTTTCAATCACTTTGTGATTTTTAATTTACATGTGGTTTTTGGTCATACTATACCAAAGAAATCGAGTGCTTAAAGTTTCAGTTTAGCTGAACGATTAGTGAACATATCAATACTGCGTGTGTTGAAATGCAAACAAAAGTTTGTCATACGTAGTAGTGTCTCACAAGCACTCGATAATATTTGAAATTAAAATTGTAACTGTTTCTCGAATCAGAGAGAGTACTAATACACACAGGTGATTGAATGGGTGTCCGGCTCCGCCGCTTACCGAGTATGGGATCGTTGGTGTAGAGGTTAACACGTCTGGCTAGTTACCAGAAGATCCTGGGTTCGAGTCCCGGCCGATCCGGATATTTTTTCAATCACTTTGTGATTTTTAATTTACATGTGGTTTTTGGATATACTATACCAAAGAAATCGAGTGCTTAAAGTTTCAGTTTAGCTGAACGATTAGTGAACATATCAATACTGCGTGTGTTGATATGCAAACAAAAGTTTGTCATACGTAGTAGTGTCTCACAAGCACTCGATAATATTTGAAATTAAAATTAGAAAGAAAAAAATTAAAAACATCAAAAAAGAAAAAAAATTTCGCGGCGCTAACTTCATTTAGCTAATGTAAGATCAATGTTTAAGCAATAAAATTAAAAAATATTATTATAGCACACTCAAGAAGGAACCGGCTTGAAATATTTTTGGCTATAATACAAATTTTTATAATATTTATGACATATTTCCTTCTTTGTCTTAGTACTCAGTGGGCCATAATTTAAAAAAAAGAAAATAATAATAATTAAAAGCTAAATAAAATTACTTAATAAACAAAAACAAACGTTACTACTACAAAACAAGGTTATGTGGAAATTTTATTTCTACTATTAACTACTATTAAAAAGGAAAATAGGTGTATCATAATATATCCATAAAATATGATATAATTTAAATAACAAAAATTAATAAAAGATAAAAAATAATTAAAATACAAGAAAAAAAGTGAAAGATGGCAATAAAATGATGAATGTTTATAAAATTCCTTTTTTAAATTCCACAAAATATGTAACCGGAAATGAAAATTGTGTACCATAAATAATACCTCCTCTTATTAGTAATCAATTTCGTCGATAGAGTACCCATTATCACAATAATGTACACCTACCAACTTATATAAAAATATACATATTTCCGTTAGTTCCGTTCTCAGCTATTCCATTCCACTTCACTTTAATTCACTTTTCAAGAATCGCTACCCAGTTCGTTCGTAACACTCGTAACTGCTCGTAACAATATCTCGTAACGCTTTACAAATGAAGAAAAGTATAAAACAAAAAGTGTGTGATCCAGGAATATTGATAAACATTTTAAAAAGACTATCCCAAATGCATGTGATATTAATAATAACAATGGTAATATAAAACAAAAATTTTATTAATTTTCTGAAACCCGCTGTATGAGTTTTTAAACTGTCAGAGGGGGTACATTTTGCTCCTGCTGGAGTAAGGGGATTGCAAGGTGCATTTTGTTTTTATGTAAGTTCCATCCACCTGATATTTACTGTCCAAAAATAATAATATTTTTGAATTAAAATTATCTTTTATAAATAATCTTAATCCGAATTATTATTATCTACAATATAATAGATAATTTTAACTCAGAGTTACATATTATTTATATAGATGTCACTGCTCGTAATTTTATATATTAAGAGTCCCAATAATAAATAGAGTCGTGACATCTCATCCATTTTCTGTCCAAAACAGAGCGGGAAGCTTCAAAATTAATTATCACATGTTTCAGTAAATATTTTTGGGTATATAATAAGTTATGAATTAATGAACAATTGAAAGGTTTTAATTTAATTATTCTTTCTAGGTTAAACTAAATGGTTTTTGTTAATATTTAATTTGTTTCCAATGTATTTTACGCAAACTTTGGACAGAAAATGCCGGAACCAATCAGCGTTCAGCACACATGTCACGACTTTATTTATTATAGGGACTCTATTTTATATGCATATAAACGCTGGTGTTCGCCAGAAAATTTTGTTAGCCTAACGTTAGCTAATGGAGTTTGCACCGTTGCAAACCAGAGGGCTCTGATTCAAAAAATTAATGGGCGCAAATATTTTTTCATGGTTTCCTTTGGTTTTTCACGGTATAAATACCTGACTTCTAAAGTACAGTTACATTTAAAAATTATGGCATAAAAAGAATCAGTCACTAAGTTAGAAATTGTAGTTTTAATATCTAACAAAGAAAAATATCCAACTGTATCTCTCAAAAAATTTTAAAGCTTTGGTAGATTGTAGGTCTTATTAAAATTAATCACGAGCCATCTTCCGTTCGTGCCCATAAGCTGTTTAAGGGCGTGAAACTCACTCCTGAAAATTTGCTTTTTTAAAAATTTTCTTAAATATTTTATAAATGGTAAGAGCTTTGGTAGCGAAACCATATATAGGTTTTTCAGGTCAAAATAACATTTTTTCATTTCAAAATAACAATTTTTTATTTCAAAATAACACATTTTCATTTCAAAATAACAATTAAGAAAAAAAAACAGTTAGAAATAAAATAATCAATGATAATTTAAAAAAACTAATTCACATAATGCGCTATTATAATTTTTAAAATTTATGTGCAATCATATTTAAAACAGTATTTATAGAATTAAATTCAGAAAATAATAATCTCTAAAAATAAATAAATTTTATAACAAAATCCGTTGGATTTACGTCCGCTACACTACTGTCAGTATTCTTGAAGTTTAATAAAACAAAATTAGAAAAAGATATCTTCATAAAAAATATACTTTTATATACCGTATATAATATATAATATACGTTGTCAACCAATGGGCTGGTACTAATGATAACTATTTATCATTGATATCATCGGTATTTATTATTTTTTACTGAATTCTCAATTGGTTAGATTTAGAGGGGGTGATTCATCCCTTAACAAAACGGATAACGTTAATAATAAATTAAACAGTGACTTGAGCAATACTTCCTCAACGAGATTCAATTATGGTAGGATTATGGAATCAAATAATGATTGGAATAGCAGTATGGATGAAAATGTGGAAAATTTAATTGTTGAACGGAGAAGAAATCGTGTTTCAACAATAAACAACAAAATAGACAGAAAAAAAAATATTAATAAAACTATATGAAGAAGGTAAAACAATAGCCAAGGCGGCGCAAATATCAGGTACAGACGACTTTCGTTATCAATCCGCTTACGGGGCTGTAGGAGAATATAATTCTAAAAATTCCTGTACCCCCACTTGTGCTTAGTAGTGGACCGCCGTAACTCGCAATTCCCCTACTTGTCAAGCGTGTGAATGTGTACTTATTTATAATGAAATAGCCCGGACGTTTAGTATAGTATTACCATTCGTTAGAAACGGCACAAAATCTACCATTTTTTAGTAAATACATTTACTAATATTTTCTAAATGCGTTCTCTAGTTTGTGTGACAGGAGTTTAAACGATATTGTCAACACATATTTTCTTTAAAAAAAATTTTAAAATCTTTTGTAGAAATTGTAAATAATATTGTTAGTCAAACAAAGTTTGTAATATAATCCGCGCGACGAACGAATAAAACTTATTTTGGTCAACTACACATGTATTATGTAAACACGGATCTATAAAAAAATTATTTTAATGAATAAAAAGATTCTGACAGGATGATTTATGAGTTGCACTATTAAACATCAACACCAATGTTCCGGTCTTACAACGAGAGACAAATGAATTTTTTTTGATCATGGAGGGGGAATGTTTATAATAGAAATATAAATCGGCTGATTCATAACGAAAGTCGGCTGTATTAATAAAAATACAGCTTATAATGTATTGAGATGTTACAAAAATGATGGTAGTGTTTTAAGAAAAACGAGGTGGTAAAAGAATATTCAAACTGGCCGACGAAATTTTAAACTAAATTGAATTAATAACAGAACGCAATCCAGCAATTACATAAAAAAAAAAAAATATCAACAGCGAACTTTTGCAGAAGAAAAACGAAAATCTTAGTACTACATCAAATTTTAACGCATTAAAAACTTTGAAGATAACTCTTAAAATGGCTACTTTTACCATTGATCGTTTTAACGTTGAAAGTACCCTTGAACAATGTAAAAACTATGCATTAAATGTCTGCGAAAATACTCTACAAGAGCGAGAAAGAATTATGTTTATTGACGATGCAGGGTTTAATTTGCATCTTTGCAGAACTAAAGCACGTTCAAAAAAGAATACTTCAGCCTATCTAAATTCATACATAGTTGACTATAAACTATGTATGCTTTTCACCCTTCTCACTAGAACATGGAAAGTGAGACTAGAATATACATAAAGATCAATAGCAAGCCAAATGTGCTTATTTTCAAGCGCATATTGCTTATACTTGAGCGCAAGCCTCTTCCGCTTACGCCGATACGAACTGACCCAATAATAGATAATTTTAATTCAGAATTATATATTATTATTTTTGTTGATAATCTTATTTAAATTAAAATTATATTAAACATAAATTTACGTTCTTAATTAAAATTATTTGTTTGCACTGATAGTTTTAATTCACAAATTAAAATCATATTTAGTATACTTTCAATTCGGGGATTAAAATTATATTTAATATACTCGTATCTCAGTATTAAAATGACCTAAGTCGATAATTTTAATTTGTAAATTAAAATTATGTTTAATATAATTTTAATTCAATTTTTATCTGTGTTGAACAAACGAACTAAAGTCAAATTAATTGTAATATAATTAGAGATGGGAAAAATACTTAATAATTATCCAAATGGGAATATTTCCGTCGCCCATCTCTACGTACATATACAACGCCATATGCGTGATCAGTATACAGGTTAGATATACAGATTAGATATACTGATACATAATATATAGAATATATTATGTACCAGTCTAGAGATGGGCGATGGGGAAATTCCCATCGGAAATTTTCCTGGGAATATTCCCATTTAGGTAATTATTAGGTATTTTGCCCATTTCTAAATATAATAAAAATAGCTGACACTTTTAAAGTTTACTTTGTGAAAATCCATATTTTATAAAATATGAGAATATTTTATAAAAGATAGCTAGAAATAAAATTATGTACATAATGATAATTCATTGAATTTAAATTATACAAGTATGGTATTTTTGGGAAATTGTATATTTTTTTTTTTTTTAAATAGAACTCAATTATACTTACTATTTTTTTGTATCTACGAATGTTACAAGAATTTATGTTTTATTTTTTATATTTGAATAATATTTATTTGAATAATTATTATGATATTAAATTTATATCTATAATAATTGCATTTTAAATAGTAATAAATATTATATTCGCGTGGTGACAATAGTTTTGATTATACTAATTTTCATGATACAGCAACGTATGATTTCTAAGTTAGTTGAATTATAATAGAAACTCATTCACATTATATTTAGTAAAATAATAATTCACAACAATAACAACAAAATACATCATAAAATAGAAATAATTCAACATCAATTTTTATTAAACTGAATAAAAATTACGACAAATAAAATTATTTCCAACTAAACAAAATTAATTTTATATGCATATATAATTGAAAATATTAAAAATTATATTCACTATCATAATAAATGGGGAAAAGGCCTATCTTCTCTGTACAAGAAAATTAATTTTATATTCAGTCACAATTTTAATTAATCCGTTTTATATTTATCATAATAAAAATTCTTACTCTAAATTTTATTATAATTTTTTTGGGGTGATTTGATTTTTAATTATATATGTATTTAATAGTTTTGCGATTAAAAACACTAGCGGCGTGCCATATTTTTGTTTTACAACATCTGAAACTGCTGTCCGGCTGAAATAATGTCTGGCGCACGCGTAAAAATCAAGTACCATAATATGTTTGGTTATACCTATGGAGGGTAGAGGTAAGGAGGAATATCTTATATGGGACTTGAATTGAAAAAGTGGCCCCTGAATTTGATGAAATAATAGTTCAATAAGTAACCAGAACGGCGCTGATAAGCAATCAGGGTTCGATCTGAACTTAGCGATTGTAAGTGAAGTGAAGTATGCCAAAGAGAAATACTAACTGTTAAAAACAATAAAAATTGAATTAAAAACAATAAAAGTTGAATTAAATATAAAAACAATAAAAATTGAATTAAATATAACAATTAAAACTGTTAAAAACAATAAAAACTGTTGTTTCAGTTTTAAAATTTTCAGCGCTTAATTTTAAATTTAAGAATTTTAGTACACTAGCGCCATCTTAATTTCATCCATTTTTGGGGCCACTTTTTATATATGGAGATACTTCTCCTGACACTCTACCCTCCATAGTTATACCATATCAGTTTTTCAAGAGCCATTCGATTTATTCCTAAAATATGCATCTAATCGAAAAAAAGTTTATACAAAAAATATTCAAAATAGAGGGGGCCATTTACGAAAAATTGTTCCAGACTTCTAGGACCTACGTTTTTTTTGGAATAGAAAAAATTTTTTTTAAATGGAAATATATGTTGAGATGTTTTTAAAAAATTAGTTTATTACTTCAAATTACCAATTAAGCTAAAATTTTCATAATTTTATTTCATATTTTTGAGAAATTGCATTTTTAACTTTTAATTTTCAAAACCTGTGGTAAGATTTGTCTAAGCGAACGCAAAAAATACGGTTTATTTTCAATTTTTACTAAAAAAAATACTAAATAAGTTGTAATGGTATGTTAACATTACTCCCTTAAAATAAAAAAAAATTATTGATTAAATACATTAATTATCAAAATAATTTGTAGTTTTTCCTCAAATATTTAACTCAGTATTCAATAGAAAGTCATTAAATTACAACTGTAGTTTTAATTTTTAATATTTAAATTACACACACACACACTAAGGAAGTCAAAATTAGTAAGTTTAAAAAAGGCATTATGTATTTAAACTTTTTAAATTGTAGTAATAAAATATGGAACCTATATTATTTGTAACTTCTTATCGAAATATATAGATGGCAGCATAGATATGATGTGAATATCACTGATAAATAATTAACACGCAAGTTGTCAAATACTTTAACCTTTTTTAAAGAAAAAGTAAGAAAATTGTCAAAATAGTATTTTGAGCTTGCAATATGTCCAAAAAGGAAAAAATATGGTTTTATTCATTTCCATTAGTGTATCCTGTAAGTCAATATATATTTTTTTCTTTATTTTCAATAATTTTAATAGTTTTAATGTAGTAAATAATCATTTTCCTAATCTTATGTTCTTTGCAGTAAGAATTCAAACAGTTTTTTAAAATCAACAAAAATTTGCACAGCTCATTTCATCCAATGTGTAAAATTGAAGTATTTAGTTCAACTTCCGTCAACTTCAATAGAAAAACAGTACCAAAGTATCAAAATTTGCTGTTCCGTGTATACTAGTAAAAATTAGTTGCTTACTGATGATGAAGAGAAAAAACATTCCCATTTGAAACGAAATTTACTTATGTAAATAATGGTTCCATAGTGTACATTTACAGTGTAATGAGCTTACTCTCGAAAAAAAGAACCCGAAGAAAAGTTTTGATTTCCAAAGATTTTCCGAGTATTCAAACAGTTATTTTTATAAAAAATTCTGTATTTTAAAAGACAAAAATGGTTTTTGTGATTCAAACAAATGTTGTAATGAAACAGGTTTTACTAAAAATAATAAAGTTTATTTAAAAAAATAATAAAGTTTTTATTAAAAATATACATTGCTGTTTCGAGCTAGATTTTGTATACGTGACCTGAGGTTTTAGATAAACACGATTATGTTTTTAGGTCAAGTTATCTTCAGTAGTCACTAAATAATCATTGTTGTTTAAGACTTTTCTGACTTTCTTAACTTTTTTTATAAAAGTATAGAAAGCAAAGCATCCGTAACTCAACGATGAATCAACAGATACTACTATTTGAATACCTTGCTTAAAATTGCGAGCACCGAAGTACTTTTATATTTGCATAACCTGACAATAATTCATATCACATTGGCCTAAAAAATAATATTTTTAAAATTAAAAACCATTAATATTTTTAAATAACGAACCTAAAATTAAAATTACGCAAACCAAGGTAATAATTTTTTTTTCGAAAGTAAATATGCAAAATATAGAAATATGTTTCTGCATGTCAGATGATGTCATTCAAATAAATTCAAATCAGTTAAAAATTTCTGTTTTACTTACCTGGAAACACGAGTTTTACGAGTTGAACGAGTTGTTAACTAGATAGCCATCTATGTAGCAAAAATACAATTACCGCTTAGCTACTACAATTATTTTCCGTAATTATGAGGCTTGTTTGAACTAGGCGCTTTTAAACTCACCAAAAATCACTTAAATAAATCACCTGTAAACACCAAAGTTGTAAAATTTGAAAAAAACCTTAAGATTCAAATATTTTTTTTTAAATTTTTTGTTTCTGTTGCTTTATTGAATAATTTTTATCAACAAATAAGTATACTATTCCATTTAAAAAGAAGGTAAGTTTGTATCGTATCTGGAAAACCACAAGAGCTATAAAGCTCCGAAGTATATCAATCAATGTCCCCCGCCAGTGGCTACAACTTTTATTTGAACAATTTTTTGATTAAGTGAATAGTTTAGCCATAATCAAAATGGCAACTCTCAGAAAACAGCCTGTATTATGGAGTGTAGAATATAAGGAGGACTATCTTGTACGGAAAACAATAGAAAAATAGTTCAGAAAGTGTCCCGTTTTAAGTACTAAGTAACAGTTCAAAAACTCGCCAGAATAGCGCTAGAGTAGCAAAAGAGTATAGTGATTTTTTTGTATTGAGTTTTATAAAAATTTTTAAAATAATAAAACTATTATATGTAACAATTATAATAAAAAAACAATAATTACATAACAACGCGAATGTTTTTCTTTCCTTGTTTACTTCTCTAAATTTCCCTTTTTGCTACAGTAGCGCCACCACTATTTACGCCTTTCTATGGACACTTTTTGATACAGAGATGGTGCTCCTGATATCTGCCCTCCATAGCCTGGATGTTTTGTAACGTTTTGAGACATTGTGCTTATATGCTTTGTAACATAGAGTAATAGAGACAACATATCTATGCCTACAGTACTGGAACCAGTGTAACATGTAAGAGATAGACAATATGTTGTATACACACACTGGGTTTACATTGTATTAGTGCGATTTTGTGTTTTTGTGTGAGTAACGGAGATAGTAGGGGCGGTCACGTGGCTCAGTTATTGCATACATAGCTATGACAGCACACGCATGTACTATGGGATGTAACAATGCCAACAACAATCAAGTCCATTATCGTGTGGTTGATCTTCAATCATCGACTGCTACTGACAAACTGACAACTAAGAAGCCTAATGAGCACGGAAGTACACACTCGTGATTTCAGAAAAGAGATAGTTGCTGTACTTATGTACTCTGGGCTTTGTAACGTTTTGAAACGTTGCGTTAACAGGAACCATTGATATCAGAATACGTATGTACTATACAATAGATGGAGTACACATTAACTCTTTTGAAGCAAATCGCCACATTGGTTAAGGCATTTCGCTACCTCTTGTGAACGTGGCAACAGCGCGTTATGTGGTATTTTTTACTAGTAAGTTGGCATCAGCACTCAGCAGCTTGTTTGACATTCATCAATAGCTGACTGACTGCATTTGTTATGTTTTGATTACGTTTTGACAAATATAAATTTTACAATACTTAAATAAAGAAAAAACAGTTACTGTGCTAGAAGAAATGGAAGTAACACCTAAAAAACGTGAAACCTGGAAAGGTAAATGGGTTACAGAGGCGGTATACAAAAAATGCTTTAAACAAGTTGAAAATGGAAAACAACGGAAAAAAGCGGTTATGAATGAAATCGTAAAAACTGATTTTCCTACCAAAGGTTCTCGAACTGTAGATATAGAGTATCTTGTAAGATCACTGCAATGTAGATTTTGCAAAAAAAACCGTTGCTATTAACTCATATAGAAAAAGAGCGCAAGCAAGGATTAGCCTCAGTATTAAAAATTCGATGTGTTGAGTGTTTAATATTGAATGATATTCCAACTGGAGCAAGTCATTCTGATGTGAAAGGAAGTTACAAAAAATTTGATATTAATTCAAAAGCTGTTTTAGGTAAGCATGAATTACGATTTATGAAAGAAAAAAAGATTATAATTTTTATAATTGAAGTTTCTTAGAAAAACAATTGTTTTAAATTTTTATAATTGATTTATAGGTGGCTTGCACACTGGTCTTGGTCCCACACACATTGAAAAATTCTTGGATATTATTGATGTTCCAGCTTTGACATCAACAACGTTTAAAAAATATGAAAGAGACATTGAAAAAATTGTTGAAGACGTGGCAAAAGAAAGTTGTGAAAAAGCTGCGAAACTTGAACGATCACTTACAGTTAAAAAAGTAGAGGAGTTGTCAAAGATATTGTACGTATTGGATTCAACGCCTAAGCTATGGAGGGTAGATATCAGGAGCACCATCTCTGTATCAAAAAGTATCCATAGAAAGGCGTAAATAGTGGCGGCGCTACTGTAGCAAAAGGGTAAATTTAGAGAAGTAAACAAGGAAAGAAAAACATCCGCGTTGTTATGTAATTATTGTTTTTTTATTATAATTGTTACATATAATAGTTTTATTTTAAAAATTTTTATAAAACTCAACACAAAAAATTACTTGTAGGAATTGTCAGGATTTAAATAAGCTAAACTTGAATATATTAATGTAATTATTTATTAATTTGCTAATATGGCGAATCACACACTGTTCACAAGTACAAGATATGATCTCTCTCTTTTCTCTTCCGTGAATCACACTGCCATGAATGACGGATGTTGCGTGTATGCCGTCTCTATGAACCAAAACTTATTGGTCGTTGCCAACTTATGAAAAATTAAAATAACTACGTGTGGACCCAAACAGTGCCACAGTTCGGCCTTCCTGTCGAATTGACGTCCTCGTCAATTACTTAGGAACTCAGAATAAATTCAAAATCAATTGCTTTTCACACAACCTCCCTCACTACAGTAATAAATTTTTTTTTTTACAATGGTACAGATTAAATCATTAAAATACAAATAAACATCGCTACTCATACACAAATTACAGTAAATATTCATCAGGAAATAAATCAATTTACATTCAAAAAAATACTTTAACAAATTAAGTCACTCTTTCCGTGAAACCAATTTCAAGCGGTCACTGGCCAGGATTCCCTTATACAGCCTACCACTCTGTTGTTCTCCTTCAATATCTTCGATAACGTACCGGTCATTACCCAAAACCCTTACGACCTGATAGGGTCCTCGGTACTTGGGTTCTAACTTACGACTTTCACCAGTTGACGATATCTGATTTTTGACCATTACCAAATCACCTATGTTGTACGTTTGGCAATTTTTCGCTCCTTGTATAGATTTTTCCTTCATCTTCAGACGATTCTCCTCTAGTCTCTCTGGTACTTTACCACGCTCATCTTCCTTCAACCGGGGGTTCTTATTTAATTCTTTGATTTCTCTGGTTAAGGGGTTTTCTCGAAGGCCTACATTGTCGTATGCAAACACTATATCGAAAGGCGTGCACTTGGTGACTTTATGTACACTACCATTTAATGACCACTGAATATCTCCTAATCGAAGATCCCAGTCATCAGCTCCGTCATCGCAACTGGAGCCAGTCGACATACAGGTAAGTATCGTACGATTGACACGTTCTATTTGTCCATTGCCTCTAGGTGTTCCCGCGGCAACTTTGACATGGATTATACCAAATTCCTTACAGAATTCTTCAAATAAATGCGCAGTAAATGCAGTACCACGATCTGTTATTATCCGAGAAGGTTTACCATAATGCGCGATCATTTCCCGTAAAAATTTTAAGGTTTGTACAGCTGTCGTATCCGGAACAGCCTTCAGAACGGTATACTTCGAATATCCGTCTATACACACCAACACGTATTTATTTCCATCTTCCGTCAACACGAATGGACCCAAGTGATCCATGTGCACAGTATGGAACGGGGTGTCTCCTTTTTCCAGCGGGTGTAAAACCATTTTCGAGTTTGCTCCTGAAGATTTATGATACATACAGCTTATACAGCGATTAATGTACTTCGTTACAAAATCTCTCATGTTAGGAAAATAATAGCATTCTTTTAGTTTCGACATCGTTTTATCGATTCCTAGATGGTTAAGATTACGATGTGTTTCACTAACGACATCATAGTACAAATCACTCGGCACGTAAAGTCGAAATTTGTTGTCAGTAATCTTATAAACTCGTGCATTGCACATTGTGAATTTTTCATGCGTCTGTCTGTCACCTTCCTCTAATTTGGTTTGAATTTCAGAAATGACTGGATCTACTCGCTGCAACGCAGCAACCCAATCGGTGCTTACGTTAATGTGTAAAATCGGTAACCCAATCAGGCTAACATCTTCAGCTTCTCCAACAGGGGAACGGCTTAACGCATCAGCAACTTGATTACTCGTACCAGTGTGATACTCAATAACGTAGTCATATTCTAACAAACGTATGTACCATCTCCCAATACGGGGATTTAAGTCTCGTTTATTTGCTAACAGTTTAATACTATTACAATCCGTTCTAATTGTAAAACGAATCCCCAACAAATATGTTCTGAATTTTTCTACTGAACAAACTATTGCAAGCATTTCTAATTCATATGAGTGATATTTACTCTCTTCTTTTGTTGTCTTTCTGCTATAATATGCGATAGGATGAAATTTGTTGTCCATTTTCTTCTGCAGTAAAACTGAACCTATGCCTACGGAACAGGCATCAGTGTGCAACTCTGTTTCACAATTAATATCATATGTAACCAATACTGGTTTGCTTTGCAACTTCTGTTTGATATCGTTGAACGCGTTTTCTTGACTTTCTTTCCACTCAAACTTGGAATTCTTCGTTAGCAGCTCCGTCAAAGGACGCATGATAAGTGCAAAATTTTTAATGAACCGTCTAAAATAACTAGATAGTCCAATAAAGCTTCTTAACGTTCTAACGTCTGTCGGTCTCGGGAAATCTCTTATTGCCTGTAATTTCCGATCTCCTGGCTGGATTCCTTTTGATGTAATTTCGAATCCTAAATACTCAATATGTAACATGAAAAAATAACACTTGGATAAATTGATGGTTAATCCGGCATCCAAAAGCACATCTAGTATTTGGCGTAATTTTTCCATTCCTTCCTCGACCGTTTTCGATGGAATGATGAAATCATCGAGGTATGCCATTGCCACTTTGTAGCGTAGTGGACCCAGTATGTTATTAATAAACCGTTGGAAAACCGATGGGGCATTGCACATTCCAAACGGCATTCTCCTAAATTGGTACTGTCCATCCGGCGTAATAAAACTAGATTTTTCACGAGCTTCCTTTGCAAGAGGAATTTGATAATATCCGCTTCGAAGATCGATAGTTGTAAAATATGTATTATCACCTAAACAATCTAACTGATCATCTATCAATGGCAAGGGATAGTGATCTTTGACCGTTATTTTATTCAACGCACGGTAATCGACACAAAGCCTGACGTCACCCGTTTTTTTCTTTACGAGTAGTATCGGACTCGCAAACGGCGAATTACTTTCTTCTATAATATCGGCACTTTTTAATTCGTTAATAATGTCTTTCACTTGTTCGCGTTCATGCATTGATAAACGATAAGGTCTGTAATATACCGGCGTATCCGAATTTAATTTAATATTCATTTCGATTTTATCCGTCAAACCGATTTGACTAATGTCTCTGGCAATTAAACACTTATATTCCTTTAATAACGCGATAAGTTCGTCACGGTCCTGTCCGTTAAGATCCGTATTCACTTCATCGTGTGTGACATCTCGATCACTAACTTTATTCGGCGCGCGATTTGTCTCACATTCAACTTCGACACATTGTTCACCACGTGTAATTTTTGTTCCTTGTTCGATACAAACATCTTCACCTGATATATTCAAAATAGGTAGTATGGAATTTCCATCGGCATCTGTGGATAAAATACATCTTGGTATCAGCTGACCGTTCGTTCTGATTCCACCTTCTATGCAAATTTCACTATTGGACGTAGTAGTTAAAACATTGACGTGTCCCACATAATTATTAGGTATCACCACGGTTTCTTTGGAACTAAGTACAGTTTTACTAGGTTGCACGATTGGTTCATGATGAGGTAATTCGGTCTCACAATACTCAATGCGTAACTCATCAATTTTGCTTATAATCACTACATGAGGCTGCTCTGTAAATGGATGTCCAACCAACAATGGAACTTTCTGAGCATCGTTTGGCACGACATGTATATCGACCTTTGCAACCACGTCATCTATTGATAAACTGGCTGTAAATAATCCTACCGGATAGGTTCGTCCTTGCCCATAACCAATAAGCGGTTCTGGATTACATTCATAATACGTTAAATTCATTTTCTGTGCATCCTCTTCGCGTATCGTCGCGCAACTGCTTCCTAAATCAATATAACAGCGTATAGGTTTATTGTTCAACAATGCTTCTTTAAAATATTTAGAATGTGTCATACTGCTTTTTTTAACTGAATTTATACTAAGTACGGTCCCTTTTGATTGTTCAGTACTATTTACGTTACTTGAATGTTCACTTTTAGAAGTTCCTTTTAATTTTTGAGGACAGTCTCGGGCATAATGTCCCCTTCCACGACATCTAAAACACAATAGACTACTTGTTCTCGTTTCTTTCGAATCGGAAACTATCTTTTTATTTGTAAAAGTAGACAATCTTGGATCATTTTTCGAATGTCTGTTGTTTTTCCAATTGGGATGTCTATCACTGTCTTTAATGAATTTCGAACCTTCTTTCAATGCTGGTAATAATTGACTTGGCTTACTATATCTGCTAAGTGGACCCAGAAATTCATGGAATTGGATATTGTTTAGTCCGTCGACCACCCATTCCACTATTTCGTTGTCACTCATCCCGCATTTGTTACATAAAGCTAATTTTTCGAAGTAGTACTCCACTATATCTTGATTTAATTTGCGTTTATAATTTTGAGCGTTTAGTCTCGCTGATATGGAGCTTTCTTCAAATTTGAATGTTTCTAGTAATAGTTCTTTCCATTCAATCCAGGAATCTGGTTTGTTACGGACGCTATCTCGCCACGATCTAGCTACCCCCACTAGTTTCGATAGTGCAAAGTGTTGTATTGCGACGTCGTCCCAAAAATACAATTCGGCGTATTCTTCAATAGTTTGAATCCAATTTTCAATTTTAACATTATCTTTTACAGGGTCAAATTCAGGTAAAACTTCCCCAACGTTTTTAAAATATCTTGGTTCACGATGTACATTTCGTAATTCACTTGTACTTGCTACGTGTTCGCTTTCCATTAAATTTTCTTGCGACATTTCGTAAATTTTCACAATTCACATGAAATAAATAAAATTTGTGTGATTCCCGCCTTACAATATACAAATGTGAAACCAGCCCTATGCCTGCACATGTATGGCGTATATAACGAACGTATCCATGCAACTCAACTTTCCACAACAAACAACCGTGCTCTGTACTTCTGTTGTCCACATATAACCACTACACCCGTATCTATAGCATCGCACCATTTAATACGTACATGTAGATATTTGTGACTTTGTCCATACAGCACATATATTATATGTATATCACTGTTTTTAGTCGCACTTAATGTTCAATAGGTTAATTTATTAATTTTACGAATTCCAAATACGAATCCCAGTTACGAATCTCACTTCTGATAAAATTGTAGGAATTGTCAGGATTTAAATAAGCTAAACTTGAATATATTAATGTAATTATTTATTAATTTGCTAATATGGCGAATCACACACTGTTCACAAGTACAAGATATGATCTCTCTCTTTTCTCTTCCGTGAATCACACTGCCATGAATGACGGATGTTGCGTGTATGCCGTCTCTATGGGCCCGTCCACACGCTCAAGCTTTACCACCGACTTACCTGCGCAAACCAGGTTTGTGCAAGTAAGTCGCTACGTTTTTTCCCGTCCATACGTACATGTTTACTTGCACAAACTGGTTTGCGCAAGTAAGTCGGTGGTAAAGCTTGTGTCGTGTGGACGGACCCTAAGAACCAAAACTTATTGGTCGTTGCCAACTTATGAAAAATTAAAATAACTACGTGTGGACCCAAACAGTGCCACATACTATACTCTTTTGCTACTCTAGCGCTATTCTGGCGAGTTTTTGAACTGTTACTTAGTACTTAAAATGGGACACTTTCTGAACTATTTTTCTATTGTTTTCCGTACAAGATAGTCCTCCTTATATTCTACACTCCGTAGTATAAGCATTGTATAATGACAGTTCTGAATTATATGCAGAATACCATAATTTAAATACTGTGGAAAATCGAATAAGGACGTAGTTTTATGTTTAGCGTATCCGTAGTAGCCCTTCTATTTTTCAACAGATAGTTAAAATTGATAGCTAAATAAATAATAAGAATTTGAAATTGTTCGTTTTTAATTAAAACAGTAAATTATGATGAAAAAGCAAAATAAAGATGACATATAAAAAATACGCTGCCAATGGGGTGTGGCGCACAGCTTCCTCATACTCGTAAAGACTTTAAAACAGTATTCTACCAAATATATATACCGCGAAATTATATTTTCGCCTTAAAGTTCATAAAAAAATTGTTGTAACTCAAAATACTTAAAGGCTAAATTATAAAATAATAACAAAAACATTTTAGAACATACGTTAAAAATTTGAGCGAAGTGGGACTAGCAGTAAATAAGATATTGACATTTAATGGGATTTCATGGTAGCGCTGTTGATACTATTACTCCGAATGCATTGAAATTTGTAGGCGACCATCTAGGAACCAGACCGCATAATTTCTAACAACTTCATAAAAAAGAATAGTTCAGAAGTCATGCCACTTGGTGCAATTTAGTATATTAATGGAATGACATGGTAGCGACGTAGCTACCGTTACTCCGATTTCGATTAAATTCATAGCGGACCATCTAGGAACCAAACTGTATAATTTCTGAAAATTTCATTCAAAACAATCGAATAGTTCAGAACAGACAGACGGACGAACGAACGGACGGACACCATACCAAAATTCGAAAAGCTCTAAAACGTAAAATGGGCATAAAAAATTTTATTTTGGAGGGAAAAAATTTTTTATTTTTCAAAAGTAATCGCAATGCTTTCGCTACCTTAGTAGTCTCGAAAGCAAAATATGTTACTTTGTAATTTTTAAACGAAACAGTAACATTTTATGAATTGTCAAAACCTCATACACAAATCTTGCCTATCAGCAGTAGTTATTTTTTAATCAGTAGTTCGCGTACGTAAATTCCACGATTTCAAGTATTTTACTACCCAAAAATAGTTAAAATAATTAAATTTTTCAACAATTTTGTAACTTGTAAAACTATGTACTATACGAGTATATACCGTAAAACACCCTATCTTTACCTATTAAACCTAACTTTACCATACCACACATTACGTTAAAAAAATTAAAATTTCATAGTTTATATATATTCTGTAGCACTTTTTTTTTTAAAGATAGAGATATTTCTAACAAGATATTGGTGTTATATAAGTTTTTCTGGCATTGCCAACCGCAATTTTTTCAAATCATTGGATTTTTTTAGTTCTTATGGTACATTTTGGTTTTAAGCAAGTGTGCAAATTTTAGTTGGTATTTTAAAAAATATAGAAGTGACAGATAATTTCATCATATGAAAAGTTACATAACCTCGTAAGTATATAAAATGATTTTTACGTTTACTTATTTGCGTATTATCGAGTAATTCGTTTAGGTAATATTATAGCAAATTTGGTAAAATTAGAGTCCTTTAACAAATCCAAACTTTACCAGTCAGTGCTGCCAACAGTCAGGGTTGTCAAAAATATACGAATTGCATTATATTTTTACACGAATTGAGATATTAAAGTAAAAAAATATTTTTATAGGTTTACATTTATACAAAATGTCTGGTAAACATCATAAGAAGAAAATTGGTGCAAGGACATACAAAAATTATTCTACAGAATGTTAAATCTAGCAATTGATTAAATCTAGCAATTGATATGGTAAAAAGTAAACAAATTACAACATTATACATTGAAAAACAATTTGTAATCCAAAGAAGAACAATAGAGAATAAAATTGAGTAGTTTGTTTTGGTTAAAAAGATTCTGATTTTGTAAGTTAGACAATTTGATTGAAATTGAATATTGATTGATTTAATAGACAATTGTTTTTGTTTTTTATTTCTGATTTTGTTACTTAGTCAGTTTATAATATCAAATATGTAACATTATATTTTATTTTTTTTAAACAATTTTTTGTTTGTTTCTGGCATTTTGTTTTATTACTTTTTACTGATTTTGTACATCCCTGGTGAAAACAACTGTATTTGATGTTTTCATAACATAATTTCACTAAAAAAATATAAATTAGTAATAATATGGTAAAGTTAGGAACTCCTCGACATTTGCGCTTGTTACTGTTTTTTTTATTTTTGACTAGTAATTTAAGTTTCTGGCAAATTTATTTATGAGTTAGATCAAAGTTTTTTATCAGTTTATTCTATTGAAACAGTTAAATGTAACTAAATTAGTTCCGTCTTTATTTTATTCAAATTTGAATTGAAAATTATGGTAAAGATAGGGTGTTTTACGATAATAAAATTTTATATAATTCAGCAGACTTGTTTCTATGATGTAATTTCACTTTTTAAATTTTTTTTCTTGCTTGCTTCTTTGAATATCTGTAGACCAGGGGAAGTTGGAGAGCAACTTTTATGGGAGCGCGAAGGCCATGGAGGCTCATGCTGCCGTTAAAATTTCTACGCAAAGTATCCTAATAAAAAACGCAAACCTCCAAGTTGGCGTTTTAGTAGCCGATAATGACGCTTCAATCGAAAATGCAGTATTAGAAGCTGCAAATCACCCAATTATTAAATTATCAGACAAAAATCACACCTCTAAAGGAGTTAAAAACATGCTTTATAAAATTAATAGAAATCAAGATCCTGAAAAAGAACTGACAACTGAATCGATAGTATATCTTCATCGATGTTTCTCCTATGCAGTCGCACAGAATAAAAATAATATTTCAGCGTTAACGTTAGCAATTAAAAATATTGCTTATCACGCATTCAATGATTACGACAACTGTGGTGATTAGTGCGGTTTTATTCAAAATCCTGATACTTATAAATACCAAACTATTGCAGGTGGTTTTAAAAACTCGGCGTTGTTAGGAACTCTAGTCACTTAATTTAATAAATTAGCTGGGAATGCACAAAAAGCGCCTAGCCATACTTCCATGGCAAAACTGCCCCCAATAGCAACTTATATTAATAGTTGTACTAACGGTATGATGAGGCTATAAGTAATTGATATCTGCCGCCTTCCCGGCTAAAACCGAATAGTTACGGAGATAACAAACAAAATAATAAAAAATGAATGATTTATTCAAAAATTTTTTTCTCGGTAACTAAACATAAAAAAATAATCCTAAATCCACATGAAGGCAGACACTCTCTAGAATATTAGACATATTAATTAACATCCCAGTTCTCGTTATTGAGAATAATAACAAGGACAAAATCCAATCCAATGTTATTTTAATAGGGTTGCCATTGAGTTACCATCTCCAAAAAAATACTGTAACTGGGCTTTAGTCTACTTTATTATCGTACCAAGTTTTATTTAAATTCATGGGGTGCAACATATTTAAAAAAATATTTTTCACACTTAACCTGTCGATCAGCCCCTCCAGTTGGTCCGACCCTGGAATTAAGCACATCAATCTAAGGCTCTTTAAAAATAAATTGTGGTGTCTAATAAAGTGTTTTTTCCTATCTCTTATAGTTTTCGAGATAATCAGGGAAAATCTAAAAAGGGTATAATCAGACATGGGGGACTCCCCCAGATATAAACTTACATCAGTAGCTATGTCGTCATTTAGGTAACACTGTAAGCACCTTATGTGTAAAAATTTCGTTGGCAAAAACGAAGCAGTTATGGAAATATAATAGAAAATTGTGAGAAAATATGTTTTCAGGGTGTTTTATTACCATACAATTAAATTCCAAGGAGTACTATATTATACACATCAAAAAGACACATTTAAGCATATTTTGGACAATTTTCTATTATATTTTCATAACTTTGTTCACTTTCTTACTATTTTACTTTTTAAAATGTGCGCCATGTTAGTGTGTATAGCGTGTATAGTGTGTCGCGATGTTACCACGATTTATTATGCTTTTTATGGTTTCCGAGTCAAAATCACATTTTTACATTTATTTATTTCAATAACTAATAAATAATGCGGAAAACTGATCTCAATTTTGTTTTATTCGATCCATAAATGTCTAATATACCTGTTAAAACATTTTTTAATATTTTAGAGTCGTTTTTGTACTTTAGTCCATTTTCGCACGGTAAAAAAGTTAAATTTTAAAAATTAATTTCTTGAATACTAAGAGTATAATTGATCTGAAAATTTAAGGGTCAGCGTTTTATATGCTCATTGTTTACTGGTTAAAATTTTAGATCGATGGTTACATTTTTTAGAGTCTATCGAAATTCTTTAACACCTTTCATAACCTATAAAGTTTCTGTGGTAATAATACAGTGTCTGTGGTAATAAATATTTTTTAATTTGTATACGATTTTTGTTATAATTAATTTGAGACTGTTTATTAGTAAATATTCTAAAAATGTTTATAACAACAAATAAAACATCAGTAAATATAGAAAAATGTTAAATCCAACTTTGTTTAACCGCCATATTGGTCAACACTTTAACCTTTTTTTGGCTTCATTTTCATATACATTGAATGTATACATGTACTCCTTCTATCTATTAAATACTCAGAGGTAGGAACACATCAATATTATATGTATATTTATATTTTCCCTTTGCTCCGCTGATGGTGACTAACGGCTGAAAGTCCGATACACAGTCATAACTTGTTTAGCGTTGAATTTAATGTTTATCAATTTGTTCGTATCAAAAAAATTACAATCTGTGAATCATGCAACTAAAATTCGTGTCAGTAACCAATAATTTATACATTTATATAATTTTTTATTTTTATTTTATTTATTTTGGGATAAAAAATTTCTAAATTGATATTTGTTATTTGCATACCTACTTAAATATAAATGTCAGTTGTTTTAATTTTAGATCTTTTTGCTTTCGAGTAAATTATTCAAAAAATTATAATACACTCATATTGGGTAACTTTGAACACTTTTTGCTTTTTTTTAATAAAATTTACAATGTTTTTACAAGAAGGTTGCCACATTTTACATCTTTTAAAGTGTTCTCATAAACAAATCTTTCGATTTTTCGAAGCCATTTTATCGATTGTGTAGCCAATCGATTAAAATTTTCGGCAAATAGAGTGGTTCAATGTTACTATGAATTTTGGGTAACATTGAACGGTGTTTACCATACCATACAAATTGCCATATTATTCCCTTAATTTAATTATTTGGGTAACTTTGTGAACATAATAAAGCATAAAAAGATTTAACTGATCAAATGAGTGACAGTTTTCCATCAAAAAAATACAATTATGACTTGCCACCATAGTTCATATGTATTGTCGGTATAATGTGGCATATTTTTTTCAAAATAAGGTCTTTTTTATATATTTATTTAGGAATATAAGGGTAAATAAAATGCTTTCATAAAATTGTTTATTTATTTGGCTTTAAAATGAGATCAAATTCACATATGTGGAAAAAAAATATACGAAATTTTTTTGAAAAAATGAAATGCTAGTCTCCCCATTCCATAAACAAAATGTCATCTTCTATTATGAATTTATCACGTATTTTAATAACTTGTTGGTCTTTCAACACGTGTATCAACGCACACCGATTAATATGAGATATGTCGCGTTTGGAAGGCCATGACCAACCCCCATCATAATGTTTTTGTAGGACAGATACTTTCATTTGTGTATCGGTAACCCCTATAATGCGACCTGGAAATAAACTGCCTTCGTCCTTAAATACACAGAATGATCCCTCTAAAGGTTTTTCTTTATTTTGGATAGTACTAGTTTCCAATAATGTGCCATCAGAATTCACTATACAGTCTACCACTACAACTGGTAGTTCATGAGGCTCTAGGACTTCTCCCAACTCTAAACAAGGATCTTCAATTAACGGGTACTCCTCAATTGTGTCAAGATCTGGAATTACTGGCATTGGCAAAGTATTTCTATTCTCCGCTTTTTCTCCTTCTAAATCAACTGCATTATCTCGTTGAGTTTTCGATTCTTCTGGCGGTACTCTTTCTTTGACACCATACTCGTGTATTTCAGCACAGATTACTGATTGTGCCTGTCTTCCAATTTCCTGTAGCTCACTATCAATGTCAGCAGTATTAACCGGAAGCCTTTGACTGTTTGTTGAAGCTCCTTCTTCTGCTATTTTGCTTTTATTTTCATTACCTTTGTTTGTAGAACCCTTAGGTCTACCTCTTTTTTTGCCTCAGTCTGTGGCTTTCTTTTATCTCCTTTTTCTCTATTTTCTTGATACTTTTCCACTTCTTCGGCCGAAACACTTTTACCTGCTGTAACTGGCAATTGAAATTTTCTTGCTTTTCTCACTACACTGAGGTCAGATTGCCTGACATTTTCTATAAAGTTCACAAAAGTTTCAGCTACTGATTCTCTCACTTCGGTTGGCGATGTATAAGTAGGTAGTTTGTTTAGAACTGTTTGTGGAGAAAAGGGATATAAGCCACAGCTCCTAAAGCCTGCCTTTATATTGTCAGCCGCAGTGGTCTCTCCAATTTTCAATGTCGTATTTATTAGCTGTGCAAACAGAGACTTCGGTAAAGCTAATATTTTCTTCCCTCTACTTGTATTTCGATATCCATCTAAAACTTTACGCCAGGCAGTTTTGAGCGCCGAGAAGTAACCAACATCGAGAGGCTGAAGTAGGTGGTTTGAATTGGGAATAAGACATAAACGCAACGTTATGAGCTTCACAAAGGCGTAACGCTTTCGGGGAAATGTGGGCACTTAAATTATCACAAAGCAGTATTTTTTTTACCATCATCTTTATCGACATGAGGCAAAAAGTTGTTTTCCAGCCATTCCTCGAAAATTGATTGATCAATCCATCCAGATTGCGAAACTGACATTCTGGACTCTGGTGGAGCTTGAAATAACCAGTCAGACCATAACCTTTTCCCTTTAAAAACAAAAAAGGGCGGCAGCATATCACCACTAGCAGTTCCACAAAATATGACAGTGTAACAAGATTTTGACGAATTTTTAATCACTTCAGGATAGGGACAATCCCGACGAAATAATAATTTCTTCTTTCCTGGATCATCGTGGAAACCAGATTCGTCCATATTATAGATATTTTTAGCTGCAACTCCTTCTATTTGTTTCTCGATATTAGAAAAAAACATCTCAACTTGTTCTCGGTTTACCTGGGCCCTCTTTCTAGGTATTTTATGCGCTACTTTTTCTTTTAAGTCCGGATGCCTTTCTAAAAATAGAGTGCCCCATTCATAGCCTGGCATATTGTTCTTAAATTGAGATACGATTCTGTTATTATTTGTCAAATAGTTTATTACGAAAAGGTAGTTAAAAAATAAATTTTTATTAAAACTGCTGAAATAAACAAAAAATTTGGCGCAGGTAAATATTTAAAAAACTGAAAATTTCAGATATAGATCACAATTTATTAAAAATTAAATTCAGGTACATTTTTTTGTTTTTAGTTTTAATTTTATTTTATATTAAAATTTGTTTTTTTCTTCTGTTAATTTCATACATAGTATCTTTGCATCCGGCTTAGCTCATAGATTAAATAAATATGTTAAGTTATTGCGTGGATTATGATTGAACCGTGTAATAGATAAATACAATTGTTACAGATATAAGAAGGTAGATTATAAAAAGATAAAGGTATACATAGGCAATTTAAATAACAAGAGAGTGTTATTAATAGAGTTAATTGACTGAAGTTGCTAAAAGCTGTTTAAAGATAAGGAAAAAGTTAGAAAAAAAATGATAAAACTGACATAATATTAAAAAGGAAATCACAGCTCATAGCATCTCCTGTAATAATTAAGTAAGAAAATTATAAATAAGCCAATAGAAAAATTAGTGAACTTGTTAGAACTAGTAATCTTATGAAATTTAACAAACTACTAAATTTAGTAAAGCACAAAATTAATTAAAAGTAAGTACGATAAGTTAATTATGAAACGTTAGTAAGAAAAAGTTATAGCAACAAAAGAAAAGTTTTCCCAATCACAGATAGAATAGATTTAAATATTGTAACACGTGTTAGCGTTACCCAAAAAATTGAAAAAAGTTACTCATCTTGATGAATTCAGGCCGGGTAGATGTATAGCGAACACCCAAAATAAATGAAGAAAATCCACGTTGGGGTCCATTAATGTAGACATCAGTTCGTAATTAACGTAGAATATTGTGTATCGACATGTAGAAATCTTGTTCAAGCTTAACGTTGGAAGTTGTTTTCCGGCATGTAGAAATTTTGAACACCATTAACATTGAAGATTGGTTACCAGGATGTGGAAATTTTGTTCATAATTAACGTAGAAGATTACTCAACTTTTTCCCATTGAATTTAAAACAAAAAGGGTCCAAAGGGGAGAGCCTGAACACAGAATTCACTTTTAGATACAATGAAAATTAAACACACAATCGTCAATTTAGTTTACAGGTTAGAATCCACAAAAAAATTGCAAAACACAATGAGGCATGATTAAACAAAGTTAAATTACAATAAAGGAACAAAAATTTATTTACGTACCTGAATTGTCCTTACGAGAAATATAATATATGAAATATAAAATTGGAATGAAAGATAGATCTGTAGCTGCAATCAAATTTATAGGAATCAAATACCGCCAAATTTGACGCAAAATGAATGTCTACCAACTTAAGATAAAAAAAAATTACTGTGAATAATTTTTAATGACAGATATGAAATTACCGTATGTTGGAGTAAATCGAATCACAGCAAAATGGGATACATTGTAATGTATCTTAGAAACTAAAATTTAAGAGAAATTTGAATGTTTTAGTTAAAAATAAGTACAAGAATGTAACAAGTTTTTCACTATTACTCGAAAGTCTATCATGCTGATAGGTATACCCAAGTCGCTCATCATAAGAAGATGTGATTTGAAAACTATTTCTTCTTCTAAGGTAAAAACTGTAGGTCTACCAACATTCTTGACGTGTTTTTCTTTTAACTTATAAAATAAAGTTACGGGAGGTATCTTATATAACTTGGATGCGTCAATTCGCGACATGGATCCTGATTTTATTTTATCAAGAGCTTCTTGAAGACATTCTTGTGTATAGTTACTTTTCTTTCCATATTTTCTGACACCAGGCTTCGCTTTTTCAGATTTTCTTGGCATATTTCACCTAAAAAAAATATTCACAAATAATTTAAACTTACCCGAAGTACCAATATTCAATTTCGGGTATCATTGAACGGTTCAAAGTTACCCGATATTCGAACTTTAGGCAAGTAATTTAGAAAATAATAAATTTTACTGAAAATCTAAACGGTTTTATTAAATATTTTACAGCTAGGGTGAAGTCGAATATAAAAGAACTATAAAAAATCCAAATCTCACCTGTTTTAGACGACTTTTATATATTTTATTTGAATTTGTAACACAGCAACAAACTATCGCTAAAAGACGTATTGAGAAAAGGCGCGTAAAACTTAAAAATATTTGACAGATCCACAGATTATCTATACGGTTGCATACTGGATATAGTCACGTTCCGTTTCTCTTAATATCGTGCATGTCTTTCTACTCAGGTTGTACGAAAAAAAAATAATTTAACACTTGAAAGGTTTTATTCAAAGTTAGACTGAATTTCAAAGTTACCCAATATGACTGTAAATAAATAGGTATACGAAAACTTGCAATGCAGAGTTGAACGTATCTATTTACAAATTTGAACAAAATGTTGAAAATGGTAAAAGTGAAATCTAGTAAAAAAATTTTGAGGGTCAAAATGTTGAGAATAAATATAAAAAAATAAAAAATCTGGAAATGTGGTTGATCGCTTAAAAAAATTTTTTATTAAACAAACGGGTAAAATGTAGAACTCGGACATATGCTGTAATTTCGATGTCTGCCGGAAAAAAGAAACAAATGGGGCTGAGAATTATTGTACTTAAAGAGTTAAAGGGCGGTCACATATTTTTATTAAAAATAATTGCATCTGGCTAAATTGTAGGGCTAAATTGTTGGGCTAAATTAGGTGGTGAAGTTAGTTAAGGTTAGGTTAGTTTTTTTTTTTTTTTTTTTTTTTTTTTTTTAAACAATATACTTCGATTTGATATAAAAACTAGTTAAGATTATAGGGCTTTTTTCGAATTTTTACACTCAATTCAGTTGTTTTTGTTAAAAAATACTACAATAAGTTAATAATATCATACAAATGTCAATATTAAAAAATGTGTAAAATATTAATAAATTTGAGTTTTCCAAAATAAAAATATGCTTCCGCGCGTTAACTTTTCATAATTTAAAATTTCTACCACTATTGTTTCGTTTTTATCGGTTAAAAAAAAATCGCATATGCCCGAATTCTACAAATTTCCCAACAAACCGAATTTAATTTTAATAGGAAACAATGAAATTGACTAAATCAGAAGGGACACCGTTACAGTGCAGAGAGTACTTCAGTGGAATATTCAGTAGTCTTCAACAGGTAATTTGCTCAATTTGACAATTGGACGTTTTACGAGACCATGGATTGTTTTGATGGTTGCTACTCTTACCAAACCATCTCGTCCGGCATGAACTTGCTGAATTCTACCGATTGCCCATTGTAATGGAGGTAAGTTATCTTCCCTGAGAAGTACTAAGTCTCCTTCCTTTAGATTATCCTTAGTGGTGTTCCACTTCTTGCGAATTTGTAACTGTGAAAGGTATTCTTTGTGCCACCTTTTCCAAAAGTGTTGATGAATTTGTTGAATCAGTTTCCATCTTGATAGACGATTTGTTTGAGTGAGTGAGACATCTTCTTCTGGTAATGCGGTCAGTGGTTCGCCAATTAGGAAATGTGATGGGGTAAGAATATTCAAATCATTGGGATCAGAAGATAATGGACATAATGGTCGTGAGTTCAAAGCAGCTTCTATTTGTGTTCAAGTAGTGTACATTTCTTCGAAGGTAAGTAATTGATTGCCTATGAAACATTTTAAATGAAATTTTACAGATTTGACACCTGATTCCCAGATGCCTCCAAAATGTGGTGAACTGGGTGGAATGAATTTCCATTCAATTCCCCCATTTGCAAAATAAGTAAGTAATTCCTGATTTTTTATCATATTTTGTAATTTACGCAATTCATTAGCCGCGCCTACAAAGCTAGTACCGTTATCACTATAAATTTTAGTACATTTACTTCTACGGCTAGCAAATCTCTTTAAAGCAGCAATGAAATGTTGTGTAGATAATCCTGAAACTATTTCTAAATGGATAGCCTTTGTACTAAAGCAAATAAATACCGCAATATATGCCTTAAAAGTAGTCGATTTCCTAAACTGATGAGCCTTTAATTGAATTGATCCTGCATAATCTATAGCACATATAGAAAATGGACGTGAACGTTGAACACGATCAATAGGCAAGTCACCCATTAATTGTTCATTATTTTTTGTATTGAAGCGAAAACAATTATTACATCGATGAATTATTCGTCTCAGTGAATTTTTACCACCTAAAGGCCAATAATTATTTCTAACCGACGCTAACGTAGCTTGAACCCCAGCGTGTAAAAGTCTTTTATGTTCGGCTTCTAAAATTAAATCTGTTAAATGATGTATAGGCAAAACAATAGGACATTTTGCAAAGCTAGATAAGTGTGAATTACATAATCTACCACCCACACGTATTAAATTGACTGTTGGATCCTAATAAGGATTCAATGTTTTTAGTTTACTGTTAGACGATACTAAATTTTTTGTTTTCAAGTCAGTTATTTCAGATGAGAAAATTTCATACTGAACTATACGAATTAAACTAAATAATGCATTTCTTAACTCATTTGGAGTAAGTACACCTATAATCTTATCTGAATTTTGTTTAGTATTGTTAATGAATCGATAACAATATGCAGTTGTGCGTTGTAATCTCCTTAAATGAGAAAATTTCATAATAAAGTCTGAATTAACCTTATTAACTTGAGCCAATAATGATTTCTGAGGTTTCAATTCAGGTAAATTATCAATTGAATTGCAAGAAATTTGAATTTCAGGCCAAAATTCTTCTGTTTGTTGTAACCACTCCGGACCTTGCCACCATAATTTAAATTTTTTAATGAATTCCGAACTGATACCCCTTGAGAGACAATCAGCGGGATTTTGGTTTGACCTTATGTGCCTCCACTTATATGTAGAAGTTAAGGTTTGAATTTCTGAGACACTATTAGTCACGAATGTCTTCCACCGAGTAGGAATAGATTTCAACCAAGATAATACGATCGTTGAGTCCGCCCATAAAGCAATAGTATTGATTTTCAACTGTAACGTGAGTATGACTTTATCTACCAAACGTGCTAAAAGTAATGCTCCGCATAATTCCAATCTTGGTAATGAAACTTGTTTGATAGGAGCCACTCTAGATTTAGAGCAAATGAGTGTTGTTGAAATTTGATCATGTATGTCTAGAACTCTCAAATACAATACTGCACCATACGTCGCTTCCGATGCGTCGCAGAAGCTATGTATTTCCACCTTAACTGCTGTAGTCTTATCTAATATTTTTCTAGATATTTTCAATTCCGTTAATTGAGAAAGAGAGTTTCTACATTCCGATCATTCCGACATTAAATCTGGTGTTAAATCCTCATTCCAGTCGAGACCAGATTTCCATATTTTTTGCATAAATATTTTTGCTTGCACAGTAATTGCGCCCACTAATCCTAAAGGATCAAATATACTTTAAATTTCCGATAAAACTTCTCTTTTCTTAAAGGATTGTTTGTTGTTCTTAAAATCAATATTTATTTTGAACTTAAATGTATCTCGTTCTGTTGACTATATCAAGCCAAATGTTTTCACTGATTTAGAATGAATTTCGAGTGTTGTTTGATCTTCTCGGAGTGCAGGAGTGACTGCATTTGTGATTTCCTGTGCATTGGAACTCCATTTGTGTAGAACAAATCCGGCACCTTTCAATATTTCAATTAATTGTGATTGTGATTCTAAAGCTTCTGATATGTTTTCTGATCCTGACATCAGATCATCCATGTAAAAATCATTTTTGATTTTCTGTGCTGCTAATGGATATTCCTTTCCATCATCATCTGCTAATTGATTTAAACATCTTGTTGCCAAAAATGGCGCTGAAGCTGTTCCATAAGTGACTGTAGTGAGCCTGAAACACTTCAACTCTTCCTGCGTGTTATCTCTCCAAAGTATCCTTTGATAATCCGTGTGTGGAGTATGCACCCTTATTTGTCGGTACATTTTCTGTATGTCCGCTGTATATGCTACATTGTGAGTTCTGAATCTTAAGACGATTGAAAACAGTGGCTGCTGAACTGTCGCTCCAATCAACAAATTATCGTTTAACGATTTGTTGTTAGTTGTCTTCATGGATGCATCGAAAACAACCCTCAGTTTTGTAGATGTGCTAGAATCCTTGTATACTGCGTGATGCGGCATAACGTAAGTGCCCTGTTCTTCAGTGTGTGAAAAATTGTCAATTTGTTCCATGTGACCTAACTCCAGGTATTCTGCCATGAAGTCCTTATACAACTCATTGAAATGTGTATTTGAGTTCAGTTTTTTCTCTAGCGTGAGAAATCTTCGATGATCTTCTGAGAATGAGTTCCCCAGATCTGTGATTTGTGTTTTAAATGGGAGATGAACAATATATCTTCCATCCGAATTTCTTGTAGTCGTTTCTGTAAAAATCTCTTCACAACGTTTTTCGTCCACTGTGAAGGCCACTTCCTTTGGAACTTCTTCCAGTTTCCAAAAGTTTTGCAACACGTCATTCAACGACTGTGTTTGACAAAAAAATAAATTGTTGTGTGTAACTGAATTGAAATTTGATTCTTGTACGGGAGTTCTACCTGATAATATCCAACCAAATGCTGTACTTTGCATTGTAGGACCATTTGGGATTTTGTGAAAACCCTTTCTAAGTAATTTTAGGTATAGTTCTGCACCTATGAGCATATCTATTTCAGCGGGTTGATGGTAATTTGGGTCTGCTAATTGATAATACCTTGGGATTTGCGATTGATTCAACAGTTTATTTGCTGGTAAATTGGAAGTAATTAATGGAAGTACTAAACATTCAATATGTGCAGAAAATTTACCAACTCTTGACGCTATGTGAATATCAATTGTATTATTGACATTTGTTTCAACCATGTTAATTCCACTTACAGAAATATTACTACATTTAGGATTTAAATCCAGTTTTTTCACTAATGCCCTTGTGACAAAATTAGTTTGAGAACCGCTGTCTAATAAAACTCGACAATTGAACCAATTTCCATTGTTTCCTTTAACCTTAATAATTGCGGTCGATAATAAAATTTCCGATAGGTTTGAATTGCTTAATAACGTACTTGATGCGATAACCGTTATTTTAGGTTTTTCAATTGTTTCATTATAGGAATCTGAATTGCTTGTTTGAGGTGCACTGATTGCTGAATCTGCTTTCTCGGAATTCGAATAAATGTGTAACAATGTATTATGTTTTTGTTGACATTTTCTACAACTACTACTTGCACAATTTACAGCTAAATGTCCGGATCTCAAACAATTATTACATAAACCAAATCTCTTTATGATGCCTATTCTTTTGGGAATTGTTAATTTTAGAAATTCTGAACAACTATACAAATAATGTTTACTGTTACAAAGTTTGCACTTAGATATGTTAGATACATTCGAACCCTCAGGCACTGATTTATTAGAAACATAGTGTAGCGAAAAAAATTAAATTTTAAAAAAATAATTATTATATATATTATATTAATATGATGATGATGTGTATTTATTTGTATTTGTAGTTGGTTAATTTTGAATTGATTGATTTTCACTGAAGGTGAGATTGTTGTGAGGGCGCACTTAGAATAAGAAAGTATTCACAGAGTCGGCTCGAGGTGTTAGTGAGCTTGTAAAGTTGCAGTGGAAGTCGAATTCGCCTGTGGATCTTTCCCCAACCAAAAATGTGCCCTCAGTCGCTACTTTACGGAAAAGAGGTGTTAAACAATAAAATCAAATTTTCCCAGACCACAATGTACAATTTATTTTATTGAAGAAGTTAAGTACGAAATATACAAAGTTAAAATTTTGTTTACAAATCGTATAGTACATTTAGGTATTGACTTAAATTAGTAAGATTTGGACTTTCTTACACTAAATTTAAGTAGGGCGCGTGATTGCAAACTGAGCTCGACATAATATTAATTCGAGGGAACAAAACAGTGCACAATCATTTGCCTATACTTAACCAAATACGCTTTAGAAATTATAAATACCCAAAATGTTTGTAACTAAATTTTACAATTACATAAATTTTATATTAAAATGTTTTTGTATTATATTTGACTAGATTTGAATTTGAAAATTTATAATTTATATTACTATTGGAAGTTATTTAACATTTGATTTTGACTTAGTATTTTGAATAAATAAAGTTTTTTTTTTTATTTTTAACCAGGAATATTTTTTTTTTTTGGTAAATAGACTAACGATTTCTTTACAACCCTAAAAATATAATTTTTTTTATATATTTTTTTATTTTTTATTTTTTTCAATTTTTTTTTTGGATTTTTTTTTTATAATTTTATATATATATAGGGGAAACGGTATAGTTATTGGCCAGTTAAGCGACCTCAAGACCCTATGTATAAAACAAAAATTATATAATGGGTAGATGTAAATGAAAATATTGTTAAATGATACTATATTAATGTATTTTTTCAATAGTATTTTTTACATACTCTTTTTTTTCATATATTATTTAAATGATATCAACTCAAAAATACAAAAATCAAATTAACAGTAATTGGCCACATTTTTACACTTATTGGCCATAAAATTATATAGTTATTAGCCATAGAAAACGAAAAATCTTATCAAATAAATTACAACAATAATCTCAGATCCTAACTCACTAAAACATATCTTCATCATATTCATTTTCAGAAAGTTTAGAATCATCATCTAATAAATAACATTTATGGCATACAAAATCAGAAAGTTCGTCGTCATCTGGAATATGTTCCTGGTGTTTACTGGGAATGCATTGATTACGATACGATTTTTTACAACAACTACATAATAAGGATTTACTTTTCAAAGCTAGACGCTTACAGGAATTACAAGTAATCATCTGTGGGTTTTGTACTACCTTTATTTTATTGGTAGAATCGCTTAAAACATGTTTATTTTCAGTATTAACGACTTTAACAGTCTGAACGTTTAAAGTTTCATCTTTTCCATCTATATTTTTCGACCTTTTCCCCACGCCTTTATCTTTTTTTGTCTTTTCAATATTATTTTGTTTCCGTGCGGCTGCTTGTTCATCTCTTTTTCTTTTTCTTTCGATTTTCTCATTCTCTTTTTGTTGCATTTCTATTTCTTTTTTTTAATGGTTGCTCTAAAATTCTCGGAAGTTATGACGTATGGGTTCTTTTCTGTATTTCTAATAAATTTTCTTCTGTTGTCTGGCGGATTCTGTAAGTAATCATTTATTGATTTGCTTATGTGAGACGTACCTTCTGAAGTAGACGGCGTGCACAAATCTACATTTTTTTTTGGAGACAAAGTAATTTTTTCAGTTGTGCCATTATCTTCGTTGATTAGATTTACATTTGTTGTTGAATTATTTGGAGTTTGTATTTCAATATTGGTTGATTGTGTCTGTGGAAAGCCACTTTGAAAAAAGCGTCAAACTTTATACAACGGAGGAGAACTGTCTGAGTGATGCGAGTAGTATTAGGATAAAGAGCAATAAGTTCAATTCCTTGCTGCTTACAAGTTAAACTAAGCTGCAAAGTGATGTGGCTTTTATGCCCATCTATGAACAGGATCACTGGTTTTTGAATATTATGTTCTGAAAGATATGGCGCAAATATTTCAGTGATAAACTGATTAAAAACGTCTGCCGTCATCCACCCTGTATCACTGCGCCCGATACCCCATTTTGGCGGTACTGATGACGCAATTTTATCCGGCAGCCTTTTATATGGGAAGACTATTAAAGGGGGACATGTCTTGCCATCGGCAGAAAATGTAAAGAGTACGGTAATATTCTCTTTAGGATTTCCTTGCTGCACTGCATAAACATTTTTGTCTCCTTTTGGGGCAATCACACGACCAGTAGAAGTGCAAGTCTGAAATCCTGTCTCATCTGCATTAAAAATACGTCGTGGATCCTGAATGGCATCTAACAGGTTTTCACTGATTAAATAATTTCTGATTTCCTGAAACCATTTGCTAATGTCACTTTCTGAAACACAGGCACTAGCTTTAGTAACTCCTTCACTGGTTCTTTGAGCCAAATTAGGATGCCGTTTTAAAAAAGCTTTCAACCACCCCTGTCCAGGTCTGTTATTGACAAAAGGAGTATCTCTTGAATTATCAGTCAAAAATTTTTGGACGGTATCGAGAATGTCATCTGACTTTCTTGGAAAGCCTTTACGTGCCATTTTCACTAGCCATTCCTTGATAGAATCTTCTTCTTCATGTGTTAAATAAGGTGTTGGCCCAAACTCAGATTTCGAAGTAGGGTTCTTAAGTTTAAATTGTAAAGTTGCTCTTGGAATATTATAATATTTTGCAACTGCTCTTAGCGACATTGTTTTACCATGTATTTTTTCTAACGCCTCATTTAGAGCTTCTTTCGAATATTTAGGTCTTTTTGGCATGGTTATTTTACCTTAAATTTGTTGGAAATTAAAAAAAAATGCATTAGTGATTTTGTCTAAACTATATGAATAAATATCATAGTTATTGGCCTACTTTTTTGTATTGCTAATTATTGCAAGTAACATAGTACTTGGCCTAGGCCAATAACTGTTTACATAGCTCTAAAATCGCTGGAAACTGAATATAGCGCATAATATTGAAAAATGAAGAGAGACATCCATTATAAATTCTATTTTCTCTCTATAAAATAAATATAGTAATTGGCATAGAAGGCCAAACACTATAAATTTCGGAAATTCTTGATACAGTAATTGGCCACACCAATATTTTTAGGTTATGTTAAGATATTGTCATTTTACACTACAAATACGTTTAGTGTGCATAATATTCTATACATTTTATAGATTCTCAGTCACTGAATTATGTAAATTAGTTTTAAAATATTACATCAAAAAAATTTTTTGTCTTAATATTTATTAAATAAAACTTACCTGTTTTCATATCGACGCGAAGAAAGCACAGATTACAAAAACATGAATTCATCTAGCGGCGTTTTGTTCAAACTTTTTGATAGTCGGTAATGGTGTCGCCATAGTAATATTTTTTTGTTAACCATTTAACAAGGTTTTTGCTAGTTTTTCAATACCAAAGTTGAAATGGCTAATAACTGTATGGAGGCTAATAACTGTACCGTTTCCCCTATTGTTTTTTTGGGTAACTTAAGGTGCTCCTCTATTGGGCGCACAAGACTATTCGAGTCCTTAACGGCTTTTTACTCGGATAGATCTTCGTCCCCACAAGAGAATGGGAAAACGGAAATTTAAAAGCTAAAGAAAATTTTTAATATAAACTGCTTAAATATTATGAAAAACGTGTCGGATTGTTATAGGGCATATAGGCCGAAACCGAAATTACGGACTATCGCGCTTGCCCGGTCCAAACACAATTGAAGCGCTATATAAATTTACTGAACAAAAAATGTGAATTAAAAATATCGTAATTAATCTAAAGGAAAAAAGCTATATTGTAAACTGAAATGAAGTTATTAGTTTGTGACGGTTACTCTAATTTCATGATCTAACAACACGTGACAAATTTTGTTTCCTGTTTATCGAAATAAAATTTTATGAGTATTACGTAACGATCTAATAAAGGAGGTTGGTTGATAAGGGCCATTTTCCGCCCATCACCTACTCGAAAAAAAAAGTTTCGATTCCCGACTATTATTGACTTCATTTGTACACTTAAAGACGTGTATTTTCTTATAAGATTTCGCCATAAATAATATAATATACTTTAGAAATTATTGCGAAGAAAAAGAGTATTTAGCCCTGTGCATTTAGTGCATTTTTGTCATTTTTTTGATCTTTGAATTATTTTTTTTTTACGAAGCGTTCCATGAACCATCTTAATTTTGACGGTCAGTGATTCTGCTCATTATAAGCTTGTATATGAGTATTTATTTGTTTTGGTTCAGTGTGCGCGTCTATCCAATACGTAACATATTCCGCACGAGAGTGTGGGTCGCGTTGCAATCGGAACGTGTTCAAACATGTTTCTTCGCGCTCGGAAAGTATTTACGTAGTGAAGATATCAAAATTGTGTTCTGAAGCTGTTACTTTGAATGTTTATTGAAAAATTTAATAAAATAATAATGCCTGGAAGCCAGTGTGATTGTTGCAAAACGTGACGAAAAACAAATAGTGATTTTCGCACTTGCTCGAACAAAAGAATTGTCGCAATACTTAGAAAGTATAAAAACTGTGACCTACCGATTGGTTCTAAGTTATGTTGTAAATGCAGATCATATGCATTTCGTGTGGCTCAAGCTCAAAATACTCCTACTTCATCTTCTATAGGGACAACAAGAGTTCTTGCTTCAACAAGTACCACTGACGATACTACAAATAAGAGACCTAATATACATTTATCAGTACCTCGTTGTCACAACTCGAATTCATGTTGTGTAATATGTAAAAGTAAAAACGGCCTCAGGACTGTACCAAAAGCAGCTCGAACTCAAGCTTTTATAGAAACTGGAATCTATATTTCATCGGGGAAACGATGCTGTAAAACTCATATTACTCAATCGGTATTCAGTGAGTTGGCGCTGCAAGCTTTACGCCCTGTAAGTGAGAATACATTCATGTATAAAAAAAATATTGAAAGTCTTTTAAATAATATTAGAAAGATCGCAAAGAAGAGAGGTCTCGATTTTGATACTCCGGCACAGCTTTCTGACTCCGATTTTCATAGTCTCATGGGTATATCTATATCTGATTTTAACTATATTTTCGAACTTATAAAGCCCAAAATACGTTCCTCGAAAATGAGGTCAGCTCGTACTTGTTTGGCAGTGCTACTAGTAAAACTACGAACTGGTCTCTCTAATGGTGTTCTGTCCACATTATTCAATATCCGAAAAAGATTAATATCATCTTCTGTGCAATGTGCTCGCCAGGCTTTGATTGAAAACTTTGTGCCTCTACACCTTGGAACAGAACACGTCACGAGAAACCAGGTTATTGAAAAACATACGAGGCCTTTAGCAAAAAACTTATTCATTCCCAACGTGACAATGATGCAGTGATACTTGTTGCTGACGGCACGTACATTTACATTCAGAAGAGTGCGAATTATTCTTTTCAGAGACGATCTTACTCGTTACATAAAGGAAGACCTTTACTCAAGCCTATGATATTGGTCACTACTTCGGGTTATATTTTAAACGTCTTCGGACCTTAATTGGCAGATTCAAAAAACAATGACGCTAACATACTCACACATATATTAAAAAAAGACGCAGATAATATCAGAAAGTGGCTGAAGCCAAACGATGTAATTATTGTTGATAGAGGCTTCCGCGATTGTTTGGAACTCCTGGAAGAAATGGGTCTCTTACAAGAAATGCCTAGATTCCTAACTAAACAACGACAATTTTCAACAGATGATGCCAATAAGACGCGTCTTGTGACCAAAGTCAGGTGGGTCGTTGAAGCTGTTAATGGTCAGTTAAAAAACTGGAAAGCATTGGATAAAGTAATACCAAACACACAAATTCCTTTCATTGGAGACTACGTGCGAATCATATGTGCTGTTCTTAATGCATTCTATCCTGCAAGGATTAGAGACACCGAAGATGACGAAATAATCGCACAACGGATGCTTGATTTAGTAAAAAATCCGAATTACTTACAACAGATGGTTGAGGAAAAAGGATGGGCAAGAAAAAAAGCAATCTGGACCAAGCTAACTGACGAAGATCTTCAAGATTTTCCACGCCTAACTTTGGACGAGCTGCGACAATTAACGCTAGGTATATATCAACTTAAGCAAAGCCAATCTTAACACTCAAGAACACTTAAATGAAGAAGGTCTATACTCTCTTTATATATGTCGCGAGGACGATTCTGTTTTTCGAGTCCAGATACGATCACGGCATACAAGTTCCAAAAACTATAATATTTGGATAAAAACAGATCGAAACAACATCACACACACACAATGGTACTGTCAATGTAAAATAGGCGCAAGGGTTGTAGGGTGTTGTGCGCATGTTGCTTCTGTGTTATGGTTTCTGGCCTACTGGCATCACAACTCAACCGAAATCAAAAAACCAAGCCTTGAATATGCCCATGCATTACAAGATGCCGCTGCTGAAGGATGGACCGATAGCGATTCGGATGAAGAAAATAAGGAAGATTAATAAAAAAAAAAATATATATATAATTAAGTGTGTGAAAAACTGACTATTTTCGATTACTGGTTAATAAACGTATATAATACCTAGATAATTATTTGATTTATTTATACCACAAATTTCAGTATTCATTAATAATTATGTTTTCTTCTTTGTTATGGAGTATACACTTAATAAATATACATGTCATATCAATTGGCTGATGGGCGAAAAATGGCCCTTATCAGCCCACCTCTTTTAACCTACCTAGTATCACTAAAAATCAATTGGAAAATGTTAGGATCCATATAAACAGAAATAAATTTAATAAAATACAATAATCTTATACCTAAATTATCAAATATTTTAACCGTGGGCCAATTTTATTTAGTTTCCCCTGACTAGTTTTCAAACACTGAGTCAAAACGATGAAACGAAATTGGACCCTGAACGTGTAATAGAAAATATTATGTTTAATCTACATTGAAAATAAATTTAAATCTAAATATTTAAATAATCAGTATGATTGCTAAGATTTTCCATTGAATTATCACATTCGTATTGTTATTCTACATTACATTATTACAAAATACTTATCTTAAATTTTGGAGTTTGAATAAAATTACACTCTCGTGAACCAAATGCATATCGAACTAAACATTTTTTTTTATTATTCTATTTTCGTTATTTTAATAATGCATTATGTACTGTTATCATCCATGATCCACTGATAAGAAAAGCGTCTGCTCGACTCGGTGGTCGACTGATAAGAGAGTGTCTCCTCGACTCGGAAGTCGACAGATAAGAGAGCGAGTGTGTGTTTTTAACTTTTATTCAAAACCCATTTTTTTATTTTTATTTTTACAAACATGTTTTTCATTGTTATATAATTACTATCATTTGAAAATTTTGACAACAACCGTTACAAGAAATTTAGCAAAGATGCAAACCAAAATATTCGTACTATGGGATCTATCATTGTACTTGTAAAGGATAATGATAGATGTCAGCATAGAGAATAAAAATACTTAAATTTTATTTAATATGCTTTTGCATTATGAGTTTAAAATTAAATAAAGAATTTTATTTATTGATAAATACCTTTTAGATATCGTATTATATGTGTGTATTGTGATTACTTGGTAATCACGGTACAATATGAAACCCTTTTTTCCCTTTTTGGTAACTGATCCTGATATAATGTTTCAAATGCTGATAACCTTTTCTCTAAAAACGTAAAAAATTGTGTGATTGTAGGAAATTCCTTAGTCATTTTTGATAGTTCCCATTCCCTCCTAGTATTATGATCTAATTTTGCTTGTAAAATGTGAATAAATAGGGTATCCCAAGTTTCTACAGGTAAACCTAAATTTGCTAATGATTGTAAGTGTTGTTTTGTAGTGTATATTAAACTACGCATTGCCGAAACATCTTTAGAAACTACAGGTAAATCTATTATTTCCTTTAAATGACAATTTGCTAAATATTGTTTGTTTTTATACCTATCCTTTAATAACTTTAATGCAATTTCATAATTTTCTGATGATGACGTAATTGATTGAATTGTGCTTAATGCTTCACCCTTTAAAGAAGATTTAAGATAATAGAATTTTTGAATAAATGATAAATGACTATTTTCATCAATAACTGACGTGAAAATATCAATAAAATTTTGCCATTCCTTGTAATCATCTGAAAAACACGGGATTTGTAATTGGGGTAATTTTACTGACGATACACCCTCCATAAATGTAACATTATTGTTTTCATGCTCAATTTGAGGACCTGTATTTATAGAATTTTTAATATCTTTTGACAAAATTGACTGAATTAAGGCTTTAATTTCAAAATACAAATCTTCAGTAGCATTTCTATCTGCACTAAATTTGTCATAGTTTAATTCTTCTAAGCCTGCACAGCTTCATAATTTGCGTAAATTTAATCTATTTTTTCATTTCGAACCTTAATCTGATTAATATCACCTGTTTCTGGGTTAAATTTATATATGAAATTTTTCATTTTGGTTAAACTTGCTTTAAATGTTTTTCTTTGATGCTGTAATTTTGTATCATCCATGTTTTAAATAATTAATAATTAAATAATACTACAAATATCAATTTATAAATTTTGTAAACAGTGAATTGCGTTTGAATTTGAATAAAACTGAAATAAACAGTATTCCCTACAGAGATGTATAACACAAATAGAATGTCTACAGTATTAAAGTGAGATGTAAAATGAATGAATGCGTTATGCTAGCCATACACGAAGCAACATGTTGCTCAACTTCGTTGCTTAATCATGTTGCCTCTTTCTCCTCACATGCTTCAACTGTTCAGGAAACACGTTGTGCAATCTTGTTCTTTATTTAGTTTAATAACAACTGATAAAATGGATGCTGTGCTACCACTATTCATAATTTCTGAAGTTTGTGGTTTAGACGATGAAGAAGTTATTGAGAGAAAAAAAAGAGTTTGGATGAAAGAATGGCTCAAAGGAAAAGAAGATTTGTCCAACGTAAAATTACTAAAAAAAATAAGAGAAACAGAGCCACACGATTTCAAAAACTATATGAGAATGGATGAAGAATCGTTTAATTTTCTTCTAGATAAAGTAAAGCCATTTATAACAAAACAAAATACTATAATGCGAGATGCAATTCCACCGGATAGACGTTTGGCCATTACTTTACGCTTTTTGGCTACCGGAAGTTCGTTTGAAGACTTGAAATTTTCTAATGTTGTATCAGCTCAGTCTATTGGAAAAATTGTAATTGAAACTTCAGAAGCTATCGCTCATGTTTTAAAGATTATATTAAGGTAATGATTTTAATTGAGATAATGATAGAAAAAGATTGAAAATAAAATGTTCTAAATTTTCCAGCTCCCTGAAACCGATATACAATGGAAGGAGGAAGCAAGGAAATTCCAGTGCAAAAGTGGTTTTCCATATTGTTTAGGAGCCATTGATGGGAAACATGTTCAAATTGTGAAACCAAAAAACTCAGGATCTTTCTACTTTAATTACAAAAAAACGTTTAGTATTGTTCTAATGGCAGTGGTAAATTCAAGATCTGAATTCTTAATGGTAGACATCGGAACTAACGGTAAAGTGTCCGATGGTGGTGTATTCGCTAAAACCAAGTTTAACAGAAAACTTATAAACAATCAACTTAGAATTCCGGAGACAGGAAATTTTGCCTGGGCAGGAAAAATTGCCATACATTTTTGTCGCAGATGATGCATTTCCTTTGAGAACGGATTTAATGAAGCCTTTCAAACATGCCAATTTAACAAACGAACAAGAAGTGTTTAACAATAAACTTAGTTCTGCTAAAGTGGAGCACGCGTTTGGAATATTGGCAGCACGATTCCGCATACTCCTGACTACAATAAATTTGTGCCCTGAAAAAGTAACTAAAGTAATTCTGGCTTGTTGCTTTTTACATAATTATTTAATGAAAAAAAGAGGAAACGAATACAGCCAAATAGATTCCACTCAAAACACCGAAAATTTATTAGCAATGTAATCATCTTCATCAAGAAATGCTTCTAATGACGCTAAAATCATTAGAAATAAATTTTGTGATTTATTAAATACGTTATATTTGTAACTTTGCGTTTTTAATAAAAAAATTGCAATTAATATTTTCAAACCTTTATTTATTTCTGATTTTTATCATATACATATTAATTAAAAAAAGTTATTTAATAAAAAAATACAAAAATAATTGACACAGATGATTTAAATTTTGTCAAAAATGGGGATCGGCTTACATATTTTTTTATAAAGCCGACGGTATTTAATTTAAAGGGTTAAATAATAAATTATATTCTTAAAAAAATGGTAATCATGCAAAAGCACGCCTGTACCTATTTTTGGCTATAAAAAATAAACCAGTTTTCCGATTTCATCATCCTTATTCGAATTTTATCATTGTTCGAAAAATCTTTTGGATCATTCGTTTTTACCTATAGTCCAAAATAAGTGGAGCTATACTGCATAATTATCAAAATTACTTTTATGTTAAATATTGACCCTCCGATAAAAGATCTTGAACATTACAAGATAGATTTTGTCGTACATTTGCTACGATATTCTTCGATTCAATAAAATTGTCAGAGGCAATTACAAAAGCTTGACCTTCGTGCTGAGAAGGGATAATAAATGCAAGAGAAGTTGAAAATGGAGTGGATGATCTGGATATCGTCGTCGGACTTTCAGAGACAGGTGATGGCGATGATGATGGTAATACACAATTAAACGAGAGTTTATTCAATTGTCCCAACACCAAGATTTCTTCAATTGCTTTTTTAGCATATATATGTTGTTCCTCTGAAAGTTTACGGAATGAACGTACCCATGATTCACCGTAGACAGCTGCATCATCTTTATCGTTTTTCTTTTCTACATAGTTCAAATGATCCACTGCTTTTCGAAGGAACTCCCTTTTTTTATTATTTCCTAATTTTCCCATTTTAAGTCTTCTGCTCGGTTGTTGAGGTGTCTAAAAAATAAAATATTATGTCAAAAAAAAATCACAATATTTAATTTTCATCTTACTTCATCTTCTTCATTTTGAAGTTCTTCTTCTTCCAAATCATCTACAGTAGTCTTTCCCTCAACCTGTATTTCCTGATCTTTTAAAAAATTCAATGCCTCAAAATACCACAATACTGGAGTGTGAATTTCATCTACACCAGCTCCTGATTTTTCACATCTATTTACTTTTTTTGATTCTCTTCTGTAACATGTTCGTATGTTTTTCATTCTTGTTTTTAATGATTCCAGTGTTGCATTTTTATCAATTGTTTTATATTGCTCCAATAATATTTTCCAAGCTTTACTTTTTTTATCCCGATTTTTGTAATCTTCACTTTTAACTTTCCATAATTCGGGCAAATTTTTATAGGTTTCGAAAAAATCTCTCCACAGTTCGTTGTCCACGATTGTTGTCATTACTTTTATTTAATTGACGTATCTGACTGTATTTAATTTTTTTATTTCAATTAATATTATTTGCTTATTTTTTATATATGTTAAATTAACTGTAAACTAATTTTTTTTATTCAAGCATTAAAAAAAGTCTTAACTGTCAAACTGTTGCATCAACATCATTATACACGAATCAACATGGTTGATCAACTTTGACTCCTCCCCGAAAAAATCAAAATATTTTAATTTTAGAGCAACCGTTGCGGAAACATAAAAATTGGTAGAGAAACTATCGTACACACATGGAAACTAATAGAGCAACACGACCAAGTTGAGCAACATGTTGTCTCGTGTATGGCTAGCATTAGGAAAGGGAGATAGGCAACCACTATGTATGTATGTACGTAGCAATAATTAAGAATACTAACTCACTTGTACACTGCTTGGACCGTTGGTGCCCGTTGTGTACTTCAATGAACCGAACCATGATACCACGATGTATGTATGAATTGTATAATGTATTCTTGCGTTCTGATGGCGCTTGAATATCGCGTATCCTCTTCTTGTATTATGATTTCCAATGCAATGTGATGCAATGTCTTCGTTCTTCTTTCCAATCCGGCTCGAAGGACCAATGTTATGGTGTGTCGTTTATGCGCTGGTTCGTTTATTGAAATGAATATTAAGTCGATCCACCAATTATTTTATTGATTTGATGATTTGATTATATAAAATAACACAAGAAAAATGATATGATAATGATTTAACATAAGTAACAAATAATATGAAATTTGAAACAATGAATTAGACATGTGCTGTCTTTAAGTCTGATAATTGTCACTCTCATCAAACGAGAGGTACGCCAAGAATGAATACATAAAATGGACTGTGTGCACTGAACACTGTCTCACTGGTAAGCTCGAGCACAGATGGGTACCGCGACACAACCAGTGGTGCTGCGATGTATACGGATGATGAATAAGTCGCTTAACAGTAGTTTGAATATATGAAAACTCATACAAAAGAAAACTGTTCCAGTGTTATAGGTACATTTAACATTTTTCATAACTTTTTTTTTTTTTTTTTTTTATTTGAAAAAACACTGAAGAATTTATATCGACGAGAGACTATTTTAGAGTGACCATATGCGATAAAAATACACAGTCGTATTCATATTGGTGAAAAAAGTGTTATGTTGCATTGCGTCATTATCAGAAAAATATAACTCGATAATTCCGTATGTAATTGGCTCTACATTTGACACAATTTGCGTTTCATTTTGCCGTGTCTAATAGTTTTAAAATATTGATTTTGTGTTGTGAACTTGTGAAGAAATTGTGAAATTTGATTTATGAGTGATTTGATAACATTGAGAGAATGGACTGGAGAGAATGCTGTGTATTAAAAATATATTAAGAAATTGAAGCAAAAAAAATTGACTGATGTGATTGCTTTAATGGCGGTCAAACTATTAATTTAATGGTTTATCTAATACTTATAAACAAGTATCCGTGGTTACAAGTTGGGTTTAGTAAAATGGAGTCACGCTTCAGTACTCAGTGTTTAATAAAATGTAAATGTGATTGATGCTACATGCAAAAGGAAGTTGTGACTGAGTCCTTTAAACTTCGAAAATATTGCTTTGTACAGGAAAACTTTAAAATCTGCCGTGATAATCGAATTCATCCAGTCACGCCCTTTGAATTCGTTCAAGAAAGTCCTCGCAAATCGGCGCAAGTCGCCGCAATTCTTTTTGCTCCGCCGTCAGCATTTTCGGAACAAGCTTTTCACAGAGTTTGCGCATCAATAAATCATCGTGTAACATCTGGCGAATGGTTTCTTTATTAATACCGAGTTCATTTGACATCATTCGGATTGTGAGGCGTCGATCTGTCCGCACCAACACTCTCAAACGTTCGACATTTTGCCTAGTGTGCACGATTTTAGGGGCACCTGACCTTGCATCGTCTTGCGTTGATTCTCGGCCTGATGCAAAACGTTTGGCCCATTCGTACACCCGTGGTTTTGATAAACAGTCAGTACCGAACACACGTTGCAATTTACGAAAAATTTCGGCCGGTTTTTCGCCAGATTTCACTAGAAACTTGATGACGATTCGTTGCTCGTTTTTCACATCACACATTTTTGTACGCCACGACACTACACTACTAACTTTGAAAAATCGCAGAGCACAAAATATTACACCGATCACTATCAAACTTGGCAGAGTTGTGTATAATCTCGTGAACTTTACGTCAACGAATTTTCAAGATGTCAGTGTTACCACTATAAGAAAAACTATCGATACTTCTGAGCATCGATTTAGTATCTATATATATATATATATATATATATATATATATATATATATATATATATATATATATATATATATATATATATATATATATATATATATATATATATATATATATGCATCTAGGGATGTGCGATACTAAATCGATGCTCAGAAGTATCGATATAAAATATCGATACACAGTCTCGTATCTATGATTCGTATCGATACCATAAGAGCAAAATCGACCCAGCGAACTAAAACGCGGAAATTTTTTATAGTAAATTTCCTCTATAAAAAACGTGAAATGTATGTAGCGGAATATTTACAAAAATTTGGCTATATTAAATCTACAGAATTATATAGTGTTGTGCAAAATAAGACATTATTTTCAAATGCGCCGTCGTTATTTCAAGAATATTATCATTTACCTGTTGATGGGGTAGTGAATAATGAAACGTTAAATTTAACAAAATCACCGCGATGCGGTGTTGTGGACAATATTAATACTTTTGATTCTACTTCTAAGAAATGGAATATTACTCATATAAAATGGCACTATTATTTAGCGCAATCTGAAGTTATTGAATTAGCAAAGAAAGCTTTTCAAATATGGTCTGATCATTCTGGTTTAACTTTTGAACACGATAGGCAATTTCCTGATATTAGTCTAATATAATACTAAATAGTCGATTACAACATTCAATGCATTTCGGTGGTAAATTATGTTCTTCATTGTTTGATGGTCCTGATAACGTATTGGCACATGCATATCCTCCGTATTACAACTACAGCGTTGAAATTCACATTGATCAAGATGAAAATTGGAATATAAACAATTATCCAGAGGAAAGTAAAATTGACCTTTTTACGACCTTAACCCATGAAACAGGACATAGTCTTGGGACCGATCACTCAAACGATAATAATTCTGTAATGTATCCATACCATCGAGAAAATTGGAATAAAAAATTAACTCAAGATGATATCCGAAATATTCAAAATTTGTACGGTTCCAAAAAAGAAGCATCTCCAACAATGCCATCTTCTCCTTTAACAACACCCGCCACTAACACCATCGGCACCGCCAGTTTTATGTGATTTAAAAACGCTAAATACATTTCTTGTAGCAGATCAAAAAATGTTTGCATTTTATCATCAGTGGTTATTTCCTATAAATCTCAACGATAAAAATGTTGATAAACCAATATTAATAACCGATTTCATTAAATTCGTATCGCATAATTTCAAAAGAATCTCGGCTGTTTATAAAAGACCAAATAATGATATACTTTTCGTAATAAACAACTTTGTCTATATTGTTAAATATCCCGATTTAACTTTACTACCTGGATATCCAAAATCAATAAAAGATGTTTTTGGATTGCCCATGAAAAAATTTCTAAACGGTATAGTTAATACCTACAACGGTAAAACATACGTATTTTACGATAACAAATTTTTCGCTGAGATTGATGAATGTGATTTGCGGATAATTAAATACGGTTTTGTTTCGGATTTATTTCCTGGTATTCCTAATGGATTTTGTTCAGTTTTTAGATATACGAATGGTTTATTATATTTTTTTAAAAATGAACATTTTTTTGAATTTGATGAATTTACAAACTCTATTAAACGAAGTGGTAAATTTGCTGTGTCTATCTTCAATATACAATGTCAAACTGCAAACATTTTAGTACAACTTATGCAACTACTACAGCTAAAGACACAGTTTGCAGCAAATATTGAAAATTTAAAAATTACCACGGCTGGGGATGAAGAAAATGAAGAAGAAAGTAGTAGGAATATAGCGGTTCTAGAGCCTCCTCCCCTCCTCATGATTTTTTGAGCGACTCCGGAAGGAGATAGGTAAGCTATACTGTCTAGATGGTGTTGCTAGTCTGAACTACCGCGAACTCTGTACCTTGATTCAAAATTCCATGAAAAGATGGCGTTGCTAGTCTGAACTACCGCGAATTCTGTACCTAGATTCAAAATTCCATGAAAAGATGGCGTTGCTAGTCTGAAGCTCCGAGGACTCTATATCTTGATTCATAATTTTATCATATTTTTATCTGAAAACAGGTTTATATAGGTTTTCCTCTAACTAAAACACATTTTTATATTTTAATAAATTTATTTAAAAGAAAAAGAAATATTTTACGATAAATTGATAATTTAGTATTCATTGTCTTTAGGGGCGTCTTCGTCTGGTGTCTTTTGGTGCCTTTTGGTGCAAGAGTCACTCTCAAAGACTCACTCCGAAGGAGTTACTCCCAGTGAGTCACTCCCAAAGAGTCACTCCCAAAAATTCACTCCCAAGGAGTCACTCCAAAAAGAGTCACTCCCAAAGAGTCACTCCCAAAAGAGTCACTCCCAAAGAGTCACTCCCAGAGTCACTCCCAAAAGTCACTCCCAAAGAGTCACTCCCAAAAGAGTCACTCCCAAAGAGTCACCCTCAAAGAGTCACTCCCAAAGAGTCACTCTCAAAGAGTCACTCCCAAAGAGTCACTCCAACGGAGTCGCTTTTTGGTGTCTCTTTGGTGTAATTTGATGTATTTTTGGTGTACTTTGGTGTATTTTTGGTGTAATTTGGTATATTTTTGGTGTAGTTTGGTGTATTTTTGGTGTCATTTGGTGTATTTTTGGTGTAATTTGGTGTATTTTTTGGTGTCATTTGGTGTCTTTTTGGTGTCATTTGGTGTCTTTTTGGTGTCATTTGGTGTCTTTTTGGTGTCATTTGTTGTATTTTTGGTGTCATTTGGAGCATTTTGGTGTCTCTGATTTGTAGATGATCCGATCCATAGCATCAAGAGATCGTGATATTTTTTATCCTGAAAAAATAAGATCAGCTATTGAATGGGGTTCGTCTGTGGAAACTTTTGATCTTTTCTTCACACTTACCTTTTACGAATCTGATATTGGAGAAGACCGCCTAGATGGATTCGACACGCTGACATATTTTCTTACGTTGTGGATGCGAAAAACGATAACATATGCTCGTCCGGAACTGCTGGATCGTATATTGAAACTTGTGGAAAAACATGGTATTCCTCGATTGTATTTCAATCCAAAGTGCGTAGAAGAAGACGGTGAATTGTTGAAGTGAATCTTGCAGAATATTGAAAAAGGCACAACCAATCAATCAGCACTCCTGGGCTGGGAAAGTGGTCCAGATACGGGAACGTGGCCGTCGACGAACTTACAAAACTACTTAGATATATGCAAAATTTTAAATACGAATTTCAATATTTAAATTTTTTCGTGTATTTTTTCATGATGTATTTTCTTTTTTTATTTTTTTTTCATGTATTTTTTCATGATGTATTTTCTTTTTTTATTTTTTTTCATGTATTTTTTTTATTTTTTTATTTTTTTGATTTTTTTCATGTATTTTTTTTATTTAATTTTTTTTTTGATTTTTTTTTGTTTATTAAATTTTTTTGTATTTAATTTTGTTTGTTTTTTAAATTCTTTTTGTATTTTTTTAAATTTTTTAAGATTTTTTTGAAATTACAATATTTTGATATGACACATTTTTTTATTTTTTTAATAAAATTTTGAATTAATAATGGCCATTATTTTTTGTTTCGTTACAAACTAATTACTTAATAAGTATAACTTATAAAACTAAAACCATGGTTTTAAGAATATTTACAAAATTAACAAAGTAATATATACAAAATTAATAAAGAAATATATATACAAAATTAACAAAAAATATATACAAAATTAACAAAAACAAAAATCGTCTATTTTATGATGCCCCCATGGGAGAGTTTTGAGTCTATTGTTGGGTGTTATGAACCGTTTGTCGTCATCGTTTGTTAGTGCGGCCTTATTCACTAAGGGAGTGTATAACCGATGTTTCAAACTACGAAATACACTCATTTGTTTATACAACACAGCACTTGAGTCTTTGCTCATTACACAATTAATGCAGTCTTTTACGTCTATTTCGTTTTTCACCACATCTTTTTGACTATCACTGTTTTTGACTATACAGTAGGATTTAGCTTTAACACCGACAAATTGTTTAATTATTGCCCCAAAACATTCATCTTTAAATTTACCGAGCACTTTTTTGTTTAATTGAGGCAGTCCATAAACGTTATCCGCGGCATAGTCACTCGTGTCAAAATACTCGCTAATTTCCGGCTTAATGTCGACGTAAAAATCGTCCGTTTCTATTTGGTATATAAAACTGTCGGTATCCATGTATAATAAATTCACTCTGTCACTGTACTTTGGTTTTATATAACCGTAGTGGAAATCATACATCAAAGTTTTGGATAACTCGATCACGCTAAATCCTACGTAAATCGGTTTGTCGCATTTCACTTTCAAACGGTCCATTTGTATGGCGACTAGGTTTTCGTGAATGATGGAGCAACTGTGGAAATTTGGTTTACTTATTAAATTATTAGCACCCAACTTTTTACGAATGTTCTCCCAATGAGTAACTAGCCGCACATCAACACGCTTGTCGACATTTTCCACCGTTTTCCCGAAAACACTATTATTTTTTAATTTGAAATAATCTTTTTCAAAACTATTTGTCGCCTTAGAACGAAGCTCGGTATTTAAATCGATGTATTTCTTCAGCCACGGAGATTGATTAAACTGGAGCGCACGATGTACTTTTTTCAATTTAAGTCCATATTTTAAGCACTGTTTTAAATTTCGATAATAGATCACGTATTTCTTCTTGTCATAAACGTTGGCGAGCAATTTGCTGTTTTTGGATGTGATGTATGGCGGCTTCATCTGCTCCGGACAGAATGGTAGATCCTGATGATAGTCGTGCAGTGTTTTCGGGTACTCGAGGTCGACTTTCAAAATTTATCCAACATCAGCGTCATCCGGAACCATTGGTACGTTGATGTTATCCAATTCGTGTTCTGGAACCCACCGGAAATGTCTGATCGGCAAATGCTGCGACATGGCCCATCCGTACAAGTTGTTGGCGTCCAGATATTCGATGTAGGTCGACGGCTTCGTGGGGTCGTAGTCAGACATGTACTTATTGTTCGCTTCGCTAAAACGACCGCAACATTGAGTCAATCCACCACGCATACCCTTTTTAATGAGTAGCTCCAGTTCTACTTTCGTATATTGCAACATGGCGTCCCAGCTCAAGCCTGGTGCAGTGTAGTACTGGTACGGATCCAATTTGTACGTATTCAGGCACAGGTTTCGGAAATTTTCGAATACATCCACCAGTAGCAGCACATCTGTTTTCAAATATAAGCCCGAATACTCGCCCAAAGTTTGGATGTTCAATTCATTCCATACTCGTTGCGCACGATGGTATTCACTGTCGGTAATACTGGATAACTTCAAGCTGCTGTGGAATGCCGCTTTTGGTGGTAGAGTGCGTTCATTCAGTCGGTCCACGCTGTTGACGTATTCGTACGGGAATATTCCTTTTTGTTTGATTAAATTGAAAAGGCGGTCTTCAGGAAATGCTCGGCGAACTTCGGCGAACTGCTCCGGCTTTAAATTCTCAGCAAGTTTATCTAAACTGCTCGCCATAAATCGGAACTAATCGATAAAACGTAGCTGGATAGTTTTAATTTTAAATTTGTTATCAGATTCTGCACCTTCTTCATCATCTTCGTCATCATCATCAATATCTTCCACTTCTTGATTGGTGTCGACTGGTAGATATTTTGTGAAAGAAATGTAGCGTTCTTTGTTGTTCGGTATCACATCGATTCGTTCCTTGGAGACTGCAAATTCCCGGACGATAAAGTGCGCATCATATCCAGATAAATTATGGAAAACGATCGGGATGAATTTCGGTAGTCTGTAAAGTCGATTACACTGGTTATGTGCGACACCTCGAAATTCACCCGTTAGATGGTCATGATCCCGCACACGATCCTTGCCCAATTTATTGCTGCATATGGAACAATCTTCGACTAATCCAAATTCTAAATAATCCAGCGCAGTTAATGGCTTCATCGGAATTTCCTTTTGTAAAATTTTATGTAGTCGTTGGGCATTTTCTTCTAATTTTTCCATAAAAACTCGCACAGTTCGGCCCGCGGTACGTTTCGAATTTGTTTAATGATTCATCATACGAGCACTTGATGTAATATGCGAAGCTGAATGGTTCGTGGATATGCGTGGTATTCGTAAACGATCCGTCGGGATTCGGTGCGCATGTGTCGCATGGTTTTAATATTGATTCAAAGTCCGCGTAGATCGTAAATGGGACGCGCATCTGCTTGGCATAATTTTGAAATTTCAAAATGTTGTCTTTGCCAGGACTTGATATTACAGTGCGGACTTTGTTGCAGTCTTCTTTCGAATGCTCGAGAAGCCGCTCTTCAGTTCGAAAAAATTGTAAACATCCGTCACATAACCATTTGGCTCCCTCATATCCTGAAAGTTGACGTCCAACAAGTCGACTTAAGTTCTTTATCCAGCAGTAGTGACTGGTTTCGCCATTTTCAATGTATAGCAGATTCACATGGATGTTCCGTTTTTCCTTGGTGTATTGCAGCGGTCCAACAATACTTTTTTCTTCTAGTCCATAAACATTGACGCTGATGTTGTTTAAGGATTCGAATAACTGTATATCGTTGATCTTCATTCGGAACTCCATATCGTCGAAATTCAATACTGATGAATAATGAGGATATGAAGCGACTCGGTTTACAGCGTTGTCGCAAATTGTCCTTTATATTATAAGTACGTATCTGTTCAAACCTTAAATACATTTATCAATTTGCTACAATCACTGCTGTTCGATTATTTAAAATTATATAATAACCATATTTATGTATGTACATTCTTTTACATTCTAGAATTCGTAATGCGCCTGCGACATACGTCACACTGCTTATCTCCGATGTCAGCTTTGTAGATAACTGCTGAGCATAAGTAGTGTGGTGTAACAGCTGATTGGGGAAACATCTCCACAGCTATCTCGTCTAACTGACCATTCAGGTCTTTACAGACATTCTTATAAATGTTTGATTTAATACTTTAAGGATATACCATTATTGGTAGTTTGGTGTGAAGGTGCTTCGGTATTACGATGTTATAACTTTATATTTTCCTTTATTAATTATTGATTAATTTAATAACGCTTTTGACGCCATATGATTTTTGGTGAGTGTTATTGAATTTATTTTCTTGTCAATTGTGTATATATAAATACTTTTTTCACGTTGATAGTTTGATTGTCAATAGTGTGTATTTATTATATATTTTTTTTTCACATTGACAAGTTAATTTAAATAAGTTGTCAAGTTTATATTTTTTTTAAAATTATTACAACATCGTATATCGCACATTTTCACACCTCGTGGTTAAACCCACTTTTACATAAACGTATACACGTAATTAATAATTTTCGTAACCTTTGTTATTGTGTACGTTTACCTGGCGAAACCAGTTTAAGTAACATTTTATTTTTTTATGTACGGTAATGTATTGTATCGTTTCTTTAATTAATTTTTGGTGTTAAATATTTTAATTTCAATTCAATTCATTGTAAAGTAAATTCATATATTTTGTAAACGAATATTTTCAATTTCTTTTGGTACTGTTATGAAACAATTAACTTTTGTTTTGATGACTGCAGCATTGTGGCTTTCTGTCATCAAAGCCCTTTTACATTTCTCGGATTAAAATTTATATTACTTATTTTTTGAAGGATTGTAGATTAATTTCTCGCTGTGTACTCTGTAATATTTATTCATTTTAAAACCTGCTGCTTCATTTTTGCATATTAGACAGAAATCTTCGCTATTTGATATCAGTTTACCTTTAGTGACGTCAGCTGACAATTTATACAAATTTAAACCTGTTTTCAGATAAAAATATTATAAAATTATGAAAGCAACACCATCTTTTCATGGAATTTCGAATCTAGGTACCGAGTTCGCAGTGGTTCAGACTAGCAACGCCATTTTTTCATGGAATTTTGAATCATGGTACAGAGTTCGCGGTGGTTCAGACTAGCAACGCCATCTTTTCATGGAATTTTGAATCTAGATACAGAATTCGCGGTAGTTCAGACTAGCAGCGCCATCTTTTCATGGAATTTTGAATCAAGGTACCGAGTTCACAGTGGTTCAGACTAGCAACGCCATCTTTTCATGGAATTTTGAATCAAGGTACAGAGTTCGCGGTAGTTCAGACTAGCAACGCCATCTAGACGGTATAGCTTACCTATCTCCTTTCGGAGTCGCTCAAAAAATCGGGAGGAGGGGAGGAGGCTCTAGAACCGCTATATTCCTACTACTGAAGAAGACGAAGAAAAATAACAACAAAAATTAATTTTATATGTACTTACTATTTTTTTTTATATATATAAATATCAAATAATAAAACATGTTTTTTTTCGTAAATTGAAAGTTTATTTATTTAAAAAACAATACATTAATTTTTCTTAAGTATACGTAAATTAAAAGTTTATTTATTTTTTAAGTATACGTAAGTTTACAATATGACGTAACATATTAAACATACTAAAATCTATATTGCTACACGGCTCTTGTGCTGTTTCTTCTAACCACTTCCACTCGAATTTATCCACGTTGTTTTGTTCTGGATTGAAATCAACGTTGATTTTTTCAGCATCTACGTAATCCAGCAGCAACTCCAAGATATTTGGTTTAACATGTAAAATTGCATATCGAATCGCTTGGTTTACAAATTTTTTCAAACTTCTCTCCTCCAACCATTGTCTAATAAAATTGTTTAGAATTAGTATTTATAGTTAATAAATAAATACTAATCTCCTCTAGATTATCCATAAGTTGTTGTTTTAGAGAGAAAATCCTCTTTAGTAGTTCTGCAGGACAGAAATCATATTCACGGATTATGTTTTCCAATATATCAAATGCATCATCATCGCTAAGAATATACGAATACTGTTCCAAAATCGCCTGTATCTACAACGAATCGTTTGTCTTAATTGCACCGTATAAAAATTTTTTATAATATATTCGTTTTGTTCTTTTTGAAGTTTTTCTATTTTTTGCAAAATATATTGTTTTTCTTGACCCATTTCTATTCTTTCAAAATTATCCACACAACTCAAAAAAAACAACTAATTTCAATTTTCTTACAACAAGCGGTATTAATATTCTTATCCCCACTCCTTATTAACTTACTCATCTCCCCCCCACCACTTTTATTTTTTTTTAACAATTAACATTTTTCTCTATATTGTTATGCATTTTTACAATATTGTAAGTAGTTATATTTAAATATTTAATTCGACGATTAATTTCTTTCATATCTTCATACATTTCTATTGATTTCTTTAACAGTGCTAATTTTCTAGAAAACTCCTCCACACGATCCATATTTAAACTGCACCAAATATTTTCTCTATATTAATTTTTATAACCATATCTGATGTCTAATTATTAAAAAAAAAAATAAATAAAAAAATAAGAACATTTATTTAACATTAAATGTAGAAACACACATATCTTTATTACAGTAACATGAAATTGGCGGTCTCAATGTTGACAATGATAAGGAGATACGTTTATTGGTGTCATATACGTTTGCACCCTTTTCAATTTTATTATTCAAATTTTCTGCCATTGTTATTGTTGTAGTTAACAAACACATTGCGAGTAAAACTATTAAAAGCATTTTTGCTGCAACGCTAATGGTAGCTAAAAGCAAAATGAGCCAAATTTTCTTTCAACATCGTATATATTAAAAAAATAAGAATACTACAAACATCTGGTGTTAAATATTATAAACAATACATTTTTCTTATAATTAATTTTAGGTATTTATGAATTCATTATTCCATCGCCTTAACAACTGATTCAAATTCTCGATAATTTTTGCATCGAATAATTCGGTGAGCCAAGTATCGTGTGACATAAGCATTTCTCCTAATCTTATCCATCCATATATATTTGTTTGTTCGTCTTCTTTCAACTTGTTGAAATAATTTTGAAAAATCTCGTTAAATTTCTTTATAATTATTTTTTCTTTTTCGTCATCGGTAATTTTAACAGAATCGCCAACCCATTTGTCCAAAGTGTCTGGAATTTGAGCGGGGAATCAAAAATTAATTGTAAAGTGCATAATATTAAAACATCGATCCTAATCTGATATTCAGGTGTTCTACTATTGACTTCTTCATCTAAAAAAAGTTGTGATAATAGCTCATCTTCGTCAGAATCTTCAATTGTTAATTTTGAATGTTTGGAAGAAATTAATCCAACTTCGTCATTATTACATTCCAACATCTGTAATATAATTTTAAAATTCAGTTTTTAATAAATAAAATATTATCAAACGAAAACTTATATTCAAAATTATATTACCTTATTGCTGTAGGTATCTACTGGTATTGTTATCTCGTTGCACCAATAAACAAAGTTTTCAATAAAACTAACTCTCACCAGTATTTCATAACAATATTTATAATCCTCTAGTATACCCCTATAAGTGCCCATCACAAAAAAAACAATTTCACAACAAACTACATCATCAGGTATACACCATACGTACATCCCAAATCGTCGTCATCATCAACTATACGTATGCAGCGCGCATACACACATAGTATACCTACTCGCGTCACAAGTATACCCTGTATGTACAAAACACTCACACACGTCAGCAGCAATATGTACGTATACTCGTGGGAAAAATACATTCATACAACAACGCGCATCATCATCCACTGTACGTATGCAGCTCGCATACACACATAGTATACCTACTCGCGTCACAAGTATACCCTATATGTAAACAACAACTAACATCAGCAGCAGTATATATGTTGCAGCTATATTGTCAAAACCGTTTTATTATAATAACGCTAGTCAAATTATAAAAAAACCAAATATTGTCAACTGATGTTGTCTTTTACAATACACCTAATAAATTTCAGTGCTATTATAATTTCGCTAAACTTATTTAGAGAAATTGTGAAGGTTGAAATTAATTGGTATCAAAACTACTAAACCGATCTCAACTAAATTTAGTAGAAATATTTTATGGCTTAGAATAACTGATAGGATAATTTATATGTTGGGTGAAGGTTCCTGCGGGATATTAATACGAAACTAATTAGTGTAAAACTACAAAATTGATTTCAATTAAATTTAGTAAGGACACTTTTATACTTTGGAATAACAGAAAGGAAATTTTTATCCCGATTAAAGGCTCCTGAGGGATACAAAATAAATTATTCAGTCAGGTCAAAATTACTGAAGCGATTTCAGTTTGGTTTCGTATATAAACTTATACACTTTGGAATAACTGATAGAAACATTTTTATCCCAGTTAAGAGTTCCAGTGGGACACAGACTAAATTCTTGAGTCACCTCAAAATTATTGAACGAATGACAATTAAATTTTATTTAGATACGTATTTATATGATATGCTTTTTAATAACTAACGGAATAATCTGTATTCCGTTTGAAAGTTCCTATCGCCTACTATTACGATAGGAAATAATACCAAAACTACTGAAAAAATTTTAATCAAATTTAGTATTGGCATATACCTTAAAATAATAAATATATGGTATACTTTTTATACAGATTGAATATTCCCGTGGGAAATGAGCTACTATTTCATAAATTAATTATTAATGTTGATTTTCTTTAGATTGTTTATTGACTGACTAAAGAATTTAGAAATAATATTAAATTGCTGCTCCGTTTTTTCCGAGATATCGTTCGGTAGGAACATGGAATTTATTTTAATTATATCAAAGCGGTTGAACTACTTTATTGTGAATTAATATGTACAATAGTTTTATCCCGGTTTTCTAAAGGAAAAACCGGACACATAATAAGATTTCAATTTAGAATATTTTTCAGCTTTTTATTATTAGCTCTAGTAAAATTTTCATTAAGAGGTAGTCTAGGGTTTACAGCTTAGATACTAATATAATCTGGTTTATATCGCTGATGAGTCTTCCCATGACATACAATTTAAAATTCTTGTACTGTGAAGGACATCAGGGTTTTCTTTTGAAATTCACATAAAAATATCTGATTTATAGCATACGGATTGGGAAAAAGAAATCAAACAATAGCATTCACTTAAAAAATCGTAAAACTATGTATTTAAAAAAAAAAGTATTCTTCATCCGTTATGTTGAACTGCCCCATACCATATGTTCAAAATTTATATTTAAAGATCGACTAGACCGGTGAGGGTGTTTGGATCATTGCACGAAAAATTTACAAAACCATTAAGTAATAAAATTATTATTATATTATATACTTGACATAAGAGAAAAACGTGACAAACTGATCAAGTTCTATTTAATTTTAATTGTTCGGAAATTACTATGTAGCTATACCTCATTTCAAATACAATTGATCCTGAGTTATCGTTAAAAAATTAAATAATTCTTATATTCGAAACAAATCAATATTCTATTCTTTTCTAAAAACAAACTGCAACTTTAAAATTTACGTAAATTCAATAATAAAAGAGATAAAACCAAGAAAACAGAAATTATTTAAATTCAGTGATGAAGCATGGTTAAATGTAAGTAAAATGAACTGTATTTGAATTTGAATATAGGTTAAGTATACAATATAACTTTTGTGTGTAATGATTAGTTTATTTTCCACGGGGACCTTTCGTATTTATATTCCACAGAATTGTTTAGTCGGGATAAGCACTATGCCACCAGCTATTTCAAAGCATGTGAGCGTCAGTACTGAATAGAATTGAAATCGCTTGCCTAGTTTTGACGTTATTGAACAATTTATTAGGTTTCCCATGGGAACCTATAATCGGGATAAAAATTTCCTGTTTGTTATTCCAAAATTAAAAATATTCATATCAAATTTGATTGAAATGGAATCAGTAGTTTTAACATTAATTAGTTTCATATTCATATCCCTTAGGAACTTTCAATCGGGATACAAAATATCCCAGCAGTTACTCTAAATCTAAATTAAATTTAATTGAAATCTGTTCAATAGTTCTGACGTGATTGAATAATTTATTTTGTTTCCTGAGGGAATCCTTAATCAGGATGAAAATTATCGTATGTGTTGTTCCATAAGGTATAAGTATCCATGCTAAAACTGAATGAAATCGTTTCAATAATTTTGGGCTGACTGAATAATTTATTTGGTTTCCCATGGGAACCTATAATCGGGATAAACATTTTCTGTTTGTTATTCCAAAGCATAAAGGTATTCATACCAAATTTGATTGAAATCGGTTTTGTAGTTTTGATACCACTTAGTTTCGTATTCATATCCTGTAGGAACTTTCAACCAGGATATAAATTATCCTATTAATTATTCTAAACCATATAAGTATCCCCTCAAAATTTTATTGGAATAGGCCTAGTAGTGAAGACATTATTTATTTTAGTATTCACAACCCACGGAAACTTTTAAACGGAATAAAAATTTCTTATCGGTTATTCCAAAGCATATTTATGTAAATATCTAAACTTACAAAATCGATTCAGTAGTTTTTTGACATCATTAGTTTCGTATTCATATCGTGTTTACTTTTACAATACATATTTTCCTGTAAGCTGATTTGGTTATATTGCCAAAAAGCATTACACTTCACAATTTCTCTAAATGAGTCTAGCGAAATTATAATAACCCTAAAATTTACTAGGTGTATTGTAAGAGACAACATTAGTTGAGAATATTTGGTTTTTTTATAATTTGACTAGAGTTATTATAATAAAACGGTTTTGACAATATAGCTGCAACATATACGTACTCGCGAAAAAAATCCATGCATACAACAACGCGCATCATCGCCTACCCGCCACCTACTCCCTCACCGCCCGCCGCCGCTCAATCACTCACATCGTCGTCATCATCATCAACTATACGTATGCAACTTACCCCCCTCGCAACTCCCCCAAACGTTTTACCCCCTCACCTACAAGCTTGGCCCAGAAACGGTCTGACTATTCTACTTCGATATAATTTGCGTAGTCGTTGTATCGACCGCTGCGCATAATTTAATAAGAATTTAATTTTTTTGTTATTTATATTTGTATATAATAATATTCTTACGATTTTTGTTTTGGTTTTTGTTTCAGATGTACAAGTGAACTAAAGGGGGATGCTGTAGTAAATTAGACATCTGTTGGTTAAGATGGACAGTAGCTGAGTGATAACTGAGCAGTGATCTATGTAATTATGTCTTACCGACAACATAGATAAGCATACTTGCAAATAATAATAGTTATAATTGCGGTCACTAAGTTAATGAGTAGCGCTGGTGATAATTATGCAAACATACTCTATGGATGATCTATCTATAGTTTTCGACCCGCCAACTTCGGTTAATGAGTTCACTTGTAAATCGGCAGAATCGAAGCAGTTCAGCGATATTTTACTTATTCTTTAAATTCATATTAATAATTGCAATTGTTAAAATTGGATCAAATTTATGTTTTTATTTTTCATATTGTTTTATAATATTGTAATTAGTATTTAAATAAACAAGATTATTTGTGAAGTACAGACAAGTTATTACAAGAAGAAAAAATTCCAAAAAGAATCCAACAAGTTTTCAAAAAATAAATAAATAAATAAATAATTTGTTAGAATTTTTTTTTTAAATTTGCAGTATTTATTCAAGTTCTTCAGACTTTCCCTTAGATTTACTGTGCGATCATTAGTTGCTGAGATATCGATGATCAAAGGCAAAAAAACTTTCATTTAAAGCCGGATATTTAAGAGAAAAATCGACAAAGAGATTTTTTTAAAACCTAGAATGTTTTAAGATTTTTTTTTAAAAAAAAGCAAATTAATGCTGAATGAACCAGCTAACTGAACAATGCATTGATTTAACTGAGAGAAAATTTTTCAAGTCCGTGGATAAAAAAGGATAAATAAATAAAACTGGAAAATTCTTATCTCTCTATTTCTTACAGTTGTGCGATAACCATAGCTTACAAAAAATTTTTCCCAGTAGTGTATGATAATCAGTACACGAGTACATGTTAATACAAGAACCAAAATACGGCAAAATGCTTTGGCTTAAGTGAAACAGCGTAATTTTATACATCAGGGCTTCCCCAATTGTGTGCTGTGGAGCATGACCAGGGCCGCTACAGCTGCTTCGGTAAAAAAGGAAAATAATTTCTTCGGGGAAAACGGTAAAAATAAATATAATCTATAAGAAATGTAAGAATATAATTAAAATATATGAGAAAAGAAAATTAATAATACTACTTTTTTTTGCTTGTCACTTATGTTTTGGCGGAAAAATAATTCTTCAGTTGTCTTCGGGGGGCACCGCCAGAAATTATTTGTACCTTAAGAACACCGCGGGTTCAAAAAGTTTGGAAACGCCTGTTATACCAAACTCAATAAATTTATTTCAAAATTACATTTTTGTTAGATTTCACCTGAAAAGTTACTGTAAAGAAGAAACGTGAAGCTTGAATTTTGATGATAACAAACGCATTGGAATTAATTTGGAATCCAGTTCTTCTGAGTAAGAGTACAGCGAGAATAATGATTGAAATTATTGAAATTTATCGTAATTCCTCATGACCGTCTACATGTTAATATTGTAATGTAATTGTTATGTAAATTATTTCTATAAAAATATTAGAATTATATAGAATTTCATCACAGAAAATCATTTGTATTTTCATAAACAAATAAACTATTGTATATAATAATCTAAGCAATTGTTAATGAGTAATAAATTTTTGATTAACATATTTCTTTAACATTTATTTATTGATTATTATGGACTATCTCTTGTGTTAAGGATTTTTATATTATATGTGACATATTTTGTAAGGTGAAATAATAAAATCAACTTTTTTGATCTACTTCAATATATGATATCTATGGATTTCAGTCGACTTTAATAGAAATGAAGTCATATAATACAACAGATCTATAATTGTTTTGTAGGTTGGTAATATTGGTTTGTTCTAGCTAGGGTACTACTTTGATAGATTCAATTTGAGACTACTATAATACAGGGTTTTCGCTGGAAATCATCCAAATCGGTTTCTCATTATAAGTTTCAGTAATAGTGCACGCAACAGACCATAAGCATATCGCTGTATATAGTTACTTCAGAAATCTGGAGTAACAGCCAGATAAATTATTCAGTGTACTTCTAAGAGCTGTTGACATTTCATTAAACTTACAAAGACCAAAGTCTTCTAGCTTTGTGTCACACTGATGAGTGATCATGGTGTTAGCTGGTTTTGTATCTCGGTGGATAGTAAAATTTTTCTGCATATGTAAATACTTTACCGCTTGACATAACTAATATACAGCAGCACAATATAACCGGACATCTTTTCAGCATGGAGGTGTAGCAATTTATCTACGATCAACACTTCAGTTTACCAATATCGACTGTTCATATTATAATAAAGAACTCCATTTTGAAGCGGTGACAGTTCAAATTAAAAGTGCTAACATCATTTGTGTTTGTGCTTATAGATCACCGTCAGGTGACATTGATGAGTTTCTTATACGCTTAGAAGCAATGTTAGGATTTCTTTTCTGTAAGTATCCACAAACTCATTTTGTGACATTGTCATATAAATATTTTCAATAAATACTATTATCATTAAATTCATTAAAATTAAAATTAGTGTGTTACAATTCCCTAAAGCTAAATAAAATTGAAACCAACGAACAAATCTATGTACAGATAGATATATTAGTTATTATTTAAGAAGCGAACAGGCCTAATTGTTTGAAACGCAAGTTAATTGATGCATGCGCAATATATACTTTATATCATTTAAAAAGCAAAGCATACATAATAATCTCTCTCATTTCTTTCATATATACAATCGTGGCAGTGGTCGTTTGTAAGCGCTGAATCAAAATGGCCTGACAACATTATTATCGTCATAGAAAATTTTTAGTATTCGTACATATAATATAATATAAAATAAAAAAATGTCTCGCAGTAAATTTAAGGTAACCTAATATCTTTTTTTTATTAAATCTTACAAATTTTTTCTATTTAAATTTTATTATCTTTTTATTTTCAAATATTATACTTGTTCATCAATTACGATTGTAACATTCATTTAGATTTTCTTTCGTACATGTGTACGAGGGCTCGGTGGAGAAGACATCTTGTCCTCTATTTGTTCTTCTAATTCTTGCCATGTGCTAATAAATAAAATAACATTTTATATGTGTGAATATTATATTGTTCTTTTATTAAGTTTAGAAATATCAATTACGTATTGATATTTCTAAATTTATGGATTATAATTTAAATATTTTTCCTTTTAAGTATTTATATGTAGTTTAAGGTTAGTACTCCTCTTTTTCGTAAAATTCAAAAGTGATGAATCGTACTTTAGCACTTTTGAATTTTCTAACATTAACAAAAAAAAAATGTGATAAGTATTTTTGATATTTTTAGTCATAAGAGTATGTACGTACTTTTCTTGTAATTTTTATTCTTCATTTAGAAAAGATTGATACAGTTTGTGATAGTCAACCTTTGTGTTTGTGATATTTATAATACAAAAAAAAATCTTTTTTTTTGCTAAAGCCAAATTTCATATTAATTATTTTTTTTGTAATAAATATTGTTACATATCTTTGAAATTTATTTCTTTATTATCTATCCTTGTTGAACGGTCCAGGTTCGTAATTAAACCATGTGCTCAAAGGAGATCCTTCTCTTGTAACCCGGTCGGGCCCCCGGTCGAGCTGTTTGATCGCACATCTGCCCAACAGTGTGTGATCAAACAGACTCTCATCTAATTGAATATTCCTCTGGGTAATTCCAAAACAAAATAATTTCAACTTTCTGTTTCTCTTTTTTGTTAATTTTTGATAAAATTTTAAAGTTTAAACAGTTACAAAAAAAAAAAATTCAATAGATGGCAGTTTTCATTTCAACCTTATCAAATTTAAATAAACTTACAAATTAAAACTTACGTATCATAAATGGTATCATCGCTTCCCCAATAAATAAAAAAAAAGAAAAAGAGAATATAACAATTTACGTTACAATTTTATACTTTCCGGTGACTTTAATATAAATATTTTAAATAAGTATGACAGAAACGTAATGCGTTTTAAAGACATTTTAGGTAGTTTTAATTTAGTTTTTAGTATTGACAAGGCAATACGAATATCTAATTGTAGTCAATCTTGTATTGATAATATCATAGTTGATAATTGACTCAGATACGAATCCGAAATTATCGATAATGGCTTATCTGATCACCTCGGTCAAAAATGTTTTATTTATCTTGAACCACAAGTACCAAATATTAAACAAAATTCTAATACGTATAAGAGGAAATATAATATGGAAAACATAAAATTATTTTACAATATTATCTCACGTGAAAATTGGGAGGAGATATATAATGTCAACCCTGATATCGCATATACAAGATTTGACAGTATTCTTCAATATTATATACAATTATGCTTCCCTTTACTAAAAATATCCCATAATAATCAAAAGTACTGTAAAAAGTTATGGTTAACTCCTGAGATTAAACTGTTATCTAAACAAAAACGAGATCTATATGAATTGCAAAAATTTTTCCCTGAAAACAAAGAATTAAAAGCTAGATACGACATTTTTGTAAAACAAGTAAAAATGAAAGTAAAAGAGGCTAAAATTGAATCAAATAAGAATTACATGTCTAACAGTAGTAACATATCACGAGCAACATGGGATATTATAAAAACCTACTTAAATGTAAATAACAGTAAACAAAAAATAGAATTAAAAGTAGAAAATACTATTGTTAGCAAAGAAAGTGAGATAGCTGAGGTTTTCAATAACTATTTTACGAACATAACTAAATCATTAGATTTACCTTCCGTTAATGTCGATAGCTACTCACTAACTAAGTTTAATGAAAAGACGTTCTATCTTTTTCCTACAGACGAGCAAGAAATATATAACATTATCCAAACGTTAAAAAATACAAAAGCATGTGGCTCTGATGGTATCCCCACCTTCATCATAAAGGAGTGTGCTGAGTTTCTTGTTGGGCCGTTTACATATTTAATAACTACATCATTCGAAACTGGTAGTTTCCCGACTCTACTGAAACAAGCGCTAATCATACCAGTTTATAAAGATGGAGATCCCCAGATTTTAAACAATTACAGACCAATTAGTTTAGTATCAATCATTGCAAAAGTATTTGAAAAAACTTTTCACACTCGTATTTTAAAATTTTTTGTACAATATAATTAAAAATAATCAGTATGGTTTCTTACCAAATAAAAGTACAGATCTGGCAATATTTAACACAGTTCAAAATATTTGTATTAACCTAGCGGATAAAAATAAAGTACTTGGTATATTTTTAGACTTGAGTAAAGCTTTTGATAGTGTTCATCGAGAACTCCTATTACACAAACTACAATATTACGGAATCAAAGGTACTCCATTAGCATGGCTACGATCTTATTTGACAAACAGAAAACAGACAGTAGCTATTGGCTCAAATAAATCAAATCAAAAAGAAACAAATTCTGGTATACCACAAGGAAGTGTTCTTGGACCTTTGCTGTTTTTGATATATGTCAACGACCTAACAGAAACTCATCAATCTCTCACTACCCAATTTGCTGACGATACCACTGTAATAGCTTTGGGTGCTACGATGCCAGAAGCTACTGAAAATGCTGCTAATAGTATAAAAAAAAATTAAAAAATGGTGTAATGCTAACGGGTTACTCCTAAATGTAAATAAAACAAAAATTGTGCATTTTACTCAAGTTCCAGACCAAAAATGTTTAAAACTTAGGATACTAGATGAAACAATTGAAACAGTAGAAAATACGAAATTTCTAGGTGTTTATATTGATAGTTCTCTAAACTGGAAATTTCATATAGAAAATTTAAGAAAAAAACTAAGAAAATATATTTATTTGCTTAGAAATCTAACCCACTATTCTGATTTACAAACATCTTTAACTGCATATAACAGCCTGGTTTGTAGTAATCTAAAATATGGTATCATATTTTGGGGCAATTCAACTGATATAAATGTGTTATTTAAACTCCAAAAATCATGTATTCGGGCAATGTTCAATTTAAAACAAAGAGACTCATGTGGGGATTATTTTATAAACAACAACATCTTAACACTTCCAGCGATGTAAATTTTTGAAACAGCTATATTTGTAAAGAAGAATTTACACCTCTTTAATCAATTTAAAGATATCCACAACTATAACACTAGACAAAGAGAGAACCTAGTATCAGTTCTCTCTACTACCAAATCTTATTTGTTACGATCCATAGTGAACATGAGTATAAACATCTATAATAGGTATGTACCTAAAGATATTAAGCAAATGCCTCTAATGCAATTTAAACGTAATCTTAAGGAATCCTTAATTACTCAATGCGTGATATGTGATTTTTGTTTTCTTTTTTCCCCTCTTATTTTGTGAGATATTCTTATTGTAACAATATTGTGATTATTGTGGAAATTGTAATTTATTTTTTAACTTGTTGACGCTATTTATACTGCCTTAGCAGTCATACAAATAAATATATTATTATTATTATTATTAATTACAAATAGCGGGCTTTTTTCCAACAGTTAAAGTACTATATATTCAAGTTTTACATCTTCGTCAAATATCACTTCATTTAACGTATTGCCGTCAGTAATTCCATTGAAATATGGAGAGTATTCTTTTGAAGACAAATACTCATTACTTGTATGATATTAGGATGCCTAATGTCAGTTGAAATTTCCGATTCTCGAATAATGAATTTCATATCCATATTTAAAATATTAACGGATTTAACAGCCACTGGCGTTCCAAGCCAATTACCTTTCATAACTTTTTCTTGAGCACCTGCACCAAGTATTTGCAATGCTAAAATATTTTTCTATAAATTTTAAAGAAAATTTTCCATGTTTGATATTTTCTAAAACATTACTAGCTTTTTCATTTTCTGGAGCAACAAAATCAGGTTGAGTATTTATTGCAGTTTCAGAGATATTTTCTTTCATTAATTCAGATGAATTACATTTTTGGTAAGATACTATGCATTGCCAAACATCATTCGGTTCGCAGTCAATATAGATCCAGTACAAGGAATATCCCATTTTGTAAATTTGATTATTCTTGTACCCTGTAAAAATCGGTTTACAAACATCAGTACATGATATTATTATATATATACTGTACTTTCCACAACATGCTCCATTTTGATTCGTTATATCATAAAGTATTGAATGCGGTAATATGGTAGAGTTCTGTGCAGGAAATATAAGACTATATTCTTTTTTAGATTTTCATCAACTTGAATTTCTAATAATCCTTGATTATTTACAATTAATTTGTTTATTTCATAACCATCATCTAGTGGATGATACTCATCGACTAATAAAGGACCTCTCCGGATAAGATAGGTGAATTTGGCTAAGGCCCAACCTGGGTCGGGAGTGCCATGGTAGCGTTCGCCCTTGCACATGTTTTTCATAGCTGTAATATCAGCTCAAGGTAGCTTTGCGTTTTCGAGTTGTACCAAAATGTTCAATTTTGGACTTTTCTCGATTTTCCACTTTCCTTCCCCCCAAGTGCATAAGTATTATATATATGCAAGTAGGGCTCTAAGAGCTCCATAAGACAGTGTATGTTGCTCTCCAAAACACGGTGTTTAGAAGAAGATATTTGCAAAAATTTCTTAATGACCTATAAAAACACACAAAACGCGACCTTAGACCAAAATGAGACATAGATTTTTGAAATCTACGCCTTTGAATTAGTAAATATATGCCTAAAAATGTTTCGCAAAATTAGGCCAAGTAAGGCTAATTTAAGGATTTAAATACAAGGGGCTCTAGTGACATTAGGTGTTGCAGCCGCCTTAGCGGGCTTGTTTAGCCATAAAATATGGTTATGCCTTCCTCTCACTGTCAAGAAAAGCAAGCGTCTGCGATTAAGGCTCATTACCAGTTTTTTCATCAGTGCGGAAAGGTCTCACAAACAAAAAACATGACCTCCGTCACAAAAAGGTAAACTGAAAATTTAAAAACAAGTTATCCTTGAATTTTTATCGCGGTTGGGGAACAGTTTCGTTAAGGACACATACTTTTGAAGGTTCCTTACCCCCAACTTAGCTTTATCCACACTTAACGAGCCATTCCATTGTCTAAGAGATAGGGCGAGGACCTAGTGAGCGTGTTTTTTTTTAATTTTTGATGTTTTGCAAGACCTTTCCAGTAGGAAAGACTGGTTATGAAATTTTATCACGCACGACACACGTGCTTTTATTTAAAATGAAAGGAAAGCTTTGTGATTTCCTATGGCTGGAAAACCCACAAAGCTAGGTTGCCTCAACATTGTCAAATATTTTTTGTTATTTTTTACTAATTCGAAGCTATATTATGTCACCTAGCCTATGTTAGTCAGAGTAAAATAAGAATTTTAACAATATCATCCCCATCTAAATTGTTTCAGAAGCTTTTCCATGCTTTTTAGTGGCAGTGCTTGTCTGTCTACCCCACTGGTTTTTCCACGACCGTACCTACCCTATATTACTCCAACTGTATCTCTCAAAAATTTTTGAAACTTTGGTAGATTGTAGATCCTATTAAAACTAATTACGAGCTATATTTCGTTCGTGCCCATAAGCGGTTTAAGGGGATGAAACTTACCCCTAAGAATTCGAATTTTTTTTCAATTTTCCTAAATGTTATTACAACAAAATAAAATATAAATTTTGTACGTATTTGAAATAAAATCTGAAATATCTGAAATAGAGAAAAAGGTATTAGGCAAAAAAATAAAAATTCTTTTGAATTGTTTGAAGCATGCGCATGAAATTTTATTTAAATCTTTGTTTTCTCAGGGGATTTTGGGTTCGAAATAGATTAAGTTCACACTTAACATGTTACATAAAAATTCATATATTTAACAATTATCAGTCAGTTTAATAGCACTAATATGTATAAAATTGTTTTGAACTTTTAAAAGAGTTAAAAATAATTCCAACTTTACAATTTGGTTGTTTGACTAGAGAAAGTAATGAAAAAATTAAATAGTTAACAATCATGAAATTTACTATATAACCCAAAATGAGCTAAATCGCAGTGTAAACGTAGCGAAAAAAATTAAGAAAAATATAAAAGAACACTAAAAACTAAGGGACACGTATTTTTTTTTATCTGCGGAAAAACTGTTTGAAGGGGTGAAATCACCCTTCAAAAATTGGAGTAAAAATTTAATTTTTCAAATATCTCGAAAACAATACGAGATAGAGCAAAAGTTTAAATTGGCGATATTGTTCTTTTTTAAAGAGCTATCTATTGATATGCAATTTGTTCAAATTACGTCAACAGGGGTGGTTGGGGGTTAAAGTTTGGGGGTTAATTTTGCAGAAAGGGGGTGAAAATATATGACAATATAAAAATTTTGTTTACAGATTTGAAATCTACGTCAAAAAATCTAATTGACCTGTTTTTGCTCAATGTCGTAATATTAAGTCTAGGGGTAGTTAACTAGAAGGTGACTGTCGAATAATCGTACTATTTAGGTAGTTCAAGAAGTTCTTCTTCATGGAAAATAGATTAAGGCAATTAGAAAAATGTAGAAATGGAATTCTCGAATTCAAAATTGAGTTTGAGCAACACTGGAGAGGGGGTGAGCCACCACCTTAAATTACGTACTAGTTTTCATACACTTATTTTTACTATTAACACATTAACAGTGGATAATAATGTTACAATAAGTGGTTGTGAAGTTGGATTATCGTACATAAGGTTGTTATTAGGTTTGTTTTTAATGGATATTGTAGTTTTCGTTATCGAAGATTATCGATACCGAAAATAACGATATTTTCAAAATGGATGGAAATCTAAGAAAAATCTTACATACGATAATCCAACTTCAGAACCACTAATTGTGACATTATTACCAGGTAGCGGGTTTTTTCGGACAGATCAGGACCGTACTTATTGCAATAAAATTTTGTAACTAAATTACATGAAATTGTGCACATTTGAATGAACATAACTGGTCAAAAACTACATTTTTCACCATTTAGAATACTAACAGCATTTTTTATTTGACAAAAGAAAATTAAAAAAATTAGAAAAAATTTTTGTAAAATTTATTGAAAAATTGTTGAATATTTAAACGGTCAACTATAAATACCTAACACATACGTATTTGCTACGATTTTTTATTATTGAAAAACAAATTTTTAATAAGCAACTATACTTCTATCTCTCAAAATTGAAAACAATAAAAAAAGATGAATTTATTTAATTTAAGTGACATATCACATAAATCACATACTTAATATAAACAAAAATACTTTTGGTAGTCAATTAAAATTAGAGTGGCACTTTTCAGTTGTGCAGGTAACAAATAAAAGAATTAAAAAGGATTTTTACATAAAATATGTATTAATAATATTTTTATACACAAATGTATGTGTGTGTGTGTGTAGCTTGTGTACGTTGGTTTTATCAAAACATTTTGAACTTTTAATCACATTGAGTGCAATATGTTGTTAGGTAATTTAAAAGAAAATAAACATATGAGGAAGGTTTAGGTGATTTTTGGATAATAATTATAAGGAATATTTTTGGAATAAATGATCACCAAGTTTCATCAAAATGTTTTCTTTGTTTTTGTATTGGCTACGTACGTTTCGAGAATAAATCTCTTCTTCACGCCATAATCTTAAAATATTAGAAACAAACATATTAAAATACTAAATAGTAAATACAATAAATTAAATACTTAAAATTTTGTTCAAAAAACAAATCAAAATGAAAAATTTTTATAGTTATAAAGATAAAAATTTTTTAAAAATACACAAATTTACAGTCAAAAAATAAAAATTTAAATTAAGACAAAAAAATTTTTAACAGATGTACTTCATATATATTATGTTTTATAGAGAATAATAATAATACGTTTATGTAAGTGGATATTATTTATAGCATATTTAAATTTATTTTTGTTTATGTTTTCGAATGTTTTGACATAAAGGTTTATAAAGTGTCAAATTATCATTTTCAACTTGATTATTTACATTTTACGTTGAGAAAATCCAAAGGGTTTCCAGGTTCAATCTTTTTCTATAGTTTCTTTCATATTGTAGCACCTTTGTATTACTAATGTCGAAGACATGGTCCAGATTATTCTCTACTATTCTCTATAAAACATAATAGATATGAAGTACATCTGTGGACCTATTTTGTCTATTTCAATTTGTTGTTTGATTTTTGCAATTTTTTTTTTTTTGATTTTTTGATTTTTAATTCATTTCAATGTTTGACGTAATACTTTTAAAAAGGTATTTTATTAGTTTTTCAACAATATAATTTTTTAACTTTTTTTAATTTTTTAAAAAATTTTTTTATCTTAATTTAAATTTTTATATTTTGACTGTAAATTTGTGTAAAAAATTTTTATGTTAATAACTATAATAATTTTTCATTTTGATTTGTTTTTTGAAAAAATTGTATTTGATTTATTGTATTACCATTTAGTATTTTAATATGTTTGTTTCTAGTATTTTAAGATTATGGCCTGAAGAAGAGATTTATTCTCGAAACGTACGTAGCCAATAAAAAACAAAGAAAACTTTTTGATGAAACTTGGTGATCATTTATTCCAAAAATATTCCTTATAAAAAAAAAAAATAAAATTAATTAGATATCTGAAAAATAAAAATGTTTAGGAAATTGTAAATCAAAAGATCTGAAATCGTGTTAACAAATTTTTATTTAACAACTTTAGTATTTTTACAAATTGGTATTGTATGAATATTATAAAAATAATATTCCTGATGTTGTGACTAGCCCCAAAGGTACAATCTATAAAGTTATACAATCTCAGGGGTCGATAGTGTGACGGATATTATGATACGGGGACTGACATCTAGCGGTCAGATTTTGAATTAATGAATTAAATTTGCAATGGTTTTTGTACCGGCTATGACAGCTAGCGATTTTTGTTTGCAAGAAGTACGAGTCATCTATCTAGCGGTTGGTGGCTTGACTATTGTCTTTCGAATTCTTTTGTAATGTTGCATTTTGTGATTCCCCTTTTTACTAACATGTAGTTTATCACTAGCGCCTTAGGTGAATATTTGATTTAAAGTAAGAAATAACTGAATAGTGGGGAGAAGTAGAAAATTTATATATGTTTTTGCAATGTTGAGAAAAAAAGGGAGATAAGTTTTGGACTTGTTACAAATAGGCCGTAATTAATTGTTGCTCTAAGTCCAATAGAAAATATAATTGTTTTTTGTTAAGGCGTTTTTAAATTAAACGCAAAACAGTTCGGAAATGTTTATTAAGACACAACGTTAATTTATATTTTATTTATTTTAAAATTTTGATCTTTTGTTAAACAATGTAAATTGTGTTTCGGAATTTTATGAAAAAATTTAATAAAGTGATTTCACAAAACACACAACGGAGAGTAATTCTTCGATAGAACCCGACTTTCGAACTTATTGGCATCCAATTAGCGTTAATTCTGTGTGGGACATAAGTAACAGCATTTGGGCGCGAATTTTAAGTATTTTAAATATAAGCAAACCGCCACACCTGTTACAATAGGAAATACGCAGAATACGTTCAGACAGAATTTTACAAAAAAGCAATTTTACAAGAAGAAAAGATAAAAGCGAATTACAAAAGCAATCAACGATTAACCTTGTATGACAGTAAATTTAAGCAAAATACGTAAGATAAAGGTATAACTCAGATAAATTAAACAGAGATAAGATAATTAAACAAATATTTAGTGATTGTCATAAAAGGAAAATTAGCAATCAAAAGTAGATAAATAGATAGTAGCGAAAATTCTTTCACTGAAACGCTGAATAAAAGTGAAGGTAAATTTTAACGTAAGTAAAAAAAAAATATTTGAATGAAGACGTAAGTGAAGGACTTCAGCTAAGAAATTAATTAATGAATTAAATAAATACATGTAGGTAGTGGCATACTCGTAAGTAAATAACAAGCTAAATTTAACTACAATAAAAATATGAAATCACTATACTACTTGTGCTGAGAGAAAATAGAAATAGCGAGAAAAGTTAATTTTGAAACACTGAATAAAAAGGTAATGATAACACTAAAAAGTTAGTCGGAAACCCTAAAAGCAAGTAGATTGATTTTCACGTGGGTTGACATAGGTTATAAAGTTACTTAACTCAATAATATTCGAAGAAATTCGGCGCGTGATAATTAATGCTTTTCTGATAAATGTACTAGCAGCAATCTAATTGACCAAATAAGCCGGAACGATCCATAAATAGTTATAGAATAGTCCAGAAACAAAATCAGCCGATGAAATGGATTGTAGAAAACTGGCACACAAAACCTTTCAAGTATAGAAAGGCTTTTAATAACTCGAGGGGTCATTGATTAACATACAGCTGCTTATATCCAAATTCACATGAATAATCAAATCCAGAAAATTCTCAAAACGTGCAAGTGATCAGCACAAATTAACCACAATAAAGCGAATAATAAAAAAAAACCTGTTTATAAACAAAATTAAATAGTTCTAATATACAATTCAGAAATTAGATTCAATAACACTTGAAGGTTATATAATAAAATTATTCAATAATAAAAAAAATTACAGAGCCCACAAGGAAAATTTTATACGTGCAACAATAAAAGAAATTAAACAATTACCTGTATACCAAAATGCACTGAGTTAGATTAAGATGACAATTGTAAAAGAAAGAGATATCCGCCTACTAGTGGTGGAGAACTATCGATAGCACTATCGATAACTATCGATAGTTTTGACTATCGAAAACTATCGATATTTTTTTTTTTTACTATCGATAGTTTTCGATACTTTTTTTCAGTCATTTCGTTTACTTATAAATACTAAAGATAATAAAAATTTCGTAGAAATTATAGCCAGAGATATAAAAACAACCATTTTAAGGGAATTTCCGGGCAAAAAGGAATAATTCCACCCCAGCGTAAAACCGGCGACCTTTTTTCTTTTTTTTTTTTTTTTGCTCGCTGGCTATCTAAATGCCGCCCAACTTGGGTATCAAAAACTATCGATAATTATCGATAGTTTCACGACTATCGTAACTATCGATAGTCGGGACTATCGATAGTCAGAACTATCGATAGTCGGGACTATCGATAGTTCTCCATCACTACCGCCTACACGGCTTTATATAGGCACGAATTGGCGTGTAAATAAATTGACAACACCAAATACCAACCTTAATATATTAAATTAAAAATCAGTAAGCTATTTGTATGTATATACAGCGCGTACTAACTACCCGATGAACAAAATTTACTCAAATTATGTGATTCGGAGCAAAAATTCATTTATTATTATTAGAATAAAATTTTTTATAAATAAATAAAAACAAATAAAATTCAAATTTTACTTAAATTTCGTTCAAGAATGTAAAACAATGTATATCTACATATACTAAACACGATACTGTCTGATCCGAAAGAAGTCCGATACCTGATTATTACTCACTGTCAGTGTGTTAATAGTAAAAATGAGTGTATGTAAACTAGTATGTAATTTAAGAGAGTGACTCACCCCCGCACCAATGTTGCTCAAACTGAATTCTGAATTCGAGAATTTCATTTCTACGTTATTCTAATTGTCTTAAACTATTTTCTTGAACTTCTTGGGCTACCCAAATAATACGACTATTCAACACAGTCACTCCCTAGTTAACTACCCCTAGACTTAATATTAGGACATTGAGCAAAAAGAGGTCAGTTAGATTTTTTGACGTAGATTTCAAATCTGTAAGTAAAAATTTTATTTTGTTTATTTTTCACCCTCTTTTTGCAAAATTGATCCTCAAATTTTAACCCCCAACCACCCCTGTTGATGTAATTTGAACAAGCTGCATATCAATTGATAGCTCTTTAAAAAAAAGCAATATCGTCAATTTGAACTTTTACTCTATCTCTTACTGTTTTCGAGATATTTGAAAAAAAAATTTTACCCCAATTTTTGAAGAGCTATTCCACCCCTTAAAATCGTTTTTCCGCAGGTAAAAAAAATACGTGTCGCTTAGTTTTTAGTGTTCTACAACATATTTAAGTTTCATCAAAATTGATAGGTCCGGCCTCGGGACCTTTACTTGTTAATGGTGAAATTAAAGAGGCGATTTCACGATAGTCAGACTACCTTAAAAAACTGGTCCATATGTTGACAGTGTTCAGACAATAATTGTTGTGAATCCGGGAGTGGTTTGCGAAAATTGTGCTAATGGTAGTAGAATTTCCACTCTTATGCGATCCGGTTCCTTTTCCGAAACAGCGTTTATTGCAATTAAAATAATATTCAACACAGTACTTTGAACAATATTTATTTGTATTTCAATCAATTGGTACACAATCAAATGGTTTGGCTTGGGTGTGTGTATAAATGATAATCAAGCGTCTGATGTTGATGAGTGTTTGATAGCGACTGGGGTGTGTTATTAATAAGATGGTATGAGTTGTGTCTGCTGTATATGTACGTGTGTTAGTGCGTTTTGATTGTACAAAAAATACATACATATTTGAATTAGACGAAAATACAAAAATTGAATTTAAATCAAACTAAAATGAACAAATATCTTGCATTCTTCAACATATGCCGCCCACCTTGAAAGAGTAGCTTTCAACTGCCCAATGGTGATTCCAATGGCAGTGGAGACAATTTTGAGATAGGTCGCTTGAAGGGTTCGAATGGTTGCGACGCGTACGTGTCCGTCATGTCCAGGATGTAATTCTATGATGCGCCCAAGAAGCCACTTGGTTGGTGGAAGTCCCTCTTGGTGAATTAGAACCAACGTATCAATGTTGAGATGTGCATGTTGCTGTTTATTTACAGTTCTGGATTTAAGAGAACTTAAATATTCGGATTGCCAGCGACGCTAGAAATGTTGAGGTAGCTATTGCAGACGTTGGCATTTTGACAGGCGATTTGAATTTTCTTGTGAGATATTCGGCTCTGGGAGAGCTGTTAACGAGTCCCCAATTAGGAAATGGCTGAGGGTTAGAACGGACAGATCATTGGGATCGGACGATATGGATGTTAATGGACGTGAATTGAGACAACTTTCAATTTGACATAAAACTGTGGTAATTTCTTTGAATTTTAGTGAAGCGTTTGCAAAGATGCATTTTAAATGAAATTTGTAGGATTTGACTGCAGCTTCCCAAAGCGCGCCAAAATTTGGTGCTTTGGGTGGAATGAAATGCCAAATGCCATCGAGTGTTTATTGGTGTGCTTGGTTGTTAAAGAATTGTGGCAACTGACGTAGTACCGTTGTCCGAATATACGTGGGCCGGCCGTCCGCTTCTTGCGAAAAATCGTTTTAATGCGTTGATGAAAGAATCAATGCTCAAATCATGCACCAACTCAATATGAACTGCCTTAGTGGCAAAACATACAAATATGGCAATATACGATTTGATTGTTTTCGCTCTACGTAGCTTGTTAGATTAAATGTATAAAGGACCTGCGAAATTGACCCCGCAATGAAGAAATGCCCTGCTGGGCTGTAACCTATATGAAGGCAAGTTTCCCATGATTTATGAGGCAGTCACCGGTTTTGCTTGAAACACACAATACATTTGTGAATTATGTTTTTTATCATCTGTTTGGCATTCATGGACCAATTTTTTAAACATGCGGTGCATAAAACAGCTTGTAGTACTGCATGAAGTTGATTAACATGAATATGTGTTAAAATTAATTTAGTGAGACTGTGTTTTTGAGGGAGAATGATGGGAAATTTTTGATCGAATGGTATTTCTGCATTACGAATTCTCCGACCAACCGGAATTAAATTTTAATCATCGATCAATGGATTCAAAGTTAGTAAACTGTTGTTTGATTGAACAGGTTTACCTTCTTTCAAACATTTTATTTCTGCTTGAAATACTTCATTTTGTGCTCGCTGAATAAGACGAAATGTTGCTTGTTTTAGCTCATTAACCAACAAAAACTTATCACGGTTACGATGTGCCTGATTGAAACGACAATTTGTAACGAACCTAATGCAGTTGGCTGTAATGCGACGTAGTTTTGAAAATGTTGAAAATAGTTCGAACAAACAACTATTTATTTGAGTAATGAAAACACAATTATTGTCTTTCGCTAATTCATGAGTGACTTGTAAATTAACATTTTAATCAATTTGCGACAAATCTGATATAATTATTGATTGGTTTTGGAGCCAAGATGGTCCAGACCACCAAATACGATGTTTGTCGATTAACTGTGACGAACTGAGACCTCGAGAAATGCATTCAGCTGGGTTTTGTTACGATTTAACATGATGCCATGTACCATTTGAGCTCAGTGCCTGGATTTTAGCTACTTGAGTAACAAACAAATCTTCCATTTTGTAAAGGGGAATGACAACCATGACAGCATAATCATGGAGTCTGTTCAGTAATGAGTTTCATCTATGCGAAAATTGATTGATGCGATTACTTTGTTAACAAGTTGAGATAATAATAACGCGCCACACAACTCGAGTCGTGGCAACGTAACAGATTTGATGGGAGCAACGCGAGATTTGACTATGCGAGAAGTTGATGAATTGTGTACAAAACGCGGAATATTAAGTTTTACTAATAGTTCTAGTGATTGTATGTATTGATGCCACGTTTGAGTCATGTCGTCAGGAACTGGTTCATTCCACTCAAGTTGGCGTTGCCATAATAATTGCATAAACATTTTAAATTGTCGGATTAACAGGTCCAATCAGACCTAAAGGATCGAAAAGACGCGAAATGTTTGAAAGAACGGACCTTTTTATAATTGATTCGGATGTGTTAACATCAATGATGAAATGAAAGGTGTCCCGTTGAGGGCTCCAAGATACACAAGATAATGTTTTTCGTCTTTCAGCATCACTATTGATTGTGAATGAACTTTGTTCGATGCGGTTAGGACTAAGGCCAATTAAAACCTGCTGATCGTTTGAAGACCATTTGCTCAATGAAAAACCATCTAAACTCAAACATGAAATTAATTAGTTACGAATCTGAAGTAAACTGTTAATTGAACTGTTCCCAGTAATGATATCGTCAACATAAGCACCATCGAGAATGGCTTGACTTGCAAGTGGAAACTGCGAATTATTATAGTCTGCTAACTGATGCATGGATCTGATAGCCGAAAATGGGGCTGACGTTGTCCCATATGCCACTGTGGTTAAACGATAAGTTTGAATGTCCTGATCAACATCATCTCTCCAAAAAATGTATTGAAATTGAGATGACGAATCAGTAACCCGTACCTGACGGTATATTTTTACGATATCTAAAGTTAAAACGAATTTATGAGTACGAAATCGACATAACAACGAAAAATATCCTGCTGGATAGTTGAACTTGTTATTAAAGTATTATATTACAAAAAAATAAAGAAAATCTGAAATAGAGAAAATAGGTACCAGGCAAAAACAAAATTGCTTGAGTTGTTTAGAGCATGAGCATAAAATTTTATTTAAATCTTTGTTTTCTCAGGGGATTTTGGGTTCGAGATAGATGAAGTTCAGACTTAACATGTTATATAAAAATTCATATATTTAACAATTATCAGTCAGTTTAATAGCCCTAATATACAATTGTTTTGAACTGTTAAAACAGTTAACAATAATTCCAACTTTACAATTTTGTTGTTTGACTAGAGAAAATAATGAAAAAAAAAATAGTTAACAATAATGAAACTTACTATGTGACACAAAATTAGCTAAATCGCAGTGTAAAGTTAAATTAGGATTGTTTAAAGATCATTTCCAATTTGACGTTTTGACCTAACTACTAATGTTAAAGTTTTTTCTGTTTTATTTCTTTTTTATTTTATTGTAAACTAAGCATTATATACCTATTTTAGTAGCTTTTCTACATAATTTATGTGAGAGGAACTAAATTGTTCATCTTCAAGAATACAATCTCTTTAATCAATTTGTTTTCTTAAAGATTAGTGATTGTACAATAATTATACTTACTTTATTGAACAAATAAATATATATAGTATAAAAGTTAACTGAAGGTCCGTTAGTTTTAATTTTATTTACGACAAAATTACCACCCCAACCTCAGTGTACTCTTGTTCCATTGCATATTCCCCTTAGATTTCGAACCTACGTCGGAAAACGAATCCAGATAATCTCATGTAACATCCTTCGAGATTCGGATTTTATTACATTGCTCTAAAAAGTAAAGGTCCATACACATTAATCAGATCATTATGGTTTTTTCATATCTAATTATATATACGATATAAAATATAAAAAAATGGATTTCGTAAATTAAATTATCAATAATAATTTTTTTAGAATTTCATAATCGTAACTTTGAAAGCCTTATAAATTTATCATATTTGCTAACGTTAGACCTTAAGCTAAACTTTTATGTGAAGTATACTCGAAAAACTTCTTACACATGAAATGCATTTACACGTATATAAGTGTACTTGTAATTTGACGAACAGGATCATTTTAAAAGTATTATCAAAATTTTAAATTCACATAGAATGCAAAACGTTTCAATTTTCATATTGTTAACAAAATTAAAGGCTAATTTTAATCTTAAATAGAAGCGATAAAGATCTGTATCCTGAGAATTGTGAAAACTAAATAAACAGTGAGAAATCCTAACTTGGTGCACGTTCAACACGTACTTGGAGAGTTTTTGCTATCAGTTTTCCAGAACGTCTTATAAATCGTAAAGAAGGGGGAGGGGGACTTCTTAGGGTTTCAAATTCTATAAACTTGGTAATGTGGGTCTATTAAACAATTCTGCTTTAATAAAAGTTTATTTGAAAAGAAACCGGCAACAAGTTACCAAACAATTTTCATTTTTATTTTTAATTTTAAAAAAAAAATTTTTTTTTATATTTTATTAAAAAAATGGAATTAGACTGTGAGTTTTTAAAAATATTTCCGAAATTATTTTTATTTAATTTTATTTAAAACTTTATTTTTTATAGTAAATTTAATCATGAACGCAATCAAATATGAAATTCCCTCACATCTTCACGTAAGTAAATTAAATTTTCATATTCATATTAGCTTATGATGAAATCATTTTTAAATCTGTTTTTACTGATTACAAAAAGTGAATGTTTTAAACATGTATTATATATTCAAAAAATATTTAAGCTTACCGATTTAATATTATTAAGCCTAAAATTATTGCCAAATTTATTGAATCTGTTGAGAAAAAAGCGAAATGATTTTACCAGTTGTTGTTTAGAGCATAATTTTTTTTATTTTTTAGCGAATGTTAATGGTGATTTTCCACTTATTTTTAAAGCATAATTTTTTTGTTTTAGCGAATGCCGATGGTATTGGTAATGTTACGACGCCATATACCACGGTGGGATGAGGGATTTCACCACATCGGCGACGTGGGCGGCGGTTATGTCGCCTATAAGATAGAGCGCCGGCTACTCCAAGTTTGGGTCTTTACAAACTAAAGGTAAATTTAAAAACTTATATCAAAAAAATTAAATAACATATTTTTTTTTTTTTGTTTTTCTAGATCCGTGGAGAAAATGTAGTTTTTAATAGTTGTATAGTAGTTTTAATAGTTGTAATATAGTTTTTAATAGTTGAACTATAGTTTTTAATAGTTGTAGAGTAGTAAAATAAATAATTTTTAAAAAATTTTAATTTTCTTCTTTTTTAATACCAGAGTTTAAAAACAATTTTTTTCAGTGTTTGTTTAGTGGCTTCTTTTTTTTTTTTTGTTTTTTTTTTATTAAAATTGGGGTACTGCTGCCGGTGGATGGCGCGGTCAGCAGCACCCGGCGGGATCGCCTACTAAGGGCATGCGCCGCCAAAACGAGAGGTATAAATAAAAACAACACGTAAAGACAGGGACACATAAATGCACTAGACAACGGACAAACATACACATAATAAAAACAAACGATGGGCCCTGCCATCCCAGGGCTTAAAAGGAGCGGACAGTCCTTGGTGACGGTACGATAAGTACTAGACAAAGCGTCCGGTCACCAAGGCCTGAAGACCATCGCTGCGACTCCCCCCGAGGTGTAAGTAGCACCGAGGTGGAGGAACCAGACTAGAAACACACAAACGACTAGAAAAAATCTCACTAAAGGTATCACAGATAAAGCTTATTGCGTCACTGGGAGGCCGCAGGCCGACCAGTGAGGCAATAAGGAGTTAAAACAATACCGCTGTAGAGCCATAACAACAGGCCTACAGCGGCATAACAAAATATCACAGATAAAAACAACAATTGATGTGCCACCTAGGATGTAAAAGGCCTTCGGTGGCACATCATTAAAAAACAATAACGGAAACAGATAACAAAGTATAAATAACAACAGTACCACTAAGGGTGTAAAAGGCCCTTAGTGGCATAACGAAAGACTAAAAGTACCCTGCCAGACCAGCTGGAACAGGGTATGGTTAATAAATAAATAAATTAAGACACACACAATACTTTTTTAAACACATAAATTAAAATTGACTGTAATTAAAATTCTATCGGGGGAGATTAAACGAGACGACTTGTAAAATCTGAGATGGTATGCCCCTAAAGCCTCTGAAGAAGATGCGAATTACGGAGAAATTTAAGCACCTTTCTTTCCGAGGCAGCATCATAAGCTAACGCTTCGGCTACATTATTCGGGAGCTAGTGGCTTCTTTTTCAGATATTTAAGTTTTAATTTCATGCGTAAGTATACATTAAAATAAATTTCATTTTATTTATATAGAGTAATTGATTTCAATAAATGGAATCCATTTTTTTAATTTTTGGACACTTTCATTTGACTTAAAAAGGAATGGTTAAAAACTAGTGTATCCTAATTTGAAAACTGATGAAAATATTAGCTGAAAAAAGTAGTTTGAAAATTAATATGTAAGATGAAGAATGTTTTAAAAGCATCCATTACTGCTAATTTCTTGAGGTAGCTTTTCATATCGAAAATTTATTCCCAATCAATTTCCTCATTTGAAATTTGGTCTCAATCAGTCCCTATTGAATAATTTCACATCAAATTTTCTGCAAATCATTTTTTCAGAACTTCTAAAAAGGTTAAATGACTTTATAGCCACTTGTATACAATATAGATTAGATTTATATGTAATTGTTAATTAAGAACCTTTTGAGATTTTGAGCTTTTCTCAGCAAAAATTCATACGCTTACATACATTTCTGGTTACACTTTAAATTAAATTATAAAATTTTTAGTTCATTACTTTTATTTAGTTCATCATGACTGATAATAATAACACAACAATGGACAATTTCCCAAGTACGTTATATATTATAAATAGTTTTTAAAATTATTATGATACATCGATTGAATGATTTTGTTGATCAATTAATCACTATCGAAATGGCTTTGTGTATTACTACAAAATTTATAATTTTAACTTTTTGTTGCAGCTTCCGAAATCGTAGAAGTGGCGCGGGGGTTGCTACCCGCTGATATTCGTGTAAGCTATCTTAAAATTTTTTAAATATATCTCTTTTTTATTTTTTACATTTATAACTATCATTCTTTACTACAAAATTTTAACCCCTTTTAGCTTTAAAATTTGCTAAAGCAATTAAAATTTTTTACTTGTATTTAGGACCTACCAGTAGTAATAATTTTTTACTACGGGGAGGCGTCAGAAGAACTAACATCACTAATGAGGTCCTTAGGGCTCATTAGGGGTGTTATGGTGAACTATATCCCGGACTATAGGATGGGGTACATAGAATTATATCTTAGTTAAGGTAATATTTTTAAGTCTACAAATTTTGGAATAAATTTTAATTTTTTTTTTGTTTCCGAATTATTATACATATATTTTTATTTGTTAGTTATATTTTTTATTATTTATATATATATTTTTTACTTACTTTTAATCATATTTTTTTTACTTATAATATTATATATATTTTATTTTTTACGTATTTTTATGTTATTATTAATTATTATATATTATTACTATTATTATTATTAAAATAAGTTATTAAAAAATTTTGACTTTTTTCTTCTAAATATCCAAGTTCAAAACAATTATTTTTTCAGTGTTTTTAGTGCTTTCTTTTTCAGATATTTTAAGTTTTTTAATTTATGTGTGTAAGTATAGTTTATAAAAAAATTATTGTGTGCAGTATATATAACAGCTGTGTAGATTTTTTAATGATGTTAAATGATGAACAATAAAAAAAATTAAGGTATAATTGTAACTGGTGTGTGAAAAATTTGTTACTTGAGTGTATCTATACATGTACACTGTAGAATGTAGATTTATCATTACTCCATTAGCTTTAATATGAATAATATGTATGTAATATTTTTCTGCTTAATAAACGTTTTTTATAATTTGTATGTATAGACAGTGAAATTATTTTTATAGAAATAAATTTTTAAAAATTATGCTAAAATATTAAAAATTTCAATTTGTTAATATGTTTATAAGTTATTAATAGAAAAGTAAAAAGAGGGATTTCACATTTCTTAAAAACATTCCTTCATTTCTCTGAAATGAAAATCAGAAACTGGACATGTAAAAAACTTTTTTTGTTGAAAACTATTTTTTATTATTAGTTCAACATTTACATGGTAGTTATATGATAAACATTAGTCAAATTATTTAAGTTAATGATATTTGGAAGACTTATGTAGGCTTACATTAGGTGTTAGTGTATAGTATGTTTCATTAGAACTGTTGGGGAGCAGACGTTTTTTCAATCGGCTGTTGAGTCTAATTTCGAGGTTTAAATTATTATTAATCGGCTTACAGGATGGCTGGTTGTTGAAGAAATTTCTTGATGGTTTGGTGATAAATTATTAAACGGATTCCAGCCTAGTTTCGCTGTATAGTTGTTTTATTACGGATGTACCACGGTGTCTTATTCTTAGGATTTTATTCTGAAATAATTCTACTTTGCCAATCGTTTTGTTTTGAAGCCGTATTTTGTATTTACACGCTAAGAATTTTCATATCAATTTTGAGTGATCATTTTATAAAACAAAATATGCTTGTTTTAGAGAAAAATTTTTTAACTGTTATATCATTGCTGGGAATAAAATTTCAGTGACTAATAATATGTATAGCATAAATTTTGTATGCGAGCTCTAATATTAGTGTAATTAAAATCACACAACTTTTTTTTGAAACCCACTGTACACCAAGCGTGTATTTTTATTTCCATATTGCAAAATGATATATGTACTGACCTCTCTAAGTTAAATATGGTACTTTATTAGTCTAATGTGAATATATCTTGTTGACTCATTACAGATGCTAAGTTTGATTATGTAATTAGATCGAACTAAAACGCCGACAGATGTCATTATGTATACTGCAGGACAATTCACGTTAATTATGTTATTTTAACTAATGTGAATATAACTTGTTGACTGGTGTCTTTGGCGTCTTTTGATACATATCATTGCCGGCGAGATTTGACAATTTCTAATTCCAAAACTGTCTTCATTTTTGGCGAACCGAAGTAGTAGCAATATGAGCATTTCGGGACCACCTCTCCACCTCCCGATTTTGCAGAACGATTCACGGTTCACTAATTGAAATTGACACTTAAAATTTCTAACTTTTACTATAATGAACCCTTTTTGTACCATTAAGCTCACTCACGAGTTGAAAGAGTCGATTCAATTCTTTTTGACTGATTCAATTCAGTCAGTCAGTCGGGTGATTCAACTCAATGAATTGAATTACTCACTCACTAGCTATCTCTACATGGTTCTATGTCAGTGCTGCTAATATTATTGCACTGGAACATTAAATTTCTCTAATGTTCACAATTACCGCGAATTCACCATTACCCCAGTCAACCCTAAATGTTAATTTACAAATTTAAAAAAATTATGCTATATTCAAAACACTTCAAAGAATAAAATCCCATTGGGAAAAAATTTTTATCCTAATTTTTTGTAAAGTTATGCAATTATTATTAATAAATTATTTTCGGATTTCTGATTTCACAAATAGTCACATAAACGTTCAAATAATTAACTTAAAAAATTTTTGTCTCGTGGAGCCCTTATATATAGTTTAATAAAATAATTTTTAATAATTAATAATTCAAAGTAATTTTTTTAATAAAGTAATGAGGCGTATGTCCTAGCTATTAATACATTAAGAAAATAATGTAACAGCCAATAATAATAATAATAATGATTTATTGCTCCATAAAATTTACAAATTTATATGAGCTGGTCACAAAAATATAATATTGTTTTGCATTTTCAAAATAGTAATGTACCTACTTACAATAATATGTCATCTTCTAAACATTCATGCACTGAGTAATATGACTTGAAGGAGTGTATTCTTCACTATTTTTTTAAATTTAACTAGTTTTAATTCTCTAACATTAGTTGACAGTGTATTTTACAGCACAATAGCTAGGTAATTTATTGGTTGTTGTGTCTTTTTGATTCTGTGATATGGTATACAGAGATTTTTAGTATTCCTGGTGTTATGCCCATGCACATTTACATGTTTTAGTAAATTGCAATTGTTTTCATGAATGTAACACAAAATCGGATACACAAAAATACTGGGAAGAGTTAATATTTTTAAATTAATAAAAGAGCTCTTACACGACTGTCTGGCTGGAAGGTTAGAAATACATCTGATAATTCTTTTCTGTATAACAAAAAGTCTATCAATTTTTGAAGTTGAGCCCCACAGAATAATTCCGTATGTAAGTAAACTGTAAAAATTACTGTAATAAACTTTTTTCAATGTGTCTTGGTTTACTACTTTGGATAATCAGTTAATTTTGCAATAAACTTTATTCAATGTATTTGCTAAATATTCGATATGACTATCCCATTTCAAATGCTCGTCAATTTTTACACCCAAGAAGTTCACAGAGGATTGTGTTACAATTTTTTTACTATTGAAAATAAGTCTCTGTGTCTTGTCTTCATTCATAAAAAGTCTGTTCTTCTCAAACCACTCCTTAACTTGTTTAAGTAAAACTTCTTGTGTTTCTTCTAATTTATACAAATTACTGGATTTTACAAAAAAGCTAGTGTCATCAGCAAATAATGAAATGTTCAAGTCAGGAAAATTAAGTGTTATATCATTTATATATACACGTATAATAAATAATATAGGTCCCAATATTGACCCTTGTGGTACACCACGATTCAGGTATTGTAAACTTGATTCTACGCCATTTACTGATACCAGCTGCTGTCTGTTTTCCAAATAGGAACTAAAAAATGAGAGTGCAGAGCCTCTAACACCATATTTTTCTAGTTTCATTAGTAACAATTGATGATCTACACAATCAAAGGCTTTACTCAGATCTGTTATAGACGAAATATGATTTTCATCAACTGCATCAAAGACCTTTTCTAATATATTAATTATTTTCTAATATATTAATATATCGACTTTAGTTGTCGATTTGTTCTTTCTGTAGCCAAATTGATGCATACTAAATAAACTATTTTTTTCAAAGAAATTTACTAGTCGTTTTTTTAATATTGGTTCAAAGATTTTAGATAGCAACGGTAGTATAGAAATGGGTCGGTAATTGTCAACATTTTCAGTTGTACCTTTTTTATATATCGGTATAACCTTGGCAATTTTAAGCTGTTCTGGGAAGTAACTTTCTTCAATGCATTTATTTATTATATAGGCAAGAGGAACAGAAATTATTTTTTGAACTATTTTTAAAGTGTCAGATCGAAAGCCGAAAACGTTCGTAATATTAGAATTACTTAAATTATTAATAAACTGCTCAACGTCAGCTGGTGTCGTCGGATTTATAAAAAATGATTTATCTGGTGAATTTACCCTCGTCAAAAATTCCAAGTTTTGTAAACTATTTGGCAAACTCTCATTCACTATATTTCCTACATTAATAAAAAAATTATTAAAAGTATCTACAGGAATATTTGTAGGTTTATGTTTCTGTCCTTTGTCTATTTCCCTATTGATAACTTCCAGCAGCGGCGGCTCGTCAGGGTAGGCAAGGTAGGCGCCGCCTACCTTAGAAATTTACGGGGATAAATAAAATTTAAAACATTCGCTTTCAGATACTTAAGATAATAATTTTTGAAATAATTTTCATAATTTATGTATTTTAAACACATATTTAATAAAAATTACAAAAACAATATGAAATGGTTTTAACTCTAGCCTTATATTTGTTTCATTGCATATGATATTCAAATTGTACAATAGGGCAATGTATATCTTATTATATTGTTTATGTACAAACTAAAGATAGGCACTGAGATTATTGCCTGACTAGTTTGTGTGTATTTGTATAATATGTATGCAGATTTCTCACTAACACATTGAGTGCAATCTATACGTACATAATGTTCGCTATAGGCTCTGGTCTTCGCCGCCTATATTTCATCGGCTGTCTTCGAATAAGGACGATGCTACTCGTACGTTTTTCTGTCCTATGTAAATATATCTACGTATTAGAACGGTGGTAGTGGAACTGAAAATATTTAAATATGAATTTCAGTAAGAAATTGTTCGTTGAGTCTAACATGTAAAAAATAGCATGTTGTCTTTTAAACAGCTTGTTGAGTGACGTTTAACGTTTCTGCAAGTTATTGTTATGTTTGCGTAGAATCTTGGTCCAATAATTCTTGCAATTCCTCGTCACTGATTGTTGGAGGCTCCAGAGTGTGCTTTATCATTTAAATTGAAATCTCCATTTTAAAATTTCTGAAACCATCTTCGACACGTACTGTCACACAGTATTTTATATGACTCATCTAACGGGACAAAAGGTATATACACAAAGTAAAACATATGTTTAAACCAACATGTTATTTGTGTAGCTGAATGTTAGGTACACTTATTGTGACACCGAGAAACACCACCCGTACACGTCCGTGCATGTTACAAATAGTAGTACCTAAATGTTGGTTTGGACGCAGCCATCAGTGTGATTGCAACTCCTGATGAATGAGATGTTGTTATTGTGTTAAAATGGAATTACTTTCTAAAGGTATGTCTCTACATACGCAACTATATTATTATTTATATTATTGTATAGTCAACTAATTAGCTCCTTTAAACTAAAGTACATTAAGTTACTGTTAAAATACCAGTTTGTAATTAAAAAAGGTTATACTGCAAGGTGTAGCAAGAATACAAAACTGTTAAACGTTACTTTAGTTATTGTACTGTACAGTTAATATGTATTTGAAGTGCGAATTCGTGCGGAGTTTAATAATTAATGTATTTATTTTTACAGGTTGTCAAATAATCAGAGAAGAACTTTTTGACATATAGCGTTCAACAAAGCCCATAGATAGTTTATCGTGTTTGATTAAATAAGTAAATGAATGTATAATTCTTTATTTCTGTATTTTATAAATCAAGTGTCCATAAAAAAACAATAAATAAAAATTCAGTCAAATATAATAGTTGTTTATTTTTGTCCCGCTAAATTAGCTATATCGTATACTGTGTGTCATCAATGGCACTGTCACCATAAATTGCACAGATTATCCTTTGAGCTTCAGCAGCACCTTTTCCTTTATGAAATTCGTATAGGAAATAATTGCGGATATGCACACTGTTACTTCCATCTTCAACTCAATAAAAAATATACATTGAAGATTAATATAATAATAATAATAATAATAATAATAATATTTTATTTGTAACATGCAAAGGTTGGCAAGCGAAACTATATAAACAAATAAAAAAAGAAAACTTACAATATATATATATATATATATATATATATATATATATATATATATATATATATATATATAGAGAGAGAGAGAGAGAGAGAGAGAGAGAGAGAGACTGAAAAGAATTCTTATAGACTCTAATAAATAATTAATTAATAAATAGAGTACAGTTTGAATAATTTAAATAGTAAGTGTATCCGGAAACAATCAGCAGTCTAAATTTCTTGCGACTGCGACTGGGCTATTCGTACTTCATAACAAATGCTCTTAAAAAATACATGTTGTGCGTGTAGTAAAACAGATCGTTTATTTGACTTTGAAAATTTAGTAGAATTTCAAAAACATTTTCACGATTTATCTCCGCACTGATGGGAGTGAGATACTTGATCAAATAATGGGAGCGAAGCTGCGAGTAAATGGGGCAGTCAATTAAGATATGAAATAAGTCTTCCTTGCCATGGCGATTAGATACAGTACAATACTCGGAAGGGTCTATTCGATAAGAGATACCGTATATAAAAGTCATAATACGGCTGTTTATTGTTCGAAGTTGGTGTATAACACATGCTTTTCTAAAGGAACAATTCATAATAAGTAAAATATTTAGGCCAGTCTCCAGACGGTGGTAGTATGGACTATAGTTGTACGATACGATTCTGTCGCGGTCTTTACGATAGTAGTATTCATCTAGGTTATTTACTAATCTATTTATATTCCTTTGAATTCTAGAAAGGTCCTTGCTAGACCATAGCTCCCTTTCTCCTAATATATTGAACAGATTTTTAACCTGTGACACCCAATTATGTTTTAAAATGTTGTTTTCACTGTTAGCTAATGACAGCAGTTGATTTTACATATCACAATTCCATTTATATATTTTACAAATTTTGAATATTTTTCAAAAGACAACTGAGAAACACTTCTAGACATTCACGTAGCAGGTTTGCCAACACCATTGAAGATTAATATATTAAAAGCGTGATGAATTTACAGAGTAAAAGCAACTGTATTTGTATATATGTATATTAATAATTAACTTATAACCGGCTGTGAGATAACGCCATCTTTTGAAAACGGGTAGAACTTAGTTGTACACCTAATATATTGAATAAATTATCCTGATCAACGGGCTTATTAAAAGGATTTATATTGTTATTAATGGTATGGATTATACTTTCTAAACATATTTGATCTTTACTTATCCTATAGGATTCTAATTCTTTAACTGTATCATTTTCATCTCTCATTCCTACTTCCTGTAAAATTGTTAAAATAATTTTAGTTCGGATGCTGTGGCTTAATGTCCAACGTTGCCGTGCTGTTATTGAATTTGTGAAATGATTGATGCCTGTTAAACAATTAGGCGCATCGGCGTTAATTGTCTGTTCTAATGTTAATCAATTGGTGTTCGTGAAAATTTAATATTTGTTTTCTTTTCCATGAACGCCCCATTTCTAAATTCTTCTAATAACGGTGAATTATTGCTTTTTAAGTACAACAAATTATTAACATAATAAATCGTCCATCTGGCGTAGTTTGGTTGGTTCATTATAAAGAAAAGATTCGCCATTTCATATAAGGTAACAATATATAATTCAAAATCGCTGTTTCTGATACTGCGCGATAGAGAAAAAAATAAATTAATAAAATAAATGTATTGCATATAGAATTGTGCAGTTTTACCATGTCTACCGTCTAATTCTATATTATTAAAGCGGTTGTCAATACCTGACTGTAATTCCAATACTAGCTCTTTAACATTTGAATTTTTTTATTAAGTTTTTATATATTTCTTTTAAACTGTTTGAAATTGGTAAAACTGAACTTGCGGTCGCGTATTTTTCGCCACTGATTGTTTTTGTTATCGTTTCAAACGGTTTTAGCACCTTAACAATTTCTTTTAAAATGCACCATTCTTCGGTTGTCAAAACGGGTAAGTCTTTATTAAGTACAGCAATAGTGCTTCTGATTGGGTTCTCCAATTCTATAAATCGCTGTAACATGTAAAATGTTGAGTTCCACCTTGTTGGAACTTCTTGAAATCATTTTAAGGCTTTTTTACTTTCGTTTTCTTAAAATATCAATAATTTCTGAGAAGATTGAGTACTGCGTTTAAAATGACCAACGATTTTTTTGGTCATGAGTAATGAAGTACAAATTGTATCATTTTTATTTAACGCATTTTGTACAACAAGATTTATTGTGTGTGCGAAACAGCCAAAATGTTTCCAGCCTAAATTTTTAATGATGGCATTTTTAATATTTTGGGCATTATCAGAAACGGCTAAAATGACTTTCTCGCGAACTTGCCACCCTGTTGCAATTCTGCAAATTTCATTGGCCAAGTTTAAACTACTATGTGGATCTGACATTCCTGCACATTCCAGTAACATCGATTTAAATTCCAAATCTTCATTTATGAAATGTACTGTGTAATGGTCCGGTTGATGCGGTGGTTGTGATGTTGACTAATTGTTTGTACGACGATAATGTTTTAACGTTGTTAGAATAATTTTCCAATTGATTGTCCCTGATAATTGATTTCCAAAGGTCGTAGGTGAAATAATTCGAGCCGAGTTTAGTTTAAAATGTTTATTTGTTGAATTAAGTCGTCGTCAATTTGGACCGTTACAGTTTAAATATACACTTTTATTGTAATAATTTTAATTTAATTATTTATTTTAATATTTTGTTATATTAATAATAATTGTAGATTTATTTTATTTAAATAACTTTATAATTTTATATTTTTAACAATTATAAATTTCCCAGACGGGATTCGTTACAAAATTTTACATGTTTTTCTCTTAATGTCTAGATTCCAATTTTATTCTCACGTCTAGATCCCAATTAATTTCAAGAAAACCCCCCGTTGTACTTTTTCTTCATCTATTTTACTTAATTTTAAAACAAAATGGCTTCTTCTCTTTCATTGGTTGATTAGAAATCGTCATATCGTAAGCCCCGCCTACAATGTCTTATGATGTAGCTAGTTCACTAAAATTTAGCCAGGTGGCGATTTACATCTTTAGTTTTACATTTTCAAGTACTAAAATTTGCCACTAGGTGTCACCAGCCATATTACTTAATGGTTACATAATGGCCCGACCAAGTTCTGACTTAAGTTCGTGAAAGACGAATCTTAAGACAGAACTGATAGGAAAAGAACAGACAAAACAAAATCCAGGTACTCGACATTTCCAAAATTTTTCCTTTTTTATGCTTTTAAAATTATTGCCGAAAAAGACACATTCAAGATTTTCCTTTGGTTCAAATTGGAAATCTCGGTCCTTTACAAATAAACATTTTTCTCAAACTTAGCATTTAATTACAATAATAACACAATGAAGTATACTTTTTCAATATTACAGAGTATGCGACAAAGATGGACTTAATCCACGAACGAGTGCTGGCAATGCTTATCGCTAATATGTTAGAAAATTTTCATAAACTAAAAACCGGGTTACATTTTAAATTTCAGATATCCCCGTCAACGATGGACTGTTATCATCCAGATCCACTGGAGTAGACATATAGTTTTCCAAGGTCACGATACGATCAGTGACTGACTTGGCGTTCGGGGATTATCACTACGTTCAGTTATTCACCCTAATAAATGTAAGTTGAAGTCTTCTACAATTTTAATTCCGCTTTGCTGACCAACACTCGTTCCTGGTAGCATCCCTCTATCAACTCTTGTTTTTTTTTTTTTATGTGTTAAAATAATATTTATTTCTTATTCAATATAAATCATTTAATTCTCCAAAGAAATTTATTATCGTTTAATGATGATAAGTTCATTCAAAATTAAAATAATAAAATACGCATACATGTATAAATATTAATAATATACATAGAATCACGTACATTATATGAAATAATTTTATAAGTATTTATTTAAAAGTTGAAACACTTGTTTCATAAACAAATTTTAATCATTCTGGTATCGTTATATACCATAAAGACATTAATCGACAATAAGAGCAAAATTATAAAAGTTTCATTCAAAAAGAAAATTTTAAATTTTCCTTTACAAATCGAAAATTACCTTTAGTTAAATTCATTAATATTGATTTATATTTAGATTGTTATATTTGTAACAAATTCATTTAATTTATTACATATGCGTATAATGCCGATAATGTATGTATGGTATGTCCCATGAGCCACACTTCAGCATCGTAAAACGACAAACTTTCATAAAAAATTTTTTTAATCAATCCAATTTTCTCAACCAAAGAAATTTCATTTACCCAATAATTGGTGTCTCATTATTTATTGAAATATCCACCTTTGAGTTTAAAAACTGGATTTACCAATAATATAAAATTTATGTCATGAAAGACTATTATCCCAATCATGAAAAACCAATAAATCCTGCAATCTAATTTATACTTTATTTATCAAAATTTATTCAAATTCAAGTAAATGTTACAGTAATTATAGTTTGTCATATTTACAATCAAATTGAAAAAAGTCCGTGGAAAATGTTACATACTGTACATAAATGATTTCGTTTAACTTGGATAGATATTGCAATTAAATGCTTTGAAATGTTTTTTCCCTTTATGTTTAAAATATACATAATTATAATTGAGATATATATAAACATGTCAGAATTTGTTACATAAAATCACTTCATTTTTCCAAAACTGAAAACCTTTTTTATTTTCATTAAGAACATTTTGTTAATAGATAAACAATTCCAAACAATTATGGTCACCTTTATGTGCTCTGTAATATCATACTATAATTTTTATTTAAAATTTAAAATTATTAAGGCAAAGTATCTTTTATGTATTTTTATATTATGTTAATAATAAAATTGTTTATCATTAAATCCTTATTCTAACTAAAATTTGACTCTAACAACAGGGATAAAGCAAAATTTCTGTACGGAGTGATTTTTTCTTCACATCACGACGCACGATGGTTATAAAACCGTTAAAAACCCCAAAATTTACCCCCTGTGAAATCTCAACAAATGTAATCATTTTATGTTTCATAAAATCATGTATGACTATTTTGTAGCCATCAAATAATACGAGTATGAAAACAAGTATATGCTTGTTTTATTATCATTAGTTGTACTATCCCGTGTGAATGCTATTTCTGTTTCAAATTTATATATTCTTCAAGAAGTGAGAGAGGTATATCACACACTTCCCGAAACACATATGCTTTCATATAAATTGACTATACCGTACTCACTCTTGTTCCATCCTTTCAGTTATTACAGTAGCCTTGAATGAAGATTTAAAATTATTTCTTTCTTAGAATTGTTTTTATAAATAACATACCGAAAAAGTTTTAAATTTTATACTTATAATTTTTTTTTTTTTATTTCCCATGAAACGATAATGATTTGTATGTATTATTTACCAAATTTATTTCATAGTATGACATTTCTAAATGGTTCACATGCTCAAAAGAAAAATAAATTTTTTTTACTTTAAGAATAATTTTGATTTTATTTCCCTGAAATGGCATTTTTTGAAAATTAAGAAATTAGGTATTCTACTTCGCATTATCTCTTGATAAAAAATATACCTTTTTGTACTTAGAAACAAACGACAATTTTCCTTATTAATTATATATCGATTCTCACACGCATAATAGTTTTATATCGATGGCATTCAGGTTCCCGTCAATTTATAAATCACCCAACAGTTTAATACGACGAAAGAGAATAAAATTGTAATTCATCAGCTTATTTCAATAATATAATAATATAAATCTTATTAATCGCCTTTTATGGCACTCATCATACAAAATACCTTTAATATCTTCAAAACATTTCATTTTCATTAAATTTTCCATAAAAATAATAACTTTTCTCATTCGCTTAATAAATATTGGGCTAAATTTATTACTATTTTCTTAAATACACTTAATAATTAAACCTGAATGTAATCGATTGAATAAACTGATACTCCAAAATTCCTTTTATTACTAATTAATTTGCGTCAATGTAGAATACCGTCTTTGTCAAAATTAGATAAAGAAAGAATTTATTTATTCATTAAAGAGATTTACAGTAAATGGTCTGATATTAGATACACCAACAGACGTGGCTCTCTCTCGGTGTATTTTATATCAAGCACTAGTATACAGGGTGTGACCAATGGAATATAACATAAGATTTTCAAAAATTATGTTAAGAAATAAATTTATTTCTACATGTTAAATACAAAACTTGCCAAAAAAACAAATAAAATCGCAATATAAAAAATATTTTAAGCAAAATAGGGGTTGAACAAGTTGAAAAATGATTGCGCATCGATATATATTGCGTACTATGTCTGCAGTTTTCATACACACTATGTATTATGCATTTATGTTTAATTTTACGTTCTCACAGTTCGACACATCATGTCAAATTACATCACCGGTAAACGCACTCTTGATACATACATATTGTCTCTTAATATTAAATAAACATTGCAAGTTTAATAAAATAATAAATAAATCACATCTCATATCATGTTTATGTTACTAGTAATAAAAATCATACTGTGCAATAAATATGTCAAATTTTTCGAATAAAAAGAATAAGAATGCTATTTTTTTATCTCTTTTCCGCAACGCGGTGTATTTTATGTTAGGCGTATCTTATGTTAGACTTTACCTGTATTTATTTTAGACATTATTTGTTAATTCATAATTTTTTATGGGTTTGCTTACATCAGGGTAAAAATTTTTATTAATTAAGGTCAGGAAGATAAGAATTTTATTTATTTATTTGATGAAATAAACTTATTTTAAATATTATGTGACTGTTAGCCATTCTTAGAAACATCAATACCACTTGACAAACTAAATTGCTACTGCAATAGTATGTGTTTTGTAATTGAAATGAATATCGTATGTTAAATAAGTATAGAGTAATTCACATTTGTCTATTAATCCAATATTATCAATATTCACAGCAACTATGCTTAAACCATATCAAACTCGAGTATTAAATCGGATAAATACAGTATACAACAATATTGTCTGACCACAGCAAGATCAAGGATAGAGCAAAATATAAATATCGCAAATAATTCAGTAAAACTACCCTAATCGTCTCAGCCGCCCAAAATCAATCAGTTCACCCGATACTTCCCAATGGTAAAACATTCAAAACTCCAATAATACTCACAAACATCTAGTATTTATAAACATCTCCAATAATTCAAATATAAAAAATACCATCAATACAAATCTGTCTAGATACCGGCATTTTCTTAAGCACGTATATCTTTTACGACATAAAAATATATATAAAAACGTAATAATACAACATAGCAATATCAAAATTATTCTCAAAATCCCCTTTAAAGGAAGTAAATGGTGAAGTAATTGAATCCGATCCGCAACGAAAACGAAATAGTTAATAAACACAACTACAAAGTAATACCAAATTATATTGATGCAAATCAATTTTCAAAGAATTTAACTGTTACATCATGAATGCTTGCTAAAGTCAACGGTTTTGTTTATTCAAGATGATTCAAGCTCAAACTTATTACTGTCAATATCCAGCACGAAAAGTACATTTTTGGTAAAATTAGTTCAAATTAGATAATAATTTTCCTATCCGGTAAGTAGAGGGTCAAAATTCGGTGATGTAGGTCATAGTCCGGTTATTAAATGTACTGTTTACCCCATTTACGAGGAAAACAGGAAAATCTCCGAAATATGCATTGGAGGTCCTCGAGGTTCCGAATTTGGTGTTACTTTCGGAATGACCCACACTTGAACATTGTTTGCATGATAATTATTACGACTAGTACCGAAACTGCTCAATTTAAACAAAAAATCGTTTACAAAATTATTGTAATGAATTCGAAAGGTATTGTTCAATTTGTCCGTATCTGTACCAATCAGCACCACGTGAAATGTATTACCCAAAATATCATCAGCAATATTAAGAAAATGATAATCTTTCAAAATGTGATTGAATCTATTACATTTAAGATTAACTTTCGAAAAGTTAACTATATCTGAAAATTCACTATTACTAGATGTTTGTAATTTATATAAATCTTTGACTTCGATTAAACTTAAATACTTCAATTTATCATTAAAATTTATTGAGCATATCGTATGATTATTTGTAACTGCTTTAGTTAAGGGATTTTTTACTGAATTACAATTGCTCTGCTTAACATTTCGAAAATAATGTTTACTATTAGGATCTTTCTTTACACTACTGGTGTTTTGTAAAATTTCATTCAACGAACAAATATGTTGACCTGTAATGGTTAATTTGGAATCTGCTACATTCTCGGAAACTAATTGAATTTCAGAAATTTTTTGACTGTTAAAATTTTGATTCTGAGAAACGATATCATTAGGTGAATTTATTGTTATTTCTGAATCTAAAGATTTGTCGTAAATTTCGATTACATGTATTTTATCAGATTCAAAATTGCCCTGAAGACCGTTTGCTATTTTGATTTGATCATTATTTACTGTTTCAGAAATTTGATTTTCTTTGCTACTATAATCAATAAAGTTTGTGTTTTCAAAATTTAACGGACAAACAGAATTTTCTATTTTTTGTACTGTATCAATATTTTCATTGTTACTATTAAAATTTGAAGTATCAACCTTTTTGTTGATAACCGTTTGTTCTAAGTTACTGTTATAATTATTACATTTCACATTAACACTATCTAATTTTTCATTCATTCTGTCAATTTTTGGATCAATTTCGTCAGATAACAGTCTAATATTAAAATCAATTTTATCAGATATTAGTTTAGTATTCGAATCAATTTTATCAGATAATTCTTTAGTATTCAAATCAATTTTATCAAGTAGTTTTTTAAAATGATTATAACGTTTATCTAAAATATTATTTAATCTATTATAAATCATTGTGATCATACCCTTGATGTCATCACAAGAACTTTGTACTGGATCATTTGAAGATTGGGGCTCCTCAGCGTTGCTGCTAATTGTTTTCACTTCGAAGTCTCGGGGTGGCTGTTTTCCAATTTGAGGCTGGTCTGGTTCACCTGTTGATTCCATATTGTGATGAACTGCGTTGCTCCTTGGAGTTGATGCATATAATTCTCCGGATGAAAATAGAACGCTGGAGACACCCATGTTGTTTTCCTCCATAGTTAAATTGGTGGTATCCATTTTGGTTGATTTGCTCGAAATGTTTCGTGGAATGCCACTCTGTAATGGTCCGGTTGTTGACGTGGTTAAAAAGTTGACTAATTGTTTGTACGACGAAAATGTTTTAACGTTATTAGAATAATTTTCCAGTTTAATGTCCCTGATAATTGATTTCCAAAGGTCGTAGGTGAAATAATTCGAGCCGATTTAGTTTAAAATGTTTATTTGTTAAATTCAGTTGTTGTTAATTCGGACCGTTACAGAAAAATTTACACTTTTATTACAATTTTTTATATAAATACGTTTTAATTTTGTATCTTGATGTTTATTTTATTATAATTTATTATAATTTATTTTTATTTGAATGTTATATATTTTTTATATTTTTTAACAATTAATAAATTTCCCCAACGGGATTTGTTACAAAAATTACATCCTTTTTTCTTAATGTCTAGATTCCAATTTTTTTATATTCTTTTTTATTCTAACGTCTAGATCCCAATTAATTTCAAGAAAACCCCCCGTTGTACTTTTTCTTCATCTATTTTACTTAATTTTAAAACAAAATGGCTTCTTCTCTTTCATTGGTTGATTAGAAATCGTCATATCGTAAGCCCCGCCTACAATGTCTTATGATGTAGCTAGTTCACTAAAATTTAGCCAGGTGGCGATTTACATCTTTAGTTTTACATTTTCAAGTACTAAAATTTGCCACTAGGTGTCACCAGCCATATTACTTAATGGTTACAACTGTCACAGCTAAAAAACTTTCATTATTAAGTGATGTCCAGCAGTCTGTCGTAATGCAAACATTTTTTACTTTTTTAATAATTGTCTGAGATTTATTAAAAGACTCTTCATACATTGCCGGTAACAATGTCTTTGAAATTGTATGCCTACTTGGTAATTGGTACGACGGATTAAGAGCCGCAACGAAATCTTTGAAACCTGGGTCTTCTACAATACTAAATGGCTGTAAATCTTTTGTAAAAAGGCATAAAAGTTTATCAGAAATTTTTTTATTTGCCGGAAGACTTAATTTTTTAGCAATAAATGACGTCATCTTAGATTGATGTTGAGATTGATACATCTGTGTTGATGTTGAGGATTGTCCATTTGTTGAGTCAATAGTTTTAGATTGTTCAGTATTACTCTTACTACTTTCCTCTGGAACTAAGTTTGAAATCGGGGGATTATTTCTTTCAAATAATGAGACGGTAGGATGAGATGTCTTCAAATGTTTTTTTAAATTTGAATTTGTTGACTTAAACGAAAATTTTCGTTTGCAAATATTGCAATTAGCCATAAAGTTGTCACAAGGAATTTCTGAGAAGAAATTCCATATCTCACTGGTTTTTGTTTGTCGTGGCATATTAACAACTTTTTTTAAAATAATTGGATAATAATAGGAGATTATTAATAAAAAAAAATATACTTTAAGTATCAAAGAAAACTGTCGATTTTAATTTAGTCATTAACAAAGAAGTCACTATAAACTATAATTAAAAACCACTGTAAATTAAAAGTAGTCACTAGATTTAATAATTAAAAATAAAAAGTTAAGTCACAAAAAATCAGCCACTATACACACAATCACACATACACCTATTTCAGTTTTCAAATTCAATTTTAATCAACACAAATTCAGAAAATAAAACTCAAAAATCAACAAAGCAACAAAATTTTTTAAAACTCAACAATTGAGATAAAACAAGTGAGATCACTATTAACTTTGAAAAACTTTTCCTTGAAAAATGTGAACCCAGTGTAAGAAATAATGTGTTACTAATAAATTTTTATAAAAATTTCAGGGAGGCATTTTTTTTATAAATTTGAAGTTTGGCAAACGTATGGTTTCTTTCGTTGTCTTTCCTTTTCTCAGTAAAATATTTAATTTTATGATTATTATTATATTAAAGGACCGATAAAATAAAAAAATACAGTAAATATTAATGCCGACAAAGTTCATTTTGAATTTTTAAATATGTTTTCCTATTTCTAATGTTTTAATTATTTTATTGGCACAAGAAATATTTTTTCATATTTATAATTACTTTCATATTGCAATATTTTCTCAAATATCCATCTATATAATAATATACCAAGAATTTCAAAATGTGTAAAGTTGAGAGAAACCATTCAATATCTTCAATACACATTTTTAATAATTTTGTCGCTTTAAAAAACAGTAAACTCAAATATGTTATAGGATAGGTATGTAGTTGATTTTAAATATATAAAAAATAAGAAAAATATATACCATATATACAACAGTGATGGATACAAATAGACATAAATCTTAATTCGTTTAAAGGTTTTAAAACATATTTTGTTACAATGACCAACGGACGTGATCTACAACGCAAGTGACCTCGGCCACCTTAGTATGCACTATGCAGTTTCTCAGGAGTAGATCCTTCCATATGTATGTACATAATATATGGATTTAGATGTTATCGATATTTTTGAAGGGAGTTATTTTATTAACTAATTACTGATATTTCCAGTTATTGGTTATAACTGTTATGAGCCAATAACAGTTATTTTATAACCGTTATCGATATATCGCTCATCACTACCTTACAGTATAACTTTTTAAATTATAAACTAGTATTTTAACAGTAACTTACTATACTTTAGTTTAAGGGGAGATTTGCAAAAAAAATCGATTTTTTTCTTCATAATTATGCTTCTTAAGGTGTTAAACTTTCTTCTAAAATTTTACTTAAAAAAAAAAAATGAAAAATCAAAAAGCTATGGGCATTTTAGTGCACGCTCTTTACTATAATTCAATTTAAATAAAAAAACTAAATGTTTTTTTCTCAAAAGTATGTTTTTCGACATGGTCTCATGTATCTCAAAAAGTATTTGAGATATCGACATAAATCAAAGTGCATATTATTTTTCTATACCATCATTTTGGCAGGAACTAGGATCCTTTGGTTCTGTAATATATTTTCAGTCTAGACTTAATTCTAAACAACACATACTTCCATAGCAAATATACTAACAGATATTACCTACAAAAAATCGGAGTCCCAATGGGATCTCCAATTTCACCCATTATCGCAGAATATGTCATGGACCACTTAATAACACAAGCTACAAACAGACTTAACAAAAAAAATATACATACACACAAAATAATAAGATACGTCGATGACATATTCGCGATAAGTAATGAAGAACATATAAATCAGATATTAACAGAATTCAACAATACACACCTCAAACTACAATTTACCATAGAAAAAAACAATAATAATAAATTACAATTTTTAGATACACTAGTAATAATAACACAAAATAATAAACTTAAAACAAAATGGCAGACCAAAGATTATCAATCTAACAGACTTCTTAACTACCACTCAAATCATCACAATAATACAAAAATCAACATAATTAGAAATATACTACACAGAGCAATAAATTTAACCGACCCCCTATACAGACCACAAACTATAAAACATGCAATTAAAATATTAAAAAATAATAACTACCCGCACAAACATACACAACATTTTACAAAAAATAACCGATAACAAATATAATACAGAACAAATTAACACTAATAAAAACAATTTTAACATAAATACAAATTTTATCACAATCCCATATTTAGACGAAATAACCAACTATAAAATTAAAAAAAATTCTAAACAACAATGCAAACAAAATAGTATTTAAATATCCAAATAAAGTATACCATAGAATATGTACCAAACTAAAAACTCAAACCAATAAATTAGATCAATCAAATGTTGTGTACAAGGTTGCATGTGGGTCCTGCGGAATTTTTTATGTAGGCCAAACTAAAAATAAATTATGTGACAAAATTTACACACATAAATATCACACAAAAACAGGGTTAAACTCAACAGGATTACAACTACATAGCTACAATAATTCACATAACTTTGATTTTCAAAATATTAAAATTTGTAACAAAGAACCACATTACCATAAACGTTTAATCTCTGAATCCCTTTTTATAAATATAAATGAAAACTGTAATAAAAAAACAGACATCAATAACCCAGAACTAAATAAATTTTATAAAGACATCATAAATTATGCAAAGAGAAACCTCAAATCTTAAAAACTCATACTTAAAGTAACATACTTCTATTGTAAAGTAAAATCGTCATAACTTCAAAACAATAACAATATCAATTACCCAGATCGACTTAAAATACATTTCAATAACATAACAACAATCATATTTCATATCTTAGATATAAACATGTATAAAACACTTATTCTAACATCCAAAGGGAAGCGTTTTACCCCAAAAATATTTTGTTGTTTGTAATCCCAAAAGGATATTTATTTCAAAGCCTAAATTATAATTTTTTTTTTCTTAAAAACTTAAGATAATTAATAATGAGAATACACGTCCTAACTAGAAAAAAATAATTAAATCTAGGTACTTATCTCAATTGATTTCCGATTCGATTTCTGACGATTTCCTATTAATAGTTTCGTAATATATAACATTCTATAAATATAAATAACAGTAATACTATCTTAAACAACTATTACTTAATAAATTACTATATTGAGCCGAGTCCGGTGGTGGGTCCGCTCGATGAAATAGCGAACATCCGCCCCGGGACCCATCCTAATTTTCTACCGTAACTTAAAACATAATAAATCCTCCTCCTGTTGTAACGAAACGTCTTATATATATTCTTTCCCCCTCTCTATTTTGGTACCTAACAAAAATAAATTACGTAACTGTATAACTTTTTAATTTTTACATATTAATTTTGAATTTGAAATTAATGTAAAAACAAACCAGACTGTAATATTGAACTAATTTTTTATGCAGTAACGGATGTCGCTGCATGATTGATCGATTATGTAGTGATGATACATTTTAGTTCAATTTCATATGTAAAATGATACCTCTACTTAAAGCTAGGTGTCGTTACATTAGAGTAGCGACGTAAAGTCGCTACATTCCTCCCCACCAGGTTGTAGGCGAACTGCCTCGTCGCTTGAAGGAAAGGTGGCGAAGAAGTCGAGTCCTCTCTTGGAATCGTTGTAATATTGATTGTTGTAAATGATGATGTAGATGATGGTTTCGGACAGTTTACAGATAGATCCTTAGCAAATTGATTTATTTTGTAGCTTGTTGTGTATGTGTGTGTGTGAGAGCTTGATTGGTACATAGTACATGGCGATCCAGAAATGTTTAAGTAGGTGATGCGTCGACAGAATAACCAAGAGTTATTATTGGTATTGTTAAGGTCTATGGTTCCGTATGTATTGCATCATTGAAGCTGTCGTACTGGAGTTGCCATCTTGATGGTACATACCGCTTAGTTACCATATTATTGCACTTTTGGTATTTATTCTGTGGTAAAGTTGAGTATGGAAATTTCTTCGGATATCACACACTGCACTGTGAGTTTCATCGAGAACCAAAGACTTTGCGAATCTGCAATTTAAAGAAAATATCTGTACTGTCTTGTATTGGTGGTACTGTCCGTCATATGAAATATGTGGGCGATGAAATCCAAAATAATGTCCACTCTTGTTCTGTTGGGGGGGGGGTTATTTTGAGTTACTCGTTTGTATCTTTACAAAATTTAATTACAATCTGATTAATTTTAATTCGATAATTTGTTTAAAATATTGCTGATGCATATTTATAATTTTTCCTTTTTTTTTTTTATTATTATTACTATTAAATGAAATTGTATTAAGATTTTAATTTTGTTTGTAACAGTAAAATAATTTTATAAATAACGATTATAACTTGTAAATTTATGTACTGATAAAAATATAAATAAGAATTAGTATTACCATTTAATTTGTTTACGTAATCCTAATGAAATTATGAAAAATATTGGACAAATGACGCAAATTAATTTGTATTAAGTTTAATTTTTTTTTTTTAATTTTTTTTTTAAATATTATTTTAATAGTAAATCTTGAAATATTTCTTTAATTTAGTCAAATTAAATATATATAATTTAATATTATTCTTATTATTATTTTTTGGATAATAATTCTTTTCGTATGCTTAGAAATAAATTTCCCTTTTTTTATTTTTTTATTTTTATTTATTTTTTTTTTTTTTTAACAGTTCGGGAGAAAGAATATAATTCAAGGTATTTGTTAAACGTATTATTACGTAAGTTTGCAACAAATGTAAATATGTTGAAATTTGGCTAAAAATATGTTTTGACTACGAATTCATTTTTATTTTTTTTTTTTATATAAAATAAGAAATATTATGTAATTTTATCAAAACATATTTTGGAGTTAATAATTTTAAAACAGGGTAGTATTTGTCGTTTCATTGAAAAAAATAATTTTGTATTTACGAGTTTAAACCCTTGTTGTAACGTTTGGACAAAATACAAAATTATTTTGTGTAAAATTGTATTATTTTGAAAGGTAATTTAGAGGAATTTGGGGAAAATTTTATTCTTAGTTAGGAAATATAATGGTTAAAAGGTGAAGCCCATGTATTAAAATATTGAAATGAAGGAGATTTCTAGGTTTTTGGAGTTTAATACTTATCTTGGTTAATTGTAAATTTGTGTTGATTTGTTTTCTTAGTACTATTAGAGTTTGCTAATCATTTGGACATCCTCACTGACATTAAATTGGAGTTATGTTGTACTCGTTAGTTGCAAAAATGTTCCTAATACATAAATAAAGTGTTTAAAATATATGTAAATATAAATTCAGCGAAAACCCAAAGATGCAATTAACATTTATAATTAGGTATAATTTAATGGTTGGAAATTTGTATTCTGCTGCCATTTGTAACGAAGTAAAAAATTAAAAATAAAATTTGAGTGATGATTGTCGCCGGGGTATTATTTTGGGTCATAATTTGGTGGAAGGAAAATTTGGGTATGTGAGTGGAAAGTCGACCCGCAGAGTCGACTCAAGGTGTTGGAGGGTCGGTGAAAGTTGAGTGGAAGCAATAAAAGGTCTGTGGATCCTTTTTTCCAACCGAAAGACCGGATTGACCCTGAAATAAACTTCGTTACATTTTATGTATAAAATAAGACATTTTTCAAAGAAGTAACAATTTTATTGCACATTTAAAACATGTGATTGATGAGTACAGGAAATAGAACAATTCTCAAAATAACAATTTTATAAAAATAAACAACGTTTTACAAAATGGTAATTGCATCTTTAACTCCACCAAGGAAGGTTTAAGAAAATATAAATCGGGCTCAACAAAATATAAATTTAATAAAAAAATAATGAAAATTCGCCCCTGGAAACTTATTTAAAGAAGAAATAACCTTAACATTTCTAAATCAACTTAAAACTAAATTATATTAAACTTTCAAATTTAGCCGTGGACTTGCTAATCAGAGGTTTCCAGGTCAAGCTGGGAACTCAGCATGATAGCTTTTAGTCTCAACGACGTTTGAACCTTTGAAAATAGTTAAAATGTTTTTGGTTTTTTTTTTTAAATAAATTTCCTTAAAGTAAAATATATTAGATTATCCTATATGTTATAAACTTTAAACTACCTAAGCATTTTGGACGAAAGCTAAACTATTACTAAAATAATAATAAATTACAATCATTTAAATAAAAACTGCGCAAAACAAAACATCTTAATTATCATACATGTCATAAATTTTTAGATTACCTAATTTAGATGAATACAAATTCAGATTTGCCACGCACGTTACAAACTTAAATTACTTAAATCAAATTTTCATAAACCCTAAAGTTACACTGAAACTTACTACGACCTATAACTTATAAAACTAGAATTCACTTAACTAATGTTATACTAACATCCAAAGGGAAGCGTTTTACCCCAAAAATATTTTGTTGTTTGTAATCCCAAAAGGATATTTATTTCAAAGCCTAAATTATATTTTTTTTTTTCTTAAAAACTTAAAATAATTAATAATGAGAATACACGTCCTAACTAATTAAAATTGACATAGTATTTGAAAAATTACCAAACTGGATCGGCTGGGAATCGAACCCGGATCTCTTAGTTACCAGCCAAGCGCCTTACCAATTAGGCCACCGATCACTTGTTCGAGTGCCACTCCAATTTAGTAATCAATCAAACACAACCTCTCTCTAATGCGAGACGCAGTTTTATACTTTTAATTTCAAATGTTATCGAGTGCCTGTGAAACATTATTAGTGTATGGCGAATTTTTATCCGTATTTAAACATACACCAATATTCATATGTTCACTCAATGTTCAGCTTCAATGAAATTAAAAGTATAAAACTGCGTCTCGCCTTAGAGAGAGGTTGTGTTTGATTGATTACTAAATTGGAGTGGCACTCGAACAAGTGATCGGTGGCCTAATTGGTAAGGCGCTTGGCTGGTAACCAAGAAATCCGGGTTCGATTCCCAGCCGATCCAGTTTGGTAATTTTTCAAATACTATGTCAATTTTAATTAACATAATGAATTGGCCATTTGCCAAAGTACATCGAGTGTTCAAGTATCAGCCAAAGCTGGACATTGAGTGAACATATGAATATTGGTGTATGTTTAAATACGGATAAAAATTCGCCATACACTAATAATGTTTCACAGGCACTCGATAACATTTGAAATTAAAAGTACATCCTAACTAGAAAAAACAAATAATTAAATCTAGGTACTTATCTCAATTGATTTCCGATTCGATTTCTGACGATTTCCTATTAATAGTTTCGTAATATATAACATTCTATAAATATAAATAACAGTAATACTATCTTAAACAACTATTACTTAATAAATTACTATATTGGGCCGAGTCCGGTGGTGGGTCCGCTCGATGAAATAGCGAGCGTCCGCCCCGGGACCCATCCTAATTTTCTACCGTAACTTAAAACATAATAAATCCTCCTCCTGTTGTAACGAAACGTCTTATATATATTCTTTCCCCCTCTCTATTTTGGTACCTAACAAAAATAAATTACGTAACTGTATAACTTTTTAATTTTTACATATTAATTTTGAATTTGAAATTAATGTAGAAACAAACCAGGCTGTAGTATTGAACTAATTTTTTATGCAGTAACGGATGTCGCTGCATGATTGATCGATTATGTAGTGATGATACATTTTAGTTCAATTTCATATGTAAAATGATACCTTTACTTAAAGCTAGGTGTCGTTACATTAGAGTAGCGACGTAAAGTCGTTAAAATACATAAATTAGACAAAGGGATTGCTGAATAGGCAAAAATGAGAGATTCAAAAAGATGTAACTTTAAAATGATATCATCGTAATTCTATTGTTTTAATACATTTTATTTAATTATTTACCAGTTTTGATGATTAAGCTTTTAAACGGATGCAAATGTTAATAATATTTGAGCCGTTTATTTTGAAAGTGGGGTAAGTCCATATTTTGTTATTGCGAGATATTTAAGGGTTTGCGTTTCAATAAATTTAAAAATATTGGTAAGTGTTAATATACATATTTTTTGTATTTTGTGGTATTAGATAATGTAAGTTTATAATCCAATAGTGTTTATAGTGCTGGCTAAAAAAAATAGTGGTTTTATTATAACTAAATGGACTTGCCTCACTTTCAAAATTAATGAATTATTGTAATCGTTAATTTAAATGTATAATATTTTAGTTTTATCATCTAAAAATAAACATAATAAAAACTTTTCACACGACAGTTCAACTTCAGGAGCACGTACTGTGACATTATTACCCCCTGCCAGTGCCTTAGTAGTAGAAATGAGTGTATGCAAATAAGTATGTACTTTAAATGGGCGACTCATCCCCTTTGCAGTGTTGCTTAAAATGAATTTTGAAAATTTATTCTAATTGCTTTAAACTATTTTCCTTGAAGAAGTTTTTAATTACTCAAATAGTACGATTATGTCGACACAGTCACCCCCTTTGTTAACTATCTCTGGATTTAATATTAGGAAATTGAGTAAAGACAGGTCGATTAGATTTTTTTACGCACATTTGGAATCTGTAAATAAAACTTTATTATATTTTATCTTTTACCCCTTTTCACAAAATTAACCCCCAAATTTTAACCCTAAACTACCCCTGTTAGTGTAATTTAAGCAAATTACATATCAATAGATAGCATTTTAAAAAAGAGCAATATCGCCAATTTACGCTTTTGCTCTATTTCTTACCGTTTTCGAGATTAAATTAAAAAATTAAAAAATTACATTTTCACCCCAATTTTTGAAGGACCGTTTCACCCCTTCAAACCGCTTTTCCGCAGATAAAAAAAATACGTGTTACTTATTTTTCAGTGTTCTAAAACATATCTAAGTTTCATCAAAATCAATAGGTCCAGTTTCGGAAATTTTACTTGTAAGATTGACTTGCACCATTATCAAAATAAACATATTTACAATACTGTTAAGAGCTAAAACTTCAATCTTCCAAATATTAGGCTTCTGAATTTTTTTGACTATAAATTGTTGACAGATAAAAAGATCAGCCTAAGTCTTATCTATAACTACCATTATCTTCATTTTTTTCAAAAATGGACTTGCCCCACTTTCAAAATAAACGGCTCATTTAGTTACATGAAAATATTAAATAATTATATGAATTTCTTATGAACTTCTGTTGATGCAATTCTACAGACTGAATTATTACTTATTTCCAACATACATTGTACATTCTTAATATTACAAAAATATTGATGAAATATATAAAAATATAATATGTATTGATTAAGTATTAGGGCGGATGTGACCATTACATGACTATATATATATATATATAGTTACATACTAGACACCCTGTATATTACAGCAAGTATCTCTAGGCATTAGAAGTTCTCATAGAAAACGCAAAATCAGCAGTTTCAAGAACACGGCTCCACTGAGACGGCAACTTGATTAAACAGCAACACGACATCTGTGAAAGAAAGGAACGTTTTCTCACTAAAGAAACTGAATCTACAAATTCTTTTAATTTAAAATATCTATAAAAGACAATTGTAAAATAACTTAAGCGACATTTGTATTTTATATTTTGGATACTTAATAAAGTTAATATTGTAATCGTTTCATATAAAATTTTTAAAAAGTGATTTCAATTGTTGCGAAACGTAACTGGCGCAGTAGTGCGGACTGTTGAAAAGCATTGTTGACCATTAGTAGTAGTGATATCGTGAGTTGTGTTATCGACGGAATATCGAGATTCCAATTCAATCTTAGCGGCTTACCATGTGCAGTGGTCTCGACGGTGCGCAGATTTCAATCCTTCACAACAATAAAGGACCTAAGGAGCATGAAGATCAGCTACTGCGATATTCTGTGAGTATAATAGTTTTTGCATTTTTGCTGCTTTTCATTCATTGCTTTAAATTATTCTTTCAATCTCCATATCCATATTTAAAATCAATTGTCCCTCAGTTAAATAACGCTGCGTACGTGAAAACTGAGTCAAAGGAATATAATACAGATCATAAACGTAGTTTAAATAATTACTCATATAATACAGATCATAAACGTAGTTTAAATAATTACAAAAAACAATTTGAATTCATATAATTTACTTATACTTGGAAACTTTAAATTTTATAACAAATATCTTTACTTTTATTTTATTTAAATCATAAATATGTCACCACCAAATACATCATCAGCATCTGCATCTAATGTAGTCGGTATCTCCCAAATTCTGGAAGCATTCAAAATTTCAGATCTTATAAAGCAGGGGTTCTCAAACTTCTTTTACCACGCCCCTTTTTGTTGAAATGAAAGCTTCTTGTCCCCTCCCCCCTAACAATAAACTGTGTGGGCCTAGGAACAAAAAAAAGTATTACATTGAAAACAAAACATTTATTTATACTGCCATAAGGTACAACAATATCAGTTTTCATAAAATACAAAAATTATTAATAAGAGAAAAATAGATTAGGTTGGTTAGTAAGATGGATGGGCTTGCATTTTTCTTACTAGTATGCCTATTCGTGGCTGAGTTTTAGTAAGTGCACAACGCAAGTCACTAGCAACATCAAGTTTATTCCGATACTTTGTTTTAATTGTCAGAAGTGTTGAAAATGCTTTTTCGCACAAATAGGTGCTTGAAAAAGGCAAATACAAACGAAGAGCTTCTCGTGATACACTAGGATACACTTTGAAATATTTTAACCAAAATGAAGGTTTGTCCATTATATCAAAGTTGTATTTGGCAGAGGAATCATGTTTTATTTCCAAAGCATCTTCTTGAAGTGATTCAGGCAGGGAGTCTATGTTGACATGGAATGGGTCAGTTGACATTCTGTAAATACTATCGTCACAAGTGTTTGAGAAGTATTTCTGGAACTCTTCAATTAGGCTCTCCAAATGGTTTGATATTTGGATTATCAAACTTGATCCTTCATAAATGTCCTTGAAGCGCGTTTTTTCTGAGATTGACTCTACTTTAGGGAAATTTGAATAACTGCAGGGGTTTGCTGATATTTTACGCCTCCAAAGATGCAATTTCTCAATATACATCTTGATCGCATCATGATGAGTAACTATATTTGAGTCTCCACCCTGCAGTTTTAGGTTAAGGCTATTTAACGAGTCAAAGATGTCTGACAAATAAGCCAACATTACTTGGGCACACGGTTTTGTGAAGGCCACGCTTAGTTCATTTTGCTTTTGTGTTCCAAGAAGATTACTTCATCTCGAAGCTCAAATAATCTTGCCAACATGTTTCCTTTTGAGAGCCATTGTACTTCTGTTGTAAAATGTAAATGGCAACACTGTATTTTTTATTTATTGTCATAGAATCCTTAGACAATTTAAAAATAATAATAATTGAAAATATATTTTATAATACAAGAAGGTGATGCAAATTAAAAACAGTTGAAACTGTTTAATAAAAAGTTGAATATATAATAGGTAAAAGGAAAAATGTATGCACTAATTTATTTGAAATAAAATACCAAATTTATCTTTTAAAATCCTTTTAATGAAATTTTAACAACTACTTCTGTATGAAATAGCAGTATAAAGAATCTCCCTGAATTTCATGAAAATCCGCGAACCCTACATGATTTCATTGAAAATGTCGAAGAAAGTTGCGTTACTATTGACTGGACACAAGGTTACGGAAAAATGTGGATCCGTGCCATACGTAACAAAATTGTAGGCGACGCAAATGAAGTCCTAAATATGTATGGGATACCGACAAACTGGCTCGCAATCAAAACCAATTTAATTTCCCATTACGCAGATAAGCGTAATTTGAGACAAAACGCTGGCCAAAAGATGGAAAAATTTTATGCACAAATAATATAAATTCTTTCATCACTGGTTAATTTTACAAAACTCAACGAAAAAAATCAATCAGCAATTTCCTCTAAGCTCAGCTTTTTAAAAATTTAGCGAAAGATGTATTTCTGGCAGGACTCAGGGAACTAATAGGCTCCGTGATTAGGGCTAGGAATCCTGACTGCATTCAAAGTGCTTTTGAATACGCAGTCAAGGAGCAAAATCATAGATATTTTAAATACATATATATGTAATATTAGCGAATTTCCATTCTGGAAATTCAGCTATTACAGCCGGTGTCATGACGCGACTTGAGCCCCGAACTATGGCAGAAATTTGTTTTGAGGTCCCTAGAACCCAAAAATAACATTCACTAAAATTTATATATATATATATATATATATATATATATATATATATATATATATATATATATATATATATATATATATATATATATATATATATATACATATATATATATATATATATATATATATATATATATATATGTATATATGTATGTATTTATGTATTAGCACGATAACTCTCGAACGAAATGTCCTAGGTTTACGAAATTTGGTGACAACGTTGGAAGTCCAAAAATCTTGGATGAGTTCTTCAGCCAGACACGTCGGATGCCAGGAACATGGTTTTTGTTCTTGCAAAAAATTAGTTTTTTGCCAAAATTTGCTATAATTTAAAAGATTTTGCCACATTTTTTTACACCATTGCAAAGACGGCAAAAAATCACATAAAAAAGGTTTTTGAACTATTTTTCTAGGTTAGCTAGTTTTTGAGAAAATAAGAAAAAAAGTCAGTAGTAAGTTTTGAACAGTTCTGGACCCACCATTCGATTTTTTTGAGCGACCTCAAGGAGGACGTACCACTTCAAAAATGAAATACACTAGATATGATAATTTTCAGGTCATTGACACTTCAAAATATTACAAACGCACTATATATATATATATATATATATATATATATATATATATATATATATATATATATATATATATATATATATATTCTCGCACGATAACTCAAGTACGAAATATCCTATTTTTACGAGATTTCTTGAAAACGTTGGAAGTCCAAAAATATTGAATAGTTATATTATATATATATATATATATATATATATATATATATATATATATATATATATATATATATATATATATATCCTTACTAATATTATAAATGCGAAAGTGAGTTTGTTTGTTTGTTTGACTGGCTTTCACGCCTCAACAGCTTAACCAATCAACTTGAAACTTTGTACAGACGTTGCTTGCGGGCCAGAGACGGTTATAGGCTACTTTTTATCTCGCGAAAATATTTCATTCCCGTGGGAAAATGCATAAAAATAACAACAGCTGACTATTAAAAAACGGATAAATGATTTCAAACTTTGTATATTGCTAACAGAAGGGATGAGAAGAGACACAAACTACTTTATACCCCGGGAGGTTTCCCGTGGGAAATTTCATTCCTGTGGAAAAATATCAATGAAGTAACAACTGACTATTAAAAAAAAGGAAGATTGATTTCAAACTTTACATATTATTTACAAAGAGGACGAGAAAGGACACAGACTACTTTCTACCCCGGGAAAATATCTAAATCCTGTCGGAAGTCATATTTCCGTGGGAAAAGTCCAAAGAAAAAGTACCAGTACTCGACGCGCAAGAGCGATGCGATGAAAGTAAACTTTATACGATTTAACTAGATGTCATAATTTTAAAAGCCACGCGAGCGAAGCCGTGGGTAACAGCTAATATATATATATATATATATATATATATATATATATATATATATATATATATATATATATATATATATATATATATATATATATATATATATATATATATATATATATAGGGTAAAATTGCTTATTATGAGATATCTTTTTTAAAGCTGTGTTTTTCTAAAAATATTCGACTTTAGCTACTAAAATCACCTCTAATCTTTGGAAAATATATTCTAGTTTTACTGCCAGAAGTAAAAATGTGATACTAGTTCAACTTTATTGCTGGCAAACGATTTTCTCAAAAGTGTCATTTTTGGTCATCGAAAAAAAGGTTTCCTAATCTGAGGTAGTAAAGGATCCTAATATGAGATATTGTCTTATATTAGGAAACATTAAGAAAACAGTTTATAAACAATATCTTTATTAATTAATATTAAATGAAAATAATAATAGACTTCAGTTTTAATGGTTTATTTGTACGTCATGCTTACAATTATTTTATTGTATAAAAAATAGGTAACAATTATGATTTTAAGAATTAAATCTATCGATTATCTTTTGATCATATAAAGGTGTGTGGCAAATTTTCATGTAATTAACTTTCTGCATAATTGAAATAACGTGTTCTCAAATTCTAAAGTTAATAATTTCCTAATATGAAACACCTGGTACCTAAAATGAGATACCTCAGATTTGGAGTCGTTGGGTGTCTCATATTAGGAAATATTTAACATTACAAATTTTTAGGTCATGCTTTTTTTCTTAGGCAAAGGATTTACAGAAATACGTGATAAATCATTAATACAATATGTGCACTTTTCGTGAAAAAAAGTTGCAAATAATTATACGATAAACAAAGGAAATACATAACATAAAAACACAACATGTAATTTTTTTGGTATTAAAATACCCCTGTCGCAGCATCCTGCATAACATAGCGAATTTCCATTTACAAAAGTACGTTTTTCTCGGAAACTAGTTGATATAGAGTAATCGTAAATAAAAAAAAACAAATTTTTCCGCCAAATTTTTTTCACAAAAAATGTCCATAAAACCGTAAACGTTTTCACGAAATTTCTTAAAAATATAAGATGTTTCGTTCTTGAGTTAACGTATTATATATAGTGGCACTTTTACAAAGTGTTTTTATTTACTAATATCAAATATGGAATACCATAAAGTAACGCTCAAAGCTATTAAAAATATTGAATAAGTTCCTTAGCCAAACACGGGTGATGCCTGAAACATGGAAACATGGTTTTTGGGAATTTTTCGTGAAAAAAAAACTAGTTTTTGCTACGGTTTTCCCAAATTCAAAATCTGCAATATTTTTTTACACCATTGGAAAGAGGAGAAAAATTACATAAATATGGTTTTTAAACAATTATTCTGCGTAACCTGCCTTCGTAGAAAAACTAATTATTGTAAACGGAAATTCGCTATGTTACGCAGGATGCTGCGACAGGGGTATTATGTATAATAGATACAAACTGTGCATAGGTTTGGGGATGGTCAAGTGTAATATGTGTTGAAGGGTGAGATGAGGTTCAGATACGATACATTTTATTTAGACATAACAGTGTCGTATCAGAAAGTTGCTGTTAATGCATACAGGAATATATAATTAATTTTTTTTTTTTAAATAAAAATACTTCATCAGGGTAATTTATTTTTAGGAATAGGAAAATATAAAATAAATAAACAAATCAACGTATTGTTAAAAATAAATATATATTTCTTTATTATTGTCCCCGAAAGAGTATCATTTTGTTATATAAATGCCTTTTACTTTCTGAAAAGTTGCACTTACTTGCTAAATAATGAAACCTTACATCTAAATGTTTTTCAGATATTGCTTTTATCAATTGTATGACATGATTGTCATACGGAAAATTATCATATTGATGTGTATATAAACTATTAAATATTGTAGAATTTGTAAATGATTTCAGTATTTCTGAAATAATTTCTGTTTTATTTTTAAAAATAAAAAAACTGCTTCGACTTATATTTCCTGTTGCCAGTCTCATAAACTTTTCTATCTTAATACATATTTTTATGACATCATCCGCAGGATATGTCAAGCCGCCTTTATCTTTATTGATAATAAAATTATGTTTAAAAAGTTTTTCTTTTGATTGAAGAGCATCAATACATTTTTCACATTTAATTTTATTAATTAAATTGTGTACCACATTCCCTGCAATATAAGTAATAATTTGCTGACTAGCTTCAGATAAAGGTGTAGAAGACAAAAATATTTCAAGATCAAAAAATGTATCTCTAATTTCCTCTTCTTGATCACCTGGTCTATAGCTAACACTAGTCAAATTAATTTTTTGAACTGCAGACGAAGTATTTAAAATTGAAATATTTCCTAGTGGTACACAATTACCACTGAAGCTTGATTTTAGCTGCATGTGTCCCAATAATTTTTGATAAATACCCTTAAATTGTTGAGCAGTGGGATTGTTGTTACACCCGCCGTGCTGTCTAATCGAACTAAAAAAAAGTTCTAAATGATCTTGCGAGCACTTATATGTTGGTAAGTACTGCAAAATTTTTTCTTTACTAACCAATTTATATAAGTTTTTCAAACTTTCAATATTAATTAAAAAACCTAGGAAACCTAATTTTCTATTGCTTTTTAAAACTTCAGTATTGTCAGCAGTTTTTAAGTTTATTATGTAAGTTTTTACATCTTCCAGGTACTTAAAAATTTTTTTTTTGATTGAAAGTGTTTATTGGTTCCTTATAGCCCATTTCTTTTATATTTATTGAGTTGAAAATGTCAAACAAATTGTTTATATGCTCGATAAATTTTGCCGTCGCACTTGCATTATAAAACTGGGGTAAATGCAATATCTTGTCGCAAAAAGTAATCGCTTTCGCCACACTATCACTAAAAAGTTGACTTGCGTACTTGACCTTCATCTTATTGTTGTGGAAATAAATATGCTCCTTTTTCAATTTGTTAGCGAAATGGAAATTTTCGTCTTCCTGTAATTTATATAAATTCTCTAAATATTTCCACTAAATATCTCCACGAAACAATTTCGAATTAACTTTAGCATATGGCATGCATCTAAAAATACTGATATATTCCTACCACTAGGTGATTCAAAACTGCTTTTAAGATTTTCGTTTATCTCGCAACCTAATTGGTTTAACATGCGGATGTTTGCAGGACAACCATCACAGGTTAAACAGACTACTCTTATGCCAGTTGCTTCAATTCTTTCTAAACACTGAGTAATTAAATTTGCACCTTGTACGCCTGTTACCCCATTTACTAAAAAGTACGCAACGGGAATTTTCCAACTTCCATTTATGGCAGTGACTAAAAATACTAATGCTTCTTTTGCAATATTGTTATTTTCATTATCAATTTCAGTTCCAAAATCGACGTATCCCTGAAATTTTTTTCCATCCGACTGGATTTTTTTTCTTATTGCCATTTCGTCTAACACTAGTGTTACCAGAATTTGGTAATTAGTATTATCCGCTTTTAATTTTAATGCTTTGAAAGCTTCTTCTGTAAAACCGGGATTACCATCTATGCTTTTGTACCACTTTTTTAAAGTTACCACGTGTGGTAAACAGTTATTAAATGACTGACGAACGTATTCGTACGCCCTTGGAGAGTAAAAGTGTAATGTCAGCGCAAAGGTTCTTAAGGCCGGTGGATATACTTTTTCTACTTGAAGTTTTTTATTTTTATTTAATTGCCGCGAAAATAATTCTTTGATACTTAAATTATCAGTTAAAGATGATATCACGCTGTACTCAGATTCTTGCAATTGTTTCTTTAAATTATCTAATAATTCTTACAAAGTACATATTTTCTTTTTTTGTCTAAATGCAGTCACACGTAGTGAATTCAATCGTTTTCTTCTTTTATCGGCGAGAAAATTTAGTCTTTTTATTTGTACTTTTAATTTTTTCTTCCTAGGGGTATCTTCATTTGTAATTTCGTATTCGTCATCAATACATCTCTTGTCACTCGAATGAGATGATGTTGAAGGCATATCCTGCATATTTTCAACTAAAATAAATAAATAAATAAATATATATATATATATATATATATATATATATATATATATATATATATATAAATTAAGTATAATTTAAATTATTGAAATATTTCCGCAATCTACAATATACGTATTTTACGTATGTCTTTACACACATAACGGTTGCTTACAGACAAAACTATACTATTTTTTATATATTTCTCAGGAAAAATAAAGTAGAATATGGAAAATTTATGTTGTAGCATTACATGTCAAATTTGTGTAATTTAAATAATATCTGTCTTAAACATAAATAAATAAGTTTAAATAAACGAATATTTACCTGAGACATTGCAAGATGGAAATGGTAAGCTTACAGAAGGAATTGCATCTTCGTGTAGGAGTCGCCTTTTATTTCCTAGGCCATAATAAAAATCTGATTTCATGAAATATAAGGAACAAACACGTTGACTTTTATATGTAGGTACCCAGTTACGACGGCCAGTTGCTTTAATCCACATTATTTGCCGTTCACGATCTAATGGAAATCTGAATAAAAAAGTGTATATTATATTAATATTTTATCTGTAAAAAATACTGATTAAATTAAACAAATTTAACAAACAAAGTTTATCCACACACACGCCACTGTTTTTGAATGCATCGAATATGATGACATATACATAGATGAAATAGATAATATACCATACGTATGAGATACGTATAGACTACTAGATAAATGGTGTTTTCATTTTAAATATAATTAATAAATCTAAATATTTTACTTACACATGAAATATTATTTTTCGTACGCGAATCCTTTCTACTATTACTTCCACAATTTAATATGGCACAATAAACCATTTTTATCACAAAAAACAGTGTAAATTCACAAAAACTTTTATATTTACACTTCAGGATAGCTTGTAAACAACTGATTCATATTTCAGTGGAGGTAGCATATCTCACCATATGTTATGTTACATATCTGAGCACATAGTTTTCTTCTATAGTATATATACATACATATATTATATTTATTCCTTTTTCTATGAGCAAAATATTCATTAACACCAACGATCCTATACACAATCTCACACAAACAACAAAGCAACATCAAACAAACCGCAACTTGTTAAAAATACACCCCAGTCTCCACACTTCACACCATACTTGAACACACAACAGGTTAATCAAAGACAACCTGTCACATACAACCCATTCTACTCACAACAACAAACACAGCAGTTCAGATCGCCTCAACAACGACCATACACTAAACAATTACCTAACCTAACACCTATGGATATTGGTAGTAATCGTATCAATATAAGGAACAATATACCACAACAATCACGACCGAACTTCTTACAACAATCTAAAACAGACGTTTTCCAAACCCAAAGCCGACCGACATTTACAAGTAAAGAATTATACCATGTTGAGGGTTAAGATTATTCATCTCTTGATGAATATGTTAGTTATAACGATCCACCACTAGAAAATGATCATTATTTCGACAACGAACAAACATACAATTCACCTTCACAGCACGAGATTGACGACCAAAATTTTCACTCGAACTTGGAGAACAATTCGGATACATAGAAACTAACTTACACGAGTTGACTCTTCCATATATTCACATTCATAACGACAACGAACCCCCATTAAAATTTCTGATCGACGATAAATAAAGATATCGAGAACCTTAAATTAAACCAGCATAATTTAATAATTCAAACTAATAAGCAAACTAAAATAAATCAACAAATGATTGAGCGGTTTAATAACATCTCGAAACATATAAATAACCAACAGGACATCATAAATAGATTCCTTACTACCTTTAAAAAACAAGTAACCGGTAGCCTTACAAACAGGGATTATAATTTTGCATATTACATGCAATATTCCTATCAAATAACCTACAATATTGATTTTTTACATTCACACTTGATTCAGTTAGCACAAGCAATTAACTTAGCAAAATTAAACATCCTACCTTCCCTAATATTATCTCTCAACGAGGTAGATCACGCCTTTGAAATACTGAAAGATCAACATTTATCAATCCAATCCTTATATCAAATTTACGAACTGCTAACCTTTCAGGCCTATTACAACAACACCAAAATTGTATTTAACATCCGAATTCCAACCTTCCAAAACCACACTTATAATTTAAATTTATTGGAACCCTTACCGACAAATAATAAATTCATTGTCATACCTCATCCATACGTTATAAGCAGCAAATTATTTCACACAAAAAGAGTGTCCGCAGTTGAACAAACTGTACATATGCAACAACGACGAAGTACTAGAAATACCAAAGACAATTGTTTCAAACGCGCTATCCACGGCCATGAATTGGTCATGTTTAGCTTTCATTCTCATAGACCATATCTGACGAAGAGGGCCTACTTGCCTAATAATCATACTATAATGTGTTAACAAGTAATGCTTAGGTATTAATTCATCACCAAATTAAAGATTTTTATAAAAATTATGGTGATCTTTTATCAAACGATCTAATATTTCATAAGTATACGAATCACATGAATTATCCAAACATATTGAAAGAATTTGACGTGATAAAATAACAAGATTCCAATAATCATCATTACTAGGAATCAGGTCTCCTAGTCTTAACGGTAAATACAATAAGAAAGATAACAGTTCAGAAGAATAAAATCTAATTTTTTTTTATTTTAAATTTTCTTTTGTAATCAAGGTAGGTTTATTACAGTTTTGTGAAAAAGAAAAATATTTTATACGAAAGTTTAATTCATCAATATTGAAATTTTTTTTTTTTAAATAAAATTTTCTAAAACTTTACTTAATTCATTCTTTGCTACTCCTTCCAATACATCGTGAATGAAATCCACGCTATAATTTTCTACGGCATGAAATCTATTAACTTCATTCCAAACACATAATTCTTTAATACCTATCTTTTGAAAATTATTACGATTTATATCTTCTTCATATGATTGTTTGGTTCATAAGTCTGATTCATCTACTTCAGTAGCTACAGACCATTTTTCTTTTGACATTTTGCAAAATCTACAGTAATAATGTGCAGTAAAACTATTAGAAAATCCTAAAATTTTGTTTAAACTTAAATTATCTCCAAGTATTAATGCAAGTCGAAATTTAATTATCTTAATACAATTATCAACACATATTTCTATCCCAACTTGCGATAAATAATTTAATTCTTCAATAATTTTAGCATAGAGTTGAGATGATGGAAAAATATTGTTATCTTCAGAAAAATTTAACTGGAGAAGAAATATATTTTCGAGTTTTGAACGAATATTTGGAGGTAAGCAAGCTATAGTTACATATGTTCCCGATAATTTATAAATAGTTGAATGAGAACTCATAGGATTTTCAATCTCAAAGTCATCTTGATACAAAAACAACGGCAATACTAGTATTATCTTTCTCATTTTCTAGTTTCGATTTCCAGAATGATGTCTGAGTAATACTTCTGAAAGTTTTTCGATTGGCTTTAACAATTGGCTTTTCGATTGGAATTTCTAAAAAAATATTTTAATATTTTTCTAATCGATATAAATTGTGCATAAGTATTTTTATTTTCTAGTAATCCATTCGTGCCTCTTTCTTCAATACAACCTAATAATACTTTAATTGGTTCAACGTAACAACCAAATTCCTTCGTATAATTTATACGCTTATGTTCTGTAGCTACATATATTACTGAAAATAGATTGAAATTGATCAAATCCTTGCTCAATAATTCTTTTATCATCACAATTAATACTTATATTTTTCAAATGAGTAATAATATTGACAAAGTAATTAAAACTTTAAATATTTTCAATAATTAAAATGAAATTTCACAAAATCGTCAAAATAACTTACAATGCGTTGAACTTGAATTCTAGACAGAGATTGATCTGAATATAAATTAGAACCAATTTTAAGAATTTCTTGAGATAAAAGCAATTTAGATTTTTCAAATTCAAATAAATTTTTACTGACTAAATTATTTTGTATTGTGGCTTCTTGACCACAATTATCTTCAACAGTAGTAATATTTTGAAAATGATTATTATCAGTAGAAGAGTAATGATGGGTCGAACACAGTCATTCACCCCCAGACAGGTCAAACACCCGTCTGGAGGTCATGACCTTGTGTTCGAACCATCATACACTATTTTAGGAAAGATTTTTAACCTAATACCTTGAGGAAGGTCACTGACGCGATAATTTCAATTATTGAGGTAATTCAGGTAAAAAATATTTTTGCTTAATCTAAGATCTTAATATTATTTTGTAAACAACTGTCTGGACGTTAATGATTGTGTTCGAACCATCATATATGTAAAAATCATTGATTTCTCTAGCCTAAATTGGGGCCACTTGGCAACGCAATGTAATTGCCTATATTCAGGAGCAAGTAAAAACATTGCATATGTTGCATAGTTCAAAAAATTTTATATGATCCTAATTCTTGTAAATATCAAAAATTATTATCAAGCGACCTTTTTAACCTTTTTTCTAAAATTAAAATTTTTATGATAGTAACATACATACAAAATTAAAATATATGTTTTCAATTTTTTGTGAATATTAAAATAACTTATCCGACTTACCTGACCTTTACCCCATTTTTTAATTTGGATAAACAAGGAAAAAAATAAAAATAATAAAACACTATAAATTTTTTCTCTTGATTTTTATTGTTGAAACATGATCTTACACTGTCTGAATATCAACTAAATAAAATGATTTCAATACAAAGAATATATTTCGTATGTTTATCAATTGACTTTTTGACATTACTTGTTGTTATCTCATTTTTAATAGTAATATTTTCTTGTTAATTTATTAAAAATATTAAATTAAAACTTTTACATTACTGGTTAGTACCGAATATTGCTGCTAGTGCTTCTTTAAAACTAAATTCCAGTCGTAGATCTACTGGACCCATTTTTAATGAATCATTTTGACGGCTAGCAACAAACACTATAATAGGAGCTCTCGTGCGATATTCATTGTAATTTAGCATTGGCTCAGATCGTCGTTGATAATATGCATTTTGAAAATTTGTATACATATCATAAAGTTGCGCGTATTTTAATCGATCAAAATCAGTTGTAATATCATCATAAGGATATGCTTCGGAGTTTAAAAAAAGCTTCGCTTTAATGAGCTTGCAATGATCAAATATAGTGCTAGAACCTGTAGCAACATCTTTACGATTTGTCTGAAATGCTAGTATTACAAATCTGGGTTTTTCTAGTTGGCTTGATGTCTTTACTGTCCATGAGTGATCTGTTGCTTTTGCTAAAGAGGGGTATTCATGCAGTTCCCAACAGCGAAATGAGACTGTAACCATTTTATTGGTATTAATAATTTTCATCAGATGTAATTTCTGTTTATCAGAAACTGTAATATGAGGCACCCTCCATTGAATTTTTAAAATTTTTATTTTGACATCTCTCCCACCTTGTTTTTTAGTAATACAATTTGTATCATCTCTTGAACGAATTAAAACTAGTTCATGTCTTGAATTTATTAAAACTTTTTTATAATCTTCACAAAACCCAAAAGTCATTTTTAAAGGTATTGATATTTGAAAACTATAATTCCAATCTACTATTTGAAGTTCTTCACCCCCAGTCCATCCAGCAACAGCCAATGATTTGCTTTCATTTCTGTTGTATGAAATGTAATTTTTAATCGTTGTACTTATAACAGGATATCTGCACTTATCTATTTCTGTAGCATTTATTTCATATCGTATTTCGTCAAACAGAGCCACACCAAAGTTTCCACTAAGTACACAGTCTTTTCCTTCTGCTGCTTTACTCTCATCCTCTTTTAAAACAACTTGTGCCTCAATATGAAGATAACTTTCTGATGGCAAAATATTGATATCTTGTTGGTGAATCGGTATTCGAATTTCGTCTCCATAATTGAATGAATTAACATACGGATTATATGTATGTATTTCATTACGTGTTACACTATCATCAAAAATCGGTTTTTCATCAATATTTAAAATATCCATTATTATGTTTTTTTAATTTTAAAACCTAGTGATTCCAAAAATATTTATTTGATTTACTAATCACACGTTTAATTCTTTTTCTTTTTGACTTCTTGCTAGGACTAATAGAATGTTGTTTTGAGCGATTCTTTTTATACAATAGTTTTGAGTCGGTATTTAAAATTAACATTTTATTCTGTTTTTTTAATGTGAACTCTTAATGTAATTTCTTCACCATTAAAATCTACTAGATTATCGTTTTGGTCAGTGATAGTCACAATTATATCATCAATAAACCGTCTATTTATAGGAAAATATATTATGTTTTTTGGAATTTCAATAATTTTGTAGCCAATTCTCACATTAGGATAGAAACAGTATAAATGATGCGTTGTATTATTATTTAGATAAGCTTCTTTTACTAAATTACAATTCACAAATATTGCGTTAATTTCTTGAATATGAACAATTTCATCAGAAATATATTTTTTATTCGCATCTAAGACCTTTGTTTTCGTAAATCCAAGTAATTTTCCAAATGATTCATTTCCAAATGTAATTTTCTCCGAACAAAGAATTTCACTTTTTAACGTTGACGTGTTCAGCTTTAAACTGAAGACTGGTTTCGGTTTTGCCGCTTTTTTATCCCCTTTTTTAGGCGCTGCTGGTGGAGGAAAAAGTTTGTTGAATTGCTTTAAAATTTCGCTTTCAATTTCGACAATTTCATAACTTCCAGTTGGTAACGTAATTGTTTTATTGCCGATGTTTATTTTATTATTACGTGCGTGGATGTTTGGTATTGAGTTGTATGAGAAAAATTCAACAAGACCAATTTCATAATTCGCATTTGTACAATCTATTGGCGGGAAAAACTGAGCTTCTAATTTCGATTTAGTACCACTTAATGTTATGGTATATGACATTTTTTATTTAAGTACTTTTCACAACAATAACACAGAAATATTAAACATAGATGACCACAGTTTACTTCATTGTTTCTTTGATGAATGTAATAATTGTATAGAATGTTTTTATTGAGATACTGTAGAAGCTCATTTGGAGGGGGTAGTCCAAAAAAATCATAGTATAATTTCAAGTTTCCTTTTTTAAAATATGTTACCCAGTGAGAACCAGGGAAATTAGATGTTTGCAGATTAATAATACCACTTTTAATATTCCAAGGCTTTTGTGGTAATTCATCCCTCATAAATATTCCTCTAAAATATGGAATATTTTTTGTATAGTAAATCAAGTCAAAATTTGTCAACGCTCTTTTAGGTAAGATATTTAGAAAATGTTTTTTATGTTTATTTAAAAATGAATTAAAATCTTGTTTTATTGATAGTCAATATATATTTTTTTTATTATTCGTTTGTATGTCTGGATTTAAGTATAGACCAAAGCCTTTCTTATATGGTTTAAAAATGATGGATTTCCCTTGTTTTAGATTCAATTCAACTTCTTTGTTGTGTCGCTTATTTTCTTCCAAGAATTCTCCGGCGTTTTTAGCATCACTAAGGGTTTTGGCTATACTACTAACACCACCAGCTAGGCTACCAACAGCAGAAAGACCGGCAAGAAGAGGTATTAAAAACGGTAGTGCCCCACCAATTTTTTTAGGAACTGGTAACACTCTTGGTATTGAAATATTTCTCTTCCCATATTTATTTACACTTCTTTTAGCTGCTAATAAAGCGTTTCTTATTCCTTGATTAACATTTATGACGTCTTTTTGTCTTAGTGCTTTTCGAGCTGATTGAGATCCCTTATGGTTTTTTATCAATATTTAAAGAGTCTAGTATTAACAATGGTCGATATCGTCGGGGATTAGATGAATATATAATCATGTAAATTTTGTGTTCTTAATTCAAATAGTGAATAAGTCTTTCAGTGTACGTTTTAAGAAAACATGGATAAAGAAACAGCAGAAATTAAAAGAAAAATTATTGAAACCGGTAATGCTATCCGTAATAAATATTTGAACATAAAACGTGGACGTTTGGATATGGAAAAAAATCTTAAAGATTTGTACAAACCACTTACAGAAGATTTAAAAAATATTTCTGGCATTAGAAAAACGGATATTGAAAATGTCTCACAAAAAACAAACAATGAAAAAATTAAAACAAGTAAAAGTGAAGATGAAATGGACACTACTTTTAATGAATCTTTTGTTACACCAAAAAAAGGCTTAAGTGATAAGGATTCATTTTTATTAACACCACAAAGTTCTCAACAAGATTATGACTCATCTTTAAGTGAAAATTATGGAAAATTGTCTAAAAAATATATGAAAAGTCTTTTATCAAAAAAAGATTACGATAAAGCAGACTTGGGAATTAGACTTTAACAAAATGAATGGAAAATTGGACAGGAAAATGTTGTTTTTCATCCTGATGATAATTTAACTATTAGTGATAAAGTATACGAAGGAACACCGGGTTTATACGAACTATTATTTAAGAAAGTACCTAGGAAATACTCTCAAGATGATCTAAAAAATTACAAACAAATTCTTCAAGATACAAAGGCAACAGACAATTTGAATACAAGAACGTATAAATATAAAAACATATATAAAAAACTATTTTCTACAGAAAAAGAGGGAGATGGTATTGATTTAGGTTTTAAACGTTTAAATAAAACAGACTTCATTTATTATGACAATATTAATGATCTCTGTGATCGATTACGTTTATTGGTTGCAGCACAAAGCCAAGGGAACACCGGAGTTTCGAACCAAATTGTTGAGATTGTACAACAATTGAAAAAATTGGGTGTAATTGAATAAATTGTGTTGTTATTTTGAAAAATATATTTTATTAAGAATGGATTGCAAAGAATACAAACCTAATAAAGGAAAAGTGTTTATTATTGTTCTAAGTGGTGTAATTTTGTTTTCTCTAATAAGTGTGTGTTTAATGAACTGGGAATGTCAAGACTCATTAAATGAGTTAAAAATTAATAAAACTATAAATGAGGCTTTCTTTTTAAAACAAATTGAAAGTAATTTCAATCAAACTGTTTTATTATTATTAAAAACCTTTCAAAACGACAATGTTGATTACGTCATATCTAAAATGTTATTCATGGAAACTAAAATTCAGAATTTTACAAATTTTACAATGCAATATGTTAATGAAAAGACCAATTATTTAGTAGAATTAATTCACAATAATACAAGACATCTAAATTTAAAAATTGATGAAGAAAGGAAGTATATTATAAATTTACTACGTTCAAATATTAATTATTTAAAACAAGAAATGAAAAATTTACACAATGAGCAAACAACAAGTCGTCAATGAATTACATAAAGGAGTAAGAAGAAAATTTAATCGACGTAAAGTTAGAATAGTTGGTATTGATGAACAATGGCAAGCTGATCTTTGTGATATGCAACAATTTGCAAAAGATAACAATCAATATAAGTATATTTTAACTGTCATCGATATCTTTTCAAAATTTGCATGGGCGGTGCCACTTAAAAGCAAAAGGAGTGAAGAAGTGTCAAAAGCTATGGAATCAATTTTTAAACTTGGTCGAACACCATTGCTAATGCAAACTGATAATGGTAGTAAGTTTTTCAACCCTTTTTTTAAACAGCTGATGGAGAAATATGGCATTAAACATTTTACAACTTATTCATCTTTAAAGGCGAGTATTGTCGAAAGATTTAACAGAACTTTGAAAAATTTAATTTGGAAACAATTTAGTCTTCAGTCCTCCCATAAGTGGATTCAAATGCTTGATGATTTGGTAAAAAAATATAATAACACAATACATTCTACAATCAAAATGAAACCAAGTGAAGTTAATTCAAAAATAATTGAAGAGAAATTACGTCATACAGTTTATAATTATAATCAGTTTCAAAATAAGAAAAAGCCTCGATACAAGAAAAATGATCATGTGCGGATTAGCATGTTTAAAACCACTTTTGAAAAGGGATACACTTTTAACTGAACACCTGAAATTTTTAAAATTAATAAAGTACATAAGACGGATCCAGTTACTTACTCATTGATTGATTATGAAAATAAACCAATTCAAGGCAAGTTTTACGAATTTGAGATTCAAAAAACTAAACATCCTTCAGTGTATCTTATTTCCAAGATTCATAAAAGGAAAGGGGATAAATTACTGGTTGAATGGTTAGGATTTAAAGGTCAGAAATCGTGGATTCATAAAAATGATATTGTATAATTACTTTTTTATTAAAAATGTATGTAATTGTTAAGAAAGGAAAATAAATATTAAAAAAAAAAACTTATTTTATTTTATTTTTTTATTTTAAAAAGAGATATGAGTGATACAATATTTTTTACATGAGTGAAACAATATTTTTTTATACAATTTAAACATTTTGCAAACTGTCTTTATGAAACCAGGCTAAAGTCGAAATACCATCATCTTGTATTATTCTTTTGTCATCATCGGCAGATAAAGTTTTCTTATTGTTTTTCAGTGTAAAAATATGATGATATGTGGAATTAATTAAATACATTTCAGCATACATGCTTTTTTTGAAAAACAATGTATTTAAATAATCTTCGAAAGTTATTTGTGACAGACACGGTTTTGTAATTCCTTTAGCCCGTTTTTCTACAATTTTATCTAATGTAATGTATGAATATATTTTTGCCCTTAACCCACAATAAGGAGTTATTATTTTTCCTTTTAACTCATCTTTCATTAAACCCATTATACTTTTATTAACAGGTGTAATATTAAACGGATTATTTTCTGAATATCCTGATGTATCAAAATAATTTAAATTTTGTTGAATTATTTGATATGGATTAATATTTTCAAAGCCAACTAATAATGAATCTGTATCTGAATATAATAATTTAACATTATTTCCAAAAATATTTTCAAAAACATCGTAGTAATAATAATACATATGATATTTGGATAATTCCAGAATGGCCCACCCTGCATATATTGGCCTGTTATAGTATATTTCATCTTTTACATTTTCAACCATAATTAAATTTTCACACAAATAAGTAAATTTTTTACATAATGCACTGGCAATTTTTTTGCGAGCCCCATTTCTACCATCCCAACTGCAACATAATTTGATGTCACATCTTTTACGGAGTGATTCAATACATTTACCAAATATACTATTCACATTTCCTTTAAAATAATTTGACTCAAATTTTGTTTTAGCTTCGGATCTTAACTTTCCATTAAAATCAACGTATGGTTTTAACCAACAGGAATGTTTGAATTTTAAAACTTTGTGTATTTTTCTGAGAACTAAGCCATGTTTTAAGCATTGTTTTAAATTTTTAATGTGTAATATATAATTTTTTTTAGGTCTAAAGGATCCTATAAGTTTTGGAACTCGAGAATTTAATTTAGGTGGGATAAAATTTTCTGGACAAAATGGAAAATCGTTATGAAGATCATGAATATTTTCTGGATAGTCTAAATCAACTTCTAAAGCATACCCTATGTCGGGATCATTTTCGTTAGTGTTTTCTAAATCAAAATCGTTTACATTTATAAATTCAAAACCTCCATATGGTAAAGGAAAATGTGACATTATGAATCCATAAAGACTGTTAGCATCAAAATACATAATATATCTATCGTTTTCATTTTCGTTATAAAATTCATTCATGTATACATTATTGGCTTGGAAAAATCTAGTAGGAACAAAACAGTTTCCTCCTCTAATGGAAGTTTCAAAAAAATTTAATATGTAAATATCTGTAATAAGTTCAAGTTCAACCCCTGTATATTTTAACATCGCTTCGAACGAAAGACCAGGCATGCTAAAAAAGTGGGAAGCATCTAATTTATATATTTTATGGCATAGTTCTCGGAAATTTTCAAATACATCAGCCATAAGTAAAATATCTGTTTTCAAATACAATTCACTATAATCACCCAAAGTTTCTATTTTAAAATGATTCCAAACCATTTGAGCATGTTCATAATCATTATCAGAAATATCTTCATTTTTTATATTATTAAAAAAATAATCTTTAGGTGGTAGTTGTGTTTCTTTTAATTTTTCATAAGAGTCAACGTAAGAATAAGGAAATACTCCTTTTCTAATTAGTAAATTAAAATCACTTTCTAAAGGAAAATGTTGTTTTAAAATTTTAAATTGATGTGGTTCCAAATTTTTCGACAGCTCATCTAAAGAAGAATTTAAAAATCTGCATGAATCTAAAAAGCGTACATAAACCGATCCAATTTTTTTCTGAATACAAATATAGTTTTGAGTGTTTAAAGGAATGGCATAAATGTTCTCCTTCGAGAATCCTAATTCTCTCAAAAACAAATGAAAATCATAACGACTTCCATTATGAAAGAAAACTGGTATATATCTATTAATTTGTAAATTTATATTACAGTCTTGATGTGCAGTACCCCTAAAATTTGAATTACCTGAATAATCTAGATGATTATGATCTCTAACCTTAATTTGTCCAGTCTCAAATGGTTTTTCACATATCCAACAAGTATTTGCATTTTGAAAAGCAATTTCATCTTCAAAAGACATTACCATGGGTGCGTTTGTTTCAAAAAATCTTTCAGCACATTCAGCCAACTCAATAATTTTTTTAATAAAATACTTGGTTGCCATTGGACCTATGTAACTATAATAACAATTAAGATTTTCGTTAAAATAACAAACAACCTTCATTCCTATTGCATAAGGAACGTGATGTTCAATTCTTTCAACATATGGCTCATTTGGGTTTGGTGCGCACACAATAGGCTGCTATTGGAACTTTTAATAAATGTTTAATTTTGGTAAATTTCATAATTTTGTTATTTTCCGATGGGAATGTTATTTTAACTGGGTTTACAAGTGAACATTTTTCCAAATGCTTGTTTAACAAATCTATATTTGTAAAATAATTTAAACATCTTTCACAAATATGATGTTTTTTTACATGATGGGAAAGTTGAGATCCACATAAACGAGATAAATTTTTAATACAACAATAATGATGCCGATTATTTTCATTATCAGAAATTAATAACAAATTAATATGAGTATTATTTTTATATTTGGTAAAGTGTAGAGGCCCGCAAATTTTTCCTGAGTTATTTAATCCATATACATTGATTGAAATATTGTTTAATTTCTCGAATGTGTCTATATCTTTTAAACTTATTGGAAAGGTAATATTAGTTAAATTAAAAATTTCTCTAAAATTTTGTGGATACTTTGAAATTCTATTCGGATTACTTTCTTGTGGGTAGAGGGCAGCTAAAATTGACCAAATAAAACAATAATTATTATGATTTTTTACATTAATTACAGAATTAGTTTTTAAAATATTTTTTGGCAATGGAATATAAGTACCAACTGAATTTAACGGATCGCATTGAGCTAAACTTAACTCCAAATACAAAATTCGATTAAAAGTTTTCCCACTTTCACCTCTTTCAAATGTATCCATTTTATCTAAAATATCTTCCATTTTTCTTTTATATATAACACTAATTTCACTACTACGGTCTAAGACAGATAATCTATTTTGAAAGTAAACATTATCGAAAACTTCCTTATCAAGCTTTTCAAATTTATATTCACAACAAAGACTGAAACTTATTTTTAACAAAGTATATTTTTGTTGATATTCAGTTATTTTAGATTTTACTAAATGGAAACACTTTTCGAAAAATTCACTTACTGATTTTATATTATCATTTTTTTTAATTCTACCCATAAAAATTCTGTTATTAAAACTATTTGCAACATTGCTCCAATGTAGATTACTAAATGAGTTTACCTTAGTGTGAACTCCTGAATTTAGATTAGACACTGATGATTGAAAATTTTCTTCAAAATGTCTTAAAGTTGACGGTTGAACATTTTCTTCAAAATCTGTTGAAATTGATTGTTGAATATTTTCTTCAAAATCTGTTGAAGTTGACGGATGAGCATTTTCTTCAAAACGATTGGGAGCTGAAAGTTGAATATTTTCTTCAACATTTTTTTCTGAAACTGAAAATAAAAAATATTAAACTTATATAGTAATAGAATGAAAAATATTTACTTACTTTCAGCTTCGTATTTCCTTTTAATTGCCTTTTTCATTGCATTCGACTTATATATTCATTAATATTAAAATCTGGTGAGTATCTTGATATCTGACTTGGTTGATCAAAAGCTATTGGATAATCTTCAGCTGATATGTGATTTGCTCGAGACGGACCTGCTTTGTTCATGTTTGTATGGGTTGAAGGCAATTCTTCTCTGTCATTGCAGCTTCCAGCTGATAATTCCAATCGATAATTACCTCTATTTGTTCTTCTGTATTGTATATCTTTTGTAATTTTAATAATTCCAGGACCAGGGAGAGTATTGGTATAATTTGGAAAATTTGTATTGTTTACTTGAGATGAAGCTGCAGTGTCTTCCAAATTTGAAAATAACGCTTGACTGCTATCAGAATTTAAAGGTGAAATTATGTCTTCTAAATTAGTTGGATAATTTGAATGATTGTTGGGAAATTCAAAATACGTTCTATCAGAACTTACTGTACTGTTTGTTGATTCACTATCACTATTGCTCGCTTCGGAAATTGATTCTTCAAAAGCATTCCTGGGATATAAATTAAAATTCATTGTAATTTTACATTTTCTGTTTTGAAGATGATTTGCTGTATCATGTGCTATTTCCGTATTTGGTACATTATTTATGAAATTGAGTAGTAATCGATAAATATCAGCAAAACTTGATCGTTGTTTATAATTAACATCTATTTCCTTGTTTATATCTAGAAATTCAATTTCGATCTCAGATGAATCGTTATCAATAATTTTTATATAGAAATCTTGTAGATCTTCAAACAAACAAAATAGCGAAATATTAATACCATTCGCCGAGGTGTATTTTAATTCATCATAGTCATTTTTAAACAAATTTAGGCAATAATAAAAATCTTTTTCTTTTATGTATTTATTAGAGTATTTCGTTTTAGTAAATGTGAAAAATGAATAGATCTTAGAATTTTTTGAAACTGGTTCATAACTACGACAAACAAGCTTACACAAACGTCTAGCTTTATCTGCCGTCTGTCTTATTTTGTTAACACGATGACGGGTCATGGGGAATTATAACGAAATGACCAACTGGTATACTATTTTGACAGCTAATCAACTTTGTATGAAATTGTTGACATCGTAAGACGTGGTGTATGAGCTAACAAAGTTTCACTTGACGTCTTACAAAGGAAAAAACTTTAACAAAAGAGAAATCAATGTCTATTTTGTTTTATTGATAAAAAAAGACAAACGGCAGATAATGTTGGACTTTTGTAAATTTAAACTAGTTTATCGTAGTTATGAACGTATGTAATTATATTATTTTAGAAATAGGGTAGATATTTTACTTTATGGTCCTTTTTATACATAAGTAATATATGTAGTACCGAACATGGCATGCATTTGTACTGGAATATTACTATGTTCTACCAACTAAAATTTTTCCATAAAAATATATGTTATAGAGTGTTAAGAGACAAATTATTGAACAAAAAATGGTGGGTGTCGCTAACGCCTAAGTGTCAAAAAAAAATTTTCTTAAATTTAAAAATTTAAAAAAATTAGTATAATAAAGGGATATAACGTTAATTTTTTTTTCATTACTTCGTCTAAGGTGGGTACACAATATATAGATATTAAACTCAAATAAATCGGGTCAGTAAGTTCGTCAAAAAAAATTTTTTTTGAAAATTTTTGTCTGTTTGTGTATTCATAAACTATTAGCCTCGGAGGATTGAAATTTGGCAGGAATATATCTGGGGCTAAGAAGTATTATTTTCTATAAAAACAATCAATTTTGCGTCAAGGGCCGTTTTCCCTATCTTACCCGGCTATGCCCTTTTAAAACAAAAATTTTACAAAATGTTATTTTTTAACAACAGAAATATTAATCTTTCTCACCTGCCAATTTAAAGACTTGGAAGTTGAAGGGACAAAAATTTAAATTAAGAAGGCTTGTCAAAGTGACAAGTTACAGTATTTATAATTGTTTGCCCCACCAAAACATGTGTACATATTGTAAGGAATAATTACGACGCGATGTCCCGATACGTATCAACGTACTGTGTGTTTAAGAAGTCATGAACTTACATGGTGTTTAAAAAGTTTTATAACTCTTATAAATTTTTGTTTTTCAAAATTAAGGAATTTTATTTTAATTAATACCAAATAATTGTAGGACACGTAACAATTGTTAAGAGAGATCCCTGTAGAAGTGGGACAAGACCCATCGAAAACGACCCTGATTTTGGGACCGCCTTCTGTGATTTTTAATACCGGATGATGCGGTAAATAATAATGTGGAGAAGTGGACGAATTTAAATGTTGTGGAACAAGTTCCATATGATTTAATGCCTTATATTCATTCATGAAATCAGTGTGTATAATGACCTCAACTGAGGATTGTTTGCAAAACGGCATTCCAAGCTGAATTGGGTGAATGCGAAAATTTAATACTACTACGAATCGACCTTGTTCGTTACGATAATGATTGTCTACGAAGTGCTGTTCGCATGCCTTCTTCTTTGCTGACATGATTGGTTCGGTGGAACAATTTTCAATTGTCCAGAACCTTTTCAACAATTGATCTACCGACCATTGTAATGAACAAATTAACCTATTTGAGCCTGCTATCCCCAATTGGGTCCACTCCTTAGGGTAGGGTAGTTATTGATAAAGTTAATATATTAAGTTATTTTGTTTATGTTATTGAGTGTATAAGTATACGACAAAAGGTAAACGGTGATTTTTTATATTTCCTTTGGTATTTAGTGTTCCTTCTTACTAAGCTGAAGACGATGTTCAGCAAAACGTTTTACCGCATGATATACCAGGAGGTCAAGTCTTGAAACTGTGATATGTGTATCACAATACCGCGGTTAATATAATACCACATTTGAACATACCACATTTCTTTAAAAAAGCAAGTCTGTAACGTGTAAGTGGATAATGTGAAATAACGTATAACATTTTAACGTATTTCTTTTTAAAGTTGGCAATGGAGTCGGACTTATTCCTTGTTGTGGCGCTTATTTAACTAAATTTCAATTTTATTATCTAGCGCGTCTGGCAAACATATGCCCGTAATTTCCTAGTATTTTACGTTTGTTATAAAGTTGTTTATAAATTTTTTGATGTTTATAATTTTTACTAATTATTTATTAATAATTAGCTTTATAATTAAACTATTCATTAAATATATAATATAACAAGTAAGTATTTATCCGTTTTCTTAATAATATTATGTAAGTAATATATTTTTTTTCTTACATTAAATTTTCTGCTTTTGTTTTTAAGTATGAGCCAGCGATCGAAAAAAGTTAGTAAGAACCAAAAGGAAATTATTATAAAGTTTATGGAGGATCATTCAGAAATGAATAAAAAGTTTAATTCAAATTTTACATTTGAGGATAGTAACCGTTTGTGGTTACAATTAAAAAATAGCTGGAAGCGTGTGGTGATGGCTCGCACGGGAAAAAATAGAAGAATGGAAAAGGGTATGATATTTAATTTAATTTAATTTTGGTGTTAATAAAAGTATAATTTTTTTAATAGACTTCGCTGGATATGAAACGTGCGGCAAAGGAGAAAGCAAGTAATAATCGAAGGGAAATGTTAAAAACGGGTGGTGGAGAGGCAAAGACAGAACCTCTAGACCCTCTAAACGAAAGAATTGTTAACATAATTGGAATGACGGCAATAGTAGGCCACAAGGATGTCATAGAATTCGGTAACGTTACTGAAGTAAGTTATTTAAATTATTTGAAATATAATTATTAATATTAATTGTTAATACTAATTATAATTAATATTTTCAGGTTATTTAAGATGGAACTAATGAAAATGAAGTTAATTGAAAAGGAACTTTCGGTATATCAATTTTATTTATATTTATTATATTGTTTTTTGCGATGATTTTATTGTTGGACATTTCTAACACAGTAAAAAAACACCACAAGACCTCTTCGTCAAGGTAAAGAGTATTTTTTCAGTGTTGATGTATACTGATACCAACAAAACGAAAATTTCAGTAACATAAAATGTCAACACTTTAAATCACGTAATTATACGCACAATTTACTTAAAATTGTTATTAGAACGCTCAGTTATGTGAAAATAATCTGATCATCTACACTGAATCTCTAGATTAAGCTTTTAAGTCAGCTTAATTGAATTTTTAACTAAAGCTTTTGTTCAACTTTCACTATTCACAGACGTATTCATATTAAAACTAATGGTCGTGACTCAATACACAGAGCCCTCCTTTCCTTTTTTTGTCAAAAAAGGAATCGTATTTATAAACTAAAACGTTGTTTTAGGTTGCAGTCAGAATATTATATTGGAAGAGGAACGTCGGCAACTAGTACACAAATTCAAGGTATACTTACAACAGCAAATTTAATAATGTATACATATTTCATTAACTCCTTTAGTACCTATCACTATATAAATAAAAAAAAAATTTATTTTTCCGAAATCGAACCAATAAACATCACAGCAATTAACACACAACTGACGCCAAGACAATTTCAAGGTATTATAATTACATTTGATGTTGCTATCTAATGAATTTTTCTCCATATTTTTTTATTCTGTTTATCATTTACAGGAAAAAAAAACGAAGAAATCTCTCATTGACATTCAGCATGAAGCTTTAAAAGAACAGCGAAAATCAGTTAAGCAAGATACCTTAAAAACTAAAATCAGTTTACAAAAATTAAAAGTCATGAAAGAGAGAAATTATCTTAAAAAAATGCAAATAGCTACGTTGCGAAGAGAAGGAAAATTAAATCGGGAAATAAAAAAAGAATTAACAAATTCCATAAAAGAATTAATAAATGTATTAAATAAAAAATTGAAAGTAAATGAAAATATCATGTTTTCTTATTTAATTCTATTTTTTAGAGAAACATATTATTTATTAAATTATTCCAAACAACTACTCCGCCAGCATTGTTTTCAATTTCATCTTGAAGATTTTGTTCTACCTCTTCTTCATCCTGTTCCACCTCTTCAAAAATTATATTATTTTGAATGCACATATTGTGCAAAGCTGCGCAAGCATTAACAATCCTAGATGCCTTAAGAGGCTCATAATGTAGTGTTCGATGCCTCAAAAGACATCTAAACCTTGATTTTAATAATCCAATTGTCCGTTCTACTACGGCTCTTGTTGTTTTATGCAACCTATTATATCGCCACTACGGAGTTCCTTCTGCAGGATTAGGTACCGGAGTTAGAAGCCATGGTTCCAACGGATATCCATTATCTCCTAGAAGCCATTATAGAATTTAATTAATATATGATTATAAAATGTTTTTTTTTCGTTCATAATTGAAATTGAAATATTTAAATTGATTGTTAAGAAAATAATCTCGAAATAAATCAACAGTTTTATAAAGCTTCGGACATCACGTATTTTGATTAATTTTTTTAGTCAAACAATTAATAAAATTTTAACTTCGATTCATTTTAATATCAAAAACACCTCTAGCAATTACATAATTTTTTCGAATATTTTTTTTAAATCATTAGTAATTTGTGCGAACAACAATGATAAAAATTTACCTAATAACCAAACGTTCTCCCATCTTCTTTCACCATACTGAACTTCAAGATTTCGCCGTAGTTGACTGTTTCGCAATATAAATGCGTCATGAGTTGATCCCGGATACAAAGAATTTATATTTGAAATTTTCCCATTTGAATCCGAAACCTTATTTTTTTCAAAATAATAATTAATTTGTAACCAACCGTAACTCTTAAGCTTATAAAACTTACTATTTGTACATTAATCGAATGATACTGATTCCGATTAATATATAAATTTTCGGGATAATTAGGATCATTGACCGGTGGCGCGGTGATTGCTACATGTGTGCAATCAATAGCACCGATGACTCCCGGTATTTGGTATTTCTCATAAAATCTGAAAAATTCATGAATGTAAAATTTTCCTAGTAAAAGTAAAATCATACTATTATATATTAAAGAACGTACCCCGTTCTTATATCTGTAATTTCCGCAGCAGTTGACGGAAATTTTATCCAATGAGGACAGACATGTTTGTGGGGTACACAACTTGTGGAAAGGTTGAAATATACTTTTCCCCACATAACATTTAAATTTACAACTAATTATATTAAATGAAAACTACTTTTTCATGTATCAAAAAACTATTTATTCGTAATTCTCTTTACATTATATTTTTTATGACACTATGAATCACGCTACCAGACTTCTTAAAAAGTGTCATGGCTACTCTGCTCTCTTCTTCTACAGTACATGTTATATGTACTTATGTTACGTATGTGAAGTCTACTGCACACTCTCCTTACAAGTTTACTTGTTGTTGAGAATCAATGTTACCAACTTGTGAAATACATATTATTCAAAATTCATTAAAATATAATTTTTGTTTAAAATTCATTTAATTAAATACTTTGTATTTAACATTCTCCGGGGGGAGGGGGGGGGAGGGGCAGAAGACTTACAATTGAGTAATTCAGAATTTAAATTACAATATTCAAAATATTTCAACACTTATGTTTAACAAAACAACTAAAAATTCAACTTATTTGAAATAACAACAACATGGATTATGATGTTGAATTAATTAACTAAAAATTACCTTCAAAAGGTAAAGGACAAATTTTATTATTTGTACGTAAATACTCCCCAGTTACAGTTTTTATTTTAGCAACTCCTGTTTTATTATCCTTTCCTGGATAAACTTCAATTATTTTAGCTAAATTCCAATTCAATGGAGGAGTATTATCTTCTTTAACTAACACAATCATTCCTTCTTTTAATTTAAGAGAATCCCTTTTCCACCCTGGTGGATTTAATAATGAATTTAAATATTCTTTGTGCCATTTCTTCCAGAAATGTTGGGACATTTGTGTTACCATATTCCAAGTTTTCAACTTAGACGGAGACACTTCAGACACATCCTGTTCTGGGAAGGCTGTTACTGAAGGCTGTTATTGAAGGCTGAAGGGGCCTACTATTAACGATACTTTCTATTACACAGAATACTGTAGTAATTTCTTCAAATGACAAAACAGTTTTACCAGTGATTCTTTTTAAATGACCCTTTACCGATTTGATACCTGCTTCAGCAAGTCCTGCCCAAGTAGGTGAATGTGGTGGTATAAACACCCAATTAATTTTATTGTAGAGACTATAGTTATAAATTTCATTTTTTGTTTCGGTTTTATTAAAAAATTCATAAAATTCATTTAAATCTGATGACGCTCTTCTAAAATTGGACGCATTAATAATAATAATAATAATAATATTTTATTGGTGCTTAAGACTCACATGAGTATACACAGGTCACAAAATACAATGTTAAGATACATCAAACAGTACAAATTAAATGTTACATTCATATAAGCATTTATCAATAAGGTATTTTTTAAGTTCAATTTTAAATTTATGCATATTATCTATATTTTTTATATCTGGGGGTAATTTATTGTATAAATAGCTACCTTTACATAGTGGATTGTTACTAAATCTGGTTGTACGATAATTATCAATATAAATATCATCTTTTTTCCTTGTGTTATAATTATGTACATTATTTGCAAATGTTACTTTGTCCATATTTTCTTTAATATATATTATTAATTCGAACACATAGAGACCGTAAAATGTCAGTATGTTGTTGTTCACAAAATATTGTTTACACGATTCCTTGTATCCAGCTCCAAATATTAATCTAATAATTCTTTTCTGCGCACGAAATACTCTATCACATGCACTTGAATGACCCCATAGTATAATGCAGTATTTAATAGTGTTGAACACAAAAGCATAATAGACACTTAAAAGCATCAGTATTAAAAATGTTTTTTAATGATTTTAAATAATAATATGACTTATTAGGTTTCTGGCATACACTGTCAACATGCTGATTCCATTTCATTTTATTATCTATAAAAACTCCTAAGAATTTTGTGACTGTTACTTTGTCAATTTCAACGTTTTTACACTTTACACTTATACTGGAGATACTGTTTCCTTTTTCAAATACCATATAGTTGGTTTTCTTTAGGTTCATAATTAATTGATTTTTTTAACACCAGAAATAGAATTCATTTAATATTTTATTAATGTTATCTTCTAATTCATTTATTGATTTTCCTGACACTAAGATATTTGTATCATCCGCGTACATGATAATTTCACCATCTTTGATATTTTCTGGCAAGTCGTTTACATACAGCAAAAACAGCATTGGTCCCAGGTTACTTCCTTGCGGAACACCAATATCTATATTCTGAATGTCCGATATTTCTTGATTTATTTTAACTATAATTTTTCTTTCTCTTAGATATGATTCCAACCACTTACTAGCAGTACCCCTAATACCCAATCTGTCCATTTTTTCTAATAAGAAATTATGAGAGACGGTATCAAATGCTGCTGTCAAATCTAGAAATATAATACCAACATAAAAGTTTTGGTCTAGTTTTTTTAATATGTAATTTATGGTGTTAGAACATGCAGTACATGTTGATCTTTTAGGGCGAAATCCATGTTAACATTCTGTTAGTAAATTGTATTTTTGTGTAAAGTTTAATATTCTGTTGTACATGACAGCTTCTATTATCTTAGAACAGGTAGTTAATAAGGATATCGGTCTGTAATTTTCTACATCGCTCTTGCTACCTTTTTTGTGTACTGGTACTACTTTTGCAATTTTTAAATCTGTTGGAAATTTACCACTTTCCATTGATAAATTAACAATGTATGTTAATGGTTCCGTAATTAGATCTGCCACATACTTTAGTATTAATGACGGAATGCCACCTATTCCAGTAGCTCTGGTATTATTTAGTGATCTAATTATTTTTCCAATTTCTTCAGTCGATACAGGATACAGAAATATTGTACATTTATTATTGTTATTTGATACGGTTGTCTTTGCCGAAAGTTGGTCGCCATATGCATTTTTTAATTTTTTATGTGTTGTACAAGAATAGTGTTTACCGAACAAATTAGCAATCTGCTTGCTATTCCTAATAATTTGATCATTATTTACAACTTCATTTATTGATTCATGTAATTTACATTTACCAATAGTTTTTTTGATAAAATTCCATTTTTCTTTTTGGCTGTTATTTGAATTTTCAATTTCAGTTTTTACATACAAAGCCTTCATTTCTCTGATTTTATTATTATATTGTGTTTTTTTTATTTTTATATAATAATTCTAATTCAGTCGTTTTCATCGCTTGTTTGAGCTCGAACAAGTTTTTAAGTTGTTGACTTTCAGATATAATTTCATTATTTATCCACTTTTTGTGGTTTATGTGAGCTTGTGATTTCACTAGCGGAAAACTGCATTCAAATGCATATTCTAAAATTCCGTGAAATTTTTTGTAAGTTTCATTAATATCTTTAATGTTGTAATACTCATCCCAATTCACATTCTTCATCATCCAATAAAACAGACGTTTGTTGACTTCTGTATATTTCCTTGTGTATATTGTTTTATTTTTATTATTATTTTCTTGTGGCTCAATATGAAACTGAAGCTTTTGTGCAAAATGGTCACTTAGATTTAGATTTAATACTTCAATGTTTCTATATTTAACGTTTTTATTAACTATACAATAATCAATTCCGGTACTTGAGTTTAGTGTTACCCTGGTTGGTTCTTTAATTAAATTGACACATCCATGGCTGTGGAATACATCATACAGATTTTTTTTACCTGAATGTTCACTTAAAAAGTTCACATTTAGATCTCCCATTAATATAATATTGTTTTTCTCTGGTTTTAGGTGATTTAGTAGTTGTTCTAACTGTTGGCACTGGTATCAACCGTGAGTGAATCCCAGTGTTTTCTACGGTTAAAAAGGGGCCTCGGGAAATAAGTTTTTTGTTTCTTTGCGGACAAGTATAAAAACTGTGTTATATTAGCAAAAAAAAAAAAAAATAAATAATATATATCTATATTATAATAATATGTAGATAATAAACAAAATATGATGACTCACCGTAATGGTTGAGTTATTAACGAAATAACGAATTCTGGAAGCACGGGATTCCAGGGATAAGGATATAGATGGTATTATAAGCAAAGAAAAAGGAACGTGCTCACCAGTTTGTATAAAATTTTATGATGGCAGCTACTGGTGTGGTGTTATTTCACAAAAAAAAAAAATAAAAGTTTATAGATATCAATATACTATAGGTTTGATTTCACTCACAAAAAAAAAACTAGATAATAATTGATTAATTCTAGAATCACGATTTCACAAAAGGATAACAATGGTTGATGTTAACTCTACGGTTTCTAGCAAAAGACTCCGGTTTATACTTGTCCAGGTTAATTTTCTACAAAGACTATTTGTAATAAAAATACAAAAAAATAGATTATGTAATTGGTGTTTGCCTCAGAATTAAAATATGATTTTTGGACTAACCATATCCCCCCCCGGCATTGAAAACTCAGTTTTCAATCGGAAGGTAAGACAATTAGGTATATGATAATAATATTAAATTTACTATGGACATTTTTACATCTAGGTTTTGCTATAAATGATCTATAGATTTTTTTATGATTTAATTAGGTTTTACTATAAAATTTGGTATAAGCAATGACATAATTATGAAACATTGCGTACAAACAACTAAAGATTTAATTTATAAAGAAAATTACTAAATAAAGATAGGTTTATACACTAAATTGAGCTATAAATTTTAAGGTAATGCTACTACGTTTTGATGATAGGTTTCTAATTACTAATACTATAGGTGAATTGGGTAAATATAGTTATTGATTCATTTTTCGATTATTGTGTCGGTAGTGGACACAGTTTAACGACCGGTCTTTTATAAATGCCAGTTTTGGTTCGAACAGAGGCGACTCTAACTATGTGGTCTTTACCGGGGAAAGTTTCTACAACAACTCCTAAAGGCCATTGTAACGGCGGCACATTTTCATTAATAAATTGTACTACGGTTCCCACACGTAGCGGTTGTTCAAAAGTATTCCATTTTTGTCGACTTTGAAGAGTGGTAAGGTACTCAATTCGCCATCTCTTCCAATACGACTGTACAATTTTATCTAATAACTGTTTTCTACTAGTTAAACTAGATGGTACACTCGAAAGATCTGGTACGGGTAAAGATTCTAAAGGTGCTGCCTGTAGAAAATGGGCCGGCGTTAAAGCCACGGGATCAGAAGGATCTGAACTAAGATTATACAAGGGTCTTGAATTTAAAATTGCTTCAACTTGTGTTAATACCGTGTTTAACTCTTCATAGGTCAAGATTTGTTCACCAATGGTTTTTGATAAAATTGACTTACAAGATTTAATGTTGCTTTCCCACAATCCACCAAAATGTGGTGCATGCGGAGGGTTTAATTTCCAGGTAATTCTATTTTTCAATAATTCTTGTTTTAAATTATCATTGTAATTTGAATTTTTTATAAATTCATAGAGTTCTTTGAGTTCGGTTTTTGCGCCTAAATAGTTCGAACCGCAGTCACTATATACCACACTTACAGGGCCACGGCGGGAAAGAAAACGTTTAAATGCTGCCATAAATACCGCAGTAGATAAGTCCGAACATAATTCTAAGTGTACGGCCTTTGTGGTCAGACATACAAACAGACAAAGATAGGCCTTTTGAGTACGATTGCCTCTGTGACGGGAGATGGTGATACGAAAAGGACCGGCGAAGTCTGTACCAGTATGAAGAAAAGCTTTGGTTTCGTTTACGCGAGGGGCCGGTAAGTCAGCCATAATCGGATATAATGGTTTTGGTTTATGTCGAAAACAAAAATTACACGAGTTTATTATTTTACGGGTAAGGTTTCTACTTCCAATTATCCAAAAACGTTGTCTTAATAAAGACGATAAGGTGAAGGTTCCTACATGAAGGTATTTTTGGTGATAATACATGATCAATAATTCTACAAAATGACTTTTATTAGGTAATAATAGTGGATGTTGCTGATCATATCCAATTGTAGCATTTGACAAGCGACCTCCGACTCGTAATAGATTCGAATCATCTAAAAATGGTTTGAGACTTCTAATGCTAGAACTACAAGGTTTCCCATTAGATAAAGATTTGATTTCATTAGCGAAATGTACCGATTGAACAGTTTTAACTAAAACCTCTTCGGCTTTATTTATATCCGATACCGAAATTAATGAATTTTTAGGTAAAATTTTCAAAAATCTTAAAATATATACGGTTGTATTAATTAAGCGGTTCCAAGACGAAAATCTAGTGATAGCTTCATATAATGGATGCTGATTATTTTGAACTAAAACTAAAGAGGTTTGTTTTTCTTCTAGCGAAAAGGAATTTTCTATATCGATTTTTCGAATTGGCCAGTCATTAATATGAGATAAGATCCATGCTGGTCCAGCAAACCATTCGTTTTGGTTTTCAATAAACTGTGTGATGGTAGTCCCCCTAGACACACTATCCGCCATATTCAAATTACTGGGTATGTGATACCAACAAGAATTTGGTGTATCTTTCTGTATTTTAGCTACCCTGTTCGCCACAAAAGTATTCCAACGATGAGGAGATGAATTTAACCAGTTGAGAACCACCATTGAATCAGATAAGGCAAACAATTCAATATGCGGGATACGAGCGTTAAAAATGGTGAAAACTAACTTAACTAATTTAGATAATAATAATGCTGCGCATAATTCTAGCCGTGGTATTGATAAAGTTTTTAACGGTGCAACTTTGGATTTCGCACATACGAGTCGACAAGATACCTGATCATTATTAACAGCTCGAAGATAAATGACAGCTGCATAGCCCTTTTCACTACTGTCAGCAAAACCTACTAGTGATATTAAACTATTCGAATTCACCAATAAATGTCGAGGTATATAACATGTTTGTAACAATTTCAATGTATTTTTAAAATTAAGCCACCTTTTTTCGAGAGATTGAGGTGGATTTTGATCCCAAGAAAGTTTAGCATTCCAATAATCTCTAATTAGTAGTTTCACGTACATCGTTATTCCAGCTATCAATCCCAAAGGATCAAATATCTGGGCCAAAGTCGACAAGACGTTTCGTTTGGTTGGTATTAAATCAAAATCATTTAATCTAAAACAGAATCGGTCGTATAGTGGTTGCCAAACAAGACCCAGGACCTTAAAGGATTGATCAAAGTCTAAATCTAGAGATAGTTTTAGCGATTCAGGTATTTTCTGCATTAAATTTTGTGAATTGCTAGACCATTTTACTATTTCAAATTGTCCCGATTTAAATAACTCTATAATTTCTAAATAGAGTTGTTCAGCTACGTTGTCGTTATCTACTGAGAAGACAAAATCATCAACGTAAAAATGATCTCGAATTATTTTTGATGCTTGTGGAAAACGATTCTCTTCATCCTGTGCTAACTGTTGCACGGTTCGCAACGCTAAATAAGGAGATGATTTAACACCGAAACAAACCGTGTTAATTTCGTAGATTAATAACGGATCTGCTGGAGAAAATCTCCAAAAAAGACGCTGAAATTGTCGATGTTCAGGAGTAATGAGAATTTGTCGAAACATTTGTTTTACATCCGCCATCAATGCTATCGGAAAAAATCGAAAATTTAACAATAAGTTAAAAATATCTTTTTGAAGTTTAGGTCCGGCGAAAAGTACATCATTTAAAGATAGATCAGTATCAGTCTTTGATGATGCATCGAAAACTATCCTAACTGGTGTCGAACTACTTTCCTTAAGAACAGCGTGATGAGGTATGAAATAATTTAACTCCTTTAGATTTGTATTTGTGACTAATGACATATGACCCTGTTGTAGCCAATCGCTTATGACGTCATTATAAGCTAACCGGAATTTTGGATTATTTTCTAATTTTCTTTCCAATGAAAAGAATCTACACAAAGCTATGTTATAAGAATTTCCAAGATTACACGGATCAGATTTAAATGGAAGATGTACAGTGTAACGTCCTAAAGAATTTCTAGAAATTGTTGATAAATAAATCTGTTCACATTCCAAATCGTCTTGATTTAAAACGGTTGATGTTGGTACATTTTCTATTTCTCAAAATTTGGCTACAATATTTTCTAAATTCTCAAAAACACAAAACGTTTGTGAAATATCACCGATTGATTGACTAACTGGGGCTTGACCCATCAAAACAAAACCTAATTTCGTTTGAATTGCTACAGGGGTATTGGGACACCCTGTAACCTTTCCTGGTCCTAATAAATCTGCTAAAATAGTTGCGCCAATAATTCCGTCTATTTCACCAGGTAAATGATAGTTTTCATCTGCCAACGGTAGATTGGCAATATGTTGAAGTTTGCTAATATCTATAGGTATTGAAGGTAAACGGTCGGTAATTTTATCTACTACTAAAACATCCATCGAATATTTGTTTTTGCTATCAAATCTAGATGAAAACGTCACATGTGCATACCCATTAACTAATTTGTTTGAGGAATCGATGCCCTGAACGAAAAAATTCACTTTGGTAATTTTTAGTCCTAAACGTTTGCAGCAATCGACAGAAATAAAGTTCCGTTGGCTGCCGGTATCTAACAAAAATCTAATATCTTGCGGTTGATTATTATTATCTAAAACGGTAACAATAGCAGTCGAAAGTAAAACAGTAGTATTTTGAACTAAGTTGCGATTTACAGAACATAAACTATGGACGGTGTTAGCTGGGTTAGATGTACTAGGTAAATTATTTTCATTGGCCTCAAATGACAATTTTGGTGATGAATCAGAAGGTACTTTTGCCACAATACGGTCAAAATGCAATAATGAATGATGTTTTAAATTACAACGGCTACACAAATTTTTTGATTTGCAAAAAATTATTTTATGATGGGGATTTAAACAATTCAGGCACAAATTTTTCTCTTTGACCATTTTATATCTATCATTGGGTAAAAGTTTCAAAAAGGTAGTACATTGCGACACAGGATGAAAACTATTATTACAAATGACACAATTATTTGAATTTGAGTTAGATTTATTTATATTATTTGTTGTGACATTTGTAGTTAAACATTTGTTTACACGATCAGCTGAAGCAATTTGTTTTGAATTTTGAATGAAAAAGGTTTTATCATTTTTTGAATAATTACACAGGCCTGCAAAATTAAGGTCATAAAAAACTTTTTTAATGTTAATAGGTGATCTTTATATTTTTTTGGGTGCTAAATCCAAATTTGAATTTCATTATTTTGTAGCACCCACAGTTTTGTCACATTTTGGCTATGTCAGATTTAATGAAATATGCTAATATTCTATAGGAGTGAAAACGTTCATAAAATATATTAACACATAAAATATATTTTTATTCCTAATACTAAGTTTTATGAAGGTTTTAAGAGTCCATGAGCTTATATTTTCTTTCTCTCTTTTCTTTGAAGCTTCGGATGTGGCTTTTTCTTCTGTGTGCCGCTTGCTGACTTTCTCGGTGAAAGGACCAACAGTAATCTCTCATCGTCCTGGTGTTCCAACGTCCCTGATAGCGTTCTTCCATTATCTTGATATCCTGGTGGAAACGTTCTCCTTGTTCCTTACTGACAGCTCCTAAATTGTCCAGAAAGTAGTCTAGCTGGCTGTTTAAAAAATGAACCTTTAAGCTCGTTAAACATCCCAAATTCTTGAAGCTATTAAACATATTAGATACAATGGTTATATTATAGTCTGGTCTTTTTTGTTACCCAAAAACTTGTTAACAACTTCCTTGAAAGCAATCCAAGCCTCTTTCTCTTTTACTGTTATATGTAATTCAAACTCAGAGTCAAACATCATTTTTCTTATATCAGGGCCAATGAAGACGCCCTCTTGTAACTTTGCTTCTGATAAATGCGGGAACTTTGAGCAAAGATATTGGAATTATAAGACATTATATACATTATAAGATATTGGACCGCTGGCTTTCGCATATTTAGTATTATATTGATTGTATTAATTTTCTGAACTATTTTTTTGAATATAAAGGTTTATGATGTAAAATGTAGGGAAATGGTGGGTGATACAGCAATTTTATTGTTATTTTCAGATTCAGCACACTCAAATCCATAAAAATATGGTTAAAGTATTAAAAAAGTTTTTTAGTCGTTGGCCTGTGTTATTAGTAGTGATGGGACTTAAGCGCGAAAATCGAGATTTGTTTTCGGTTTTAACAACAGTAGTTTTACTTTGTTTTCTAATGAATTGAATCAGTTCATCGTACGTAGGCAAATCTTGATTGTTTCTAACAAGTTCGAATGAATTGATGAAATCGATGGGTAGTTTTGATAAAGCTAAATAAGTGATTGTATAATCTAATAGGTCAGCAATTTTCAAACGTTTTAAAGCTACTATCGTAGTATGAAATCTTTCTAAAAAGGTTTGCAAATAATTTTGATTAGTACTAGTGTTCAATCGAAATGAAAATAAACGATCTAAATAAAGGTTAGCAAGATATTTTTGATCTTGATACGTATCTTCTAAAAGTTTCCACATTAGATTATAATTATCAGGGACGGGCTCAATTGCACTACAGGTTTTCAAAGCCTTCCCTGTTAAACTACTTAATAGATATTGAAGTTTTTCAGCGTTTGAAAATTCGGTTTTTATGTGTACAAAATGTTTGAAATTTTCGTAAAATAACGGCCATAAAGTTAAATCTTCACCATCGAATTTCATCAATTCAATTTTGGGCATATGTATACGCTCTTGAGTTATAGTTTTTTCAGAATTAGGATTTTTTTGTGAATCTGTGTTTCTAAGAAATAAATTTGCATAATGTTCTACGTAATCACACAGATCCTCAAAAGATTCTAACATTTGATAAGATGGCGTCTCTACGGGATCAATTTTTTGTTTTACCGTAACTATTTGATGAACAATATCTTTATAATCTATTACGGTTTTGGTAAATTGAGCATAGCGAATTTGAAAATTTTCAAGTTTCTTTTGGTCGTTTTGATTGCGATGCAAGTCAACCCCCGCATCATAGCACATTTGTGCCCTTCGAAATAACATTTTCTTACGCGCAGTTAGACGATTTAATTCTAATTCTATTGAGCCATAGTTTATTTATTACAATCTAACAATGTGAACTAAGGCGCTTAACTATACCACGTAGAGGATAAACTAAAATTCACCGACTCAAAATAATTTTGTAAAAATAAATCGATACGGCAATAACACACTAATTTTAAATTTTATAAAATAACAACCCAAAATTGTAAGTAAAGTCAAGGTTACGCAATGTATCAAAATACCTATTTTAATTAGTTGTTATATAACTAATATTGATATAATTCAAAAAAGGTTGTAAATATGTCCATAAGTAAATTCAGTAGAAGTTTTAACAATGATTAAATAATGGTAAAATGATATTACAAATCCTGAACCCCGATGGGTCCCTGCTCGGGCGCCATTTATGTTGGCACTGGTATCAACCGTGAGTGAATCCCAGTGTTTTCTACGGTTAAAAAGGGGCCTCGGGAAATAAGTTTTTTGTTTCTTTGCGGACAAGTATAAAAACTGTGTTATATTAGCAAAAAAATAATAAATAATATATATCTATATTATAATAATATGTAGATAATAAACAAAATATGATGACTCACCGTAATGGTTGAGTTATTAACGAAATAACGAATTCTGGAAGCACGGGATTCCAGGGATAAGGATATAGATGGTATTATAAGCAAAGAAAAAGGAACGTGCTCACCAGTTTGTATAAAATTTTGTGATGGCAGCTACTGGTGTGGTGTTATTTCACAAAAAAAAATAAAAGTTTATAGATATCAATATACTATAGGTTTGATTTCACTCACAAAAAAAAACTAGGTAATAATTGATTAAATCTAGAATCACGATTTCACAAAAGGATAACAATGGTTGATGTTAACTCTACGGTTTCTAGCAAAAGACTCCGGTTTATACTTGTCCAGGTTAATTTTCTACAAAGACTATTTGTAATAAAAATACAAAAAAATAGATTATGTAATTGGTGTTTGCCTCTATCAGAATTAAAATATGATTTTTGGACTACCCACTAACCATGCTAAAAATTCCAATTCTTCGGTATCAGGTGATCTATACAAAACGCATATATAGTAGATGTTATCATTAATTTGTGACAATTTGATACCAGCACATTCGAAAACTTTTTCTCTAGAAAATTTTGTTAAGTTTATTTCATTGCAGTGGGTTGTAAGTTCATTTCTTACCCAGATTGCTACGCCCCCGTGCTTACTACTTACACGACAGTACTTCGCACATAGATAGTAATTTTCTATATTGATTACATTTAGACTATCATTATTTCCCCAATGTTCTGTTATTAACAAAATGTCAATTTTTTCATAGTTTGCAGCCACTTCCACACTATTTACTTTATTTGATATACACTGTATGTTTTGATGAAGAATTTTTACGGATTTTGTTTGTTGTTCTTTTTCATTAAGATGATATCCTACCGAATCCAAATCGTCGAAAAATATATTTTTTCACTATAGATCCTTTTGGCCAAAAATTTTCAGTATATATTGTTTCTTCTAAGTCTTTACTTGCCCCAATTCTGAAGCATGCATTAATGCCTTTTATTTCTAGTTTCATAATTTCAAAGTTATATTCTGGAGCTTTTTCTCGTAAATATTCTTTTACTTGTTCTTCTGTTGTCTCTGGCGCCATTCTTCCTAGAAATATCCAGAGTTTCCTTTCCACCGCTGATATTGTATTCGTCTCTGAATTTCCATATATTACTTTTCTTTTTTTTCGAGCAACTTGTATAAAGCCATCATTTTCCAATTCTGTTTGATTAATAATAGATCCCGGACTAGTACTTGTTGAAGATATTTCCGCTTCTTTAGCTATTTGTGATCTTGTTTTAACACGATCTTGTGAAGCCTGTTGACTTTTTGCATTTCCACTTACTTTTTTTGCATATGATATATGCGTTGTCTTTGTTGATAGATCTTGATTTTCCGTACTATCTTCTTTTATTTCATTATCAGTTTTCCTTGTTGATTCTTTAAGTTCATTTTCATCAGTTGTAACAGTTTTTACTGACATCTTTTGCATTTTTGACTTATTTTCTTTCATACGTGGTGCCATCTGTTGATTCTTTTTTACTTCATTTGTTAGTTCAGTTAATTGACAATTCATAGATAACTTCAACTTATCAATGTCATTCATCAATTTGAGGTTAAGTTTTTTTAATTCTTCTATTTCACTTTTCAATTTTTCAGTGCATTTTCTCACATTAATTTCAATTATTTTATTTAATACGACATTAAAGTCTTCGGAAAATATTATATTTTTAAATATATTTGTATACTATTTCAAAAGCTCTACTTGGATCAACCCTGTCTTTCGGTAAATATCCCATCATTTGAGTTGCGACTTGAGCTTTCAATCTATAGCATTTTAAACATCTATGAATAACATTTTTTATTTCCCTTGTGGAATTTAAAATCCAGTATCTTAATCTTAATGAATATAATAGCTGCTTACAACCTGCATGGCCTAAACGTAAGTGTTCACTTTCTATAATTAACTTTGTAACATGATTACCTTTAGGCAGAATGATCGGGTGCTTTTGATCAAATGGTATACTACTCGTATTTTGAAGTCTCCCAGAAACACGCATTAAACCTTCGGCATCTAGGAATGGATATAAATCTCTTAAACTATTATTTGAAACAATTTTCTTGTTTTTTAATTCCTTCATTTCTTTTCCAAATTCATAACCTTGGACTAATTTTATTATGAATTTTTCAGCACTTATAATGTCATTATATGTAAGTGCTCTTGATTCAACCGCTTTACCTTTTGCTTTACAAAGCTCACAAAATTTTAAACAATAGGCAACTGCTCGAACTAATTTTAGAAATTTTGAATATCTCAAAATTACCCTATTAAAAAACGCAATTTCTATTCTAGTTTCAGATTGATTTTTAATATTTAACATACAAATTTTTTTATTTTCTAATTGAAATTCGTTTTGATTTACGTAATCGTAGTCATGTAAAAAACTTGGACCGTTCCAATATAATTCACTATTTTCTAATTTTTTAGGAAGCATTCCTCTTGAAGGTATATCCGACGGATTTAGCTTGGTCGAAATATGCGACCAATAATCTGTATCTGACGATAGAGTATAAATTTTTTCTATTTTGTTTATAACAGAAACCGTATGTTTTAAATTTGTTAGCCAACACAAGGCTATTTCACTATCAGTCCAAAAACATACTTTATCTATTTTTATTCTTATTTTACTTTTTATTCTTGCTCCGAGTTGGCACATTAAATGAACAGCTAACAATTCTAATTGTGGTAATGTTAATCTTCTTTTATTCTTCATTGGAACAACTTTTGTTTTAGCCGCAATCAATAAACACGAGATATTCTTATCATTGTATATTATTCTTAAATATGCTGTAGCTGCATACACTAAATTACTAGCATCACTAAACAAATGCAATTCAATACTTAATAAATCATTACTGTTCAAATAAACATTTGTAAATAAACACCTTGGGACTGAAACTGCTTTCATTGACGTTAATTGATTGTAAAATTTCAACCACTTTCTATGTAACTGATCCGGTAAAATTTCATCCCAATCTAACTTCTGCTCCCAAACTTCTTGTATGATTAATTTACCTAATAATATTATTGGTGAACAAAAGTCTAACGGGTCCCACAAACTTGACAAAAGGCTAACGACATTTCGTTTTGTAAATTTTTCAATATTTAACCTTTCGGTTGGAGGACGCATAACTAACCTATCCGATTTTTGATCCCAGCAAAGACCCAAAGCTTTTGAAACTAATTCGTTGTCTTCAAAATCTACAACCTGATCGTTAATATCTATGACTGCTCTACTGTTTTGCAGAATTTTTGGATCGTTTGCGTGAAATTTATGTAATTCCAAACCTACTGAATTCAACAGTTCATAAAGCTCATTAATAAGCTGAATTGCCTTTTCCCTAGTATCAGCTCCTACGCAACCGTCATCAATGTACATTTGAGTCATTAACGCTTCTGAAGCTAACGGATATTTTTCTTTATTTTGATTTGCTAAATGTTCTAAAGTTCGTAAACATAAAAATGGTGACGACCGTAACCCGTATGTTACTGCTTCTAGTTCAATTACTTTTAATTTTTCTTCTGGGAATTCCCTCCACAAAATTCTTTGAAATTTATGAAATCTTTCATTCATATTAATTTGCCGGAACATTTTCTTTATATCAAAAGTAAACGCGTATTTAAATGTTCTAAAATTCATAATAATATTAAATAAATCCGGTTGAGACGGTGCTCCTGTTAAACAAATGTCATTTAAACTAACACCCGATGTAGTTTTAGTACTCCCATCAAAAACTACCCTATATTTTGTTGTAGGTGAATCTTTTCTTATTACACAAAAATGCGGCAAAAAATAACCGTCTGAATTATCATTTTTTAGTTCTGAAACTTCAATATCTGTGTAATTAGCATGCCCTAATTCTATATACTCGTTAATAAAATTGGTGTATTCCTCATGTAAAATTTTATCATTCTTAAATTTATTTATTTATTTTTTTTTTTTTATAATAATTTTCTGGCGTTTTAACATCGAGGTTTTTACGCCATTATATCATAAAGACATGGTAAAAATCGATACAGTCTATGTTATAAAGTTTTTTTTTTTTTTTACTAAAAATATCACTTTTTCATTATAGCACTAATAACACATTCTGTTTTACACATAGTTATATAGATTACACATTTTGAGATAATTAATTCCTTTTTCCGTAGTTGTCTTTTCGTCTGTTAAGATGCTCTCCAAGTTTTGCGGTAGATTTAGTTGACGGCGATATTGTTCGTACTGGATACAATTTGTAAGGATATGGTTAACGGTTAGTGGATAGCGACAGGAATTGCATATAGGACGAGGTGATTTGTTAATTAAATACTTATGGGTTAGAGATGTATGTCCTATACGTAACCTTGTTAATATTATTTCATTTTTCCTGTTTGAGGCAATTGGATGTTTTCTTTGTGCTGTAGTAGGTTTACATTGTAGTAATTTAGATCCCGTAGACGTATTTTGCCATTGTTCGTCCCACTTGTTTTGTAATTTCTTTTTAATACTTATTCTTAAGTCTTCATCGTATATTTCACGTAGTATTATTCCATTTCTGGCTGCATTTTTGGCGGCTAAGTCTGCTTTTTCGTTGTATTCAATTTCTGCATGCCCTGGTATCCACATGTATTTAATGGTTTTTTGATATTGAAAACTATTTAATCTAATTTCGTTGATTATATTATTTTTGGATTCTTTTTTTGATGTTATGGCTTTAAGTGCACTTAATGAGTCACTACAAATTATAAATTCATTATGACCAGATTTAGCGTCAATATATTTTAAAGCTTGGTTTATTGCAATAATTTCCGCGGTGTAATTGTTGTTAATGTTATTTAACTTGAATAAATGTTCTTCATTATTTATAACGAATGCGCTACCAGAATTCTCTCCGTTATATGATCCATCCGTACAGATGAATACGGCGTTGTTGTAAGTGTTTTTGATCTGATAAAATTCATTTTTGTATAGTTGATTAGGTGTATTTGTTTTACTTAGTTTGGTTAAATCATCAATCATCTCTATATTTTCAGATATCCAATGTGGCTTTATGAGTTGAGGTCTGAATTTAAAAATATCATTGATAATATTATGTTGTATATCTATATTTTCAAATATTTGCTTTACTTGAAGTGCTACTGTTTTTGGATATTGTTGGGAGGTCATGAATTTGTGTTCGTAGCATATTTTAGTTATTTTCTGATAATTTATATGGTCTTTATTTTTTCCTACTTTTGTTGCATAATTTAAGATTAGTAGTTGTCTTCTTATCTTAAGGGGTGGTTCGGCAGCTTCACATAATATACTATCAACTGGACTCGTTCTATAGGCCCCAATTGCAATTCTGCAGCTTTGATTATGTATACTATCTAGTCTTTTTAATGTACGATGTTTAGCTGTATTATATATAATAGATCCATAATCAATTATAGTTCTGATCAATGTTCTGTATAATCGAATTAGTATTAATCTATCTGACCCCCATTGTTTAGTAGCAATTGTTTTTATTACATTTAGTCTATTAATACATTTATTTTTTATATAATCAATATGAAAGTTCCACGATAATTTCGTATCCCAAACAAGTCCCAGATATTTTAGACGGTGTGTTCTTTCAATTGGTTCATTGTTGATTGTAAAGTTAAAAACATTTTGTTCGTTATGTTTCTTTGAAAAAATTATAAATTTAGTTTTTGTTGATGAAAATTTAGTTCCATTTCTATTTGACCATTTTTGTAAGTTTAATAGAGTTTTTTGTAGCGTATTTTGAATTAAACGGTTGTTTGAAGATCTAACATAAATTGCTATGTCATCTGCATATAAGCTAATCTTTGTCAGTTGATCAATACTATTCACAATGTCATTAATGGCTATGTTAAATAATAGCGTACTCAATACTGATCCTTGTGGGATCCCATTATTTATTGTTTTTATACTGGATGTCTTGTTATTAATTTTAACGCTTATTTTACGATCACTAAGAAAATTTTCAATATAGAGCGGTAAGTTTTGTTCGAATCCCCATATTTCTAGTTGTTTTAATATTTTCCTTCTCCAGATCGTATCATACGCCTTTTCCATGTCTAAGAAAATAGCAATAAGTTGTTCGTTACATATAAAAGCGTGTTTAATTTATGTGTCCATTATCACCAAACTGTCTAGTGTTGATCTGTTCGGATAGAAGCCATTTTGAAAATTGGTAATTAGGGCCTTCGATTCTAGACACCACATTAGTCGTCTTGCTACCATTTTCTCTAAAATTTTGCCAAGATTGTCTGTTAATGAGATGGGTCTATAATTTTCGATTAGAAATTTAGATTTTTGTGGTTTAATTACGGGTACGATTTGAGCCATTTTCCATTCTTCTGGTATGCTATGATTATTCCAAATATAGTTGTATAAGGACAGTAAATATATTTTTGCATTTTTGTGTAGGTTTTGTATCATCTTGTTGTGAATTAAATCAGGGCCTGTCGCAGTGTTTGTTTTTAAACAGCTTAGTGTGTCGTTTAATTCTTCAATTGTGAAGGGTTGATTATAGAGCTGGTTGGTACTTGTTTTTTGAAAGTTTATTGGGATATTTTCTTGTTCAACTTTGAATCTGTTAAAGTCCTCGCTATAATTTATGTTGTTTCCTATCTTTTGATAGTATTCCACAAATTTATTAGAAATAATTTCATCATCTGTTATAATATCATTGTTAATCTTAATTGCATTAATGCTTGTATAATTAAATTTGTTATCTATTTTTTTAATTTGATCCCATAGTTTTTTTTGAGGTGTATCGCTGTTGATGGTTTCTTGATACATTTTTCGTTCATGATAGACATGTTCGATGTTGATTCTTTATGTTGTAATTCGGTAGTCATTGTAAGATTACCTTCATCATTAGCATTTTCTTCAATGGTGAGTGGACAATTAATTATTTTGTGGCCTATGTTATGACATCTGAAGCATTTTTCTTGAGCAAAATCAATAAAAAATCTGTAATCGTCATCTTCATAGTTGATTAAGAAAGATGCTGGTAGTATGCTTTCTTCAGTAATGTCGGCGTAAACTTGTCGATTGAAACTCGATATGTGTCTAAATTTATCGATATTCATGCCGGCATTCATGAACGTTATGTTGGAGGCCAATTTAAGTTTTAAACCATTGATAAGAGCAGTTTCTATTTCGCTATGTGGGACAATTGGGCTGCCCCCAGATATAATAATACGTTTTGCTGTTGATATTAGTCGCCTTATTGGTATATTTTGATTGCAAACTACTATGTGGTCATATTTGTTTATTACTTCATCCACTGTTTGTTTCGAGTTAAGAAAAACACTGATACGATTGTGAGAAATTCTTTCTCTGAATAATATTTTTTCTGGTCCTATTAGATTTCCTAATACAGTAATATATTCTTTAATTGGGATCCCTGGGAATGAGGATAAAATAATTGTTTGTTCTTTCTTAGGAAAAATTGGGTTGGCCATACTGTTTTGAGATGCTATTTCTGCAAAAGTTTTTGGTTTTCCACTGCTTGTTGGTAACATGTTTTGTGCGAAGATGTTGACAGGTTTGACTGTAGTTGATGTTTTGATTTGACTGTTTTGGGTTTGTTGTTGTATTTTATTTGACATATTAGATTTAGCTTGAGGATTAGTTGATTTTTGATTAGTTGTATTTATACTATTTAAATTATCCATTTTAGTGTGAACAGTAATAATTATATTAAATATTTTAATTAATGCCCACTACTGCTTGTATTTGCAGTAGCGAGCTGTGTTTTTTTTATATCACTTGTTTATTTAAATTAATTGGTGTTTTCAAAAAATTATATAACAGATATGTGTAATAATTAAAAACACTCGCACAACAATTACACGTCTGCACTAGTCAATATCCTAATCCAATCTCCCAAATTTATTTTTCAATGACATAAACCGCCTAAATGCGATGTTAAATGAACCACCCAATCTCAAGAAGGCATCATCAGACTGAAAAGGTAATGCAACCGTATATCTATTATTTGTAATTTTAACATTTTTTTTATAAATTTTTTCGCATAAAATATCATTCAAACTAATTTTGTTTTCAGTGTTTATGCTTCCAGTGTTCTCTACTTCCCAAAATTTCTGGATAGTTACATTAATATCATTTTCCACAATTGAACTTAAATGAAAACAATTACAATAAACACTTATATTCTTTGTAACATCTCTTTTTTGATTACTGGATACAGGACCGGAAATCACAAAACCAAATTTAGTATTTTGCAAAACAAGACCCTCTGAACTCAATTTAACTGAATCATTCTTTAAGCAGCCATAAAAAATTTGCGCACCCAGTAGTAAATCTATTTCTGATGGTATATTAAATGTCTCATCAGCCATAGTTATATCTTTAGGAATTTTAATATCGTTCTGCGGTATAAAATGTTGAGGTAATCTTGATGTAATCATGTTAACAATATAAAAACTTAAACGTTTTGAGTAGCTACCATTTTTTTGATTCAACCGTTAAATTTACTGAGCGCGAAACATTAAGTTCACTTGATCCCAAACCTGTGATCTTTGAATTACAACAATAAGATTGTAGATTTAAAACATCCACAACTCTTTTAGTTACAAAATTCCCCATAGATCCTGAATCCAATAATCCTTTGACAATAATAAATTTGCCATCATTAGTGGCGATTGTTACTTGTATGGTACTCAGCAATACTTGGGACTGACCCCTCCTCAAAAACAAATTTGTATGGATGCCATTTACAATATTCTCAACATCTGTTTGCTGATTACTACTGGTTTGATTGATTTCAACTTTCGAATCATCATCCTTTGTAGAGTTTAATTGGCCTCATTTTTCATCATGCAACAAAACATTATGTTTTTTATTACAAACATTACAAGAAATACATATTATTCAAAATTCATTAAAATATAATTTTTGTTTAAAATTCATTTAATTAAATACTTTGTATTTAACAATGTTCATTAATGGCATTCGTCACTGCTTCGATGGATCGACTCACAGATTTCTGGGACATGGGAACAACCATATTTTATCCAATGGATAATTGATAGCTTCCCTGTGCGTAAAAACGTAGAGTTGCGAATACCTTCAAGAAATACAAAATTTATAGAAAAGTACTTTTACTACACTTATGTATAAAATGTAAATTAAAAACAAAATTACTTTATTTTCAACAGTTAAAGCTGATGCTCTGGTATGGGGTCGAAGATATGGCCGGATAATATTTATTAAAATATGCACATTTTCTTTATTCAATCGAAATAATTTTACAAATAATGTGTCGTTCAAATTGAACGGATTATTTCGATCTCGAAATATTCGATTTCTGTTGAGTTGTCTCCGTTCACGATTTTCTTCCAATAAAATAATATTTAAATTATTTAAAAAATTGGCCATTATTCGAAAATAACCTAAAAATAATTTTTTTTAAATAAACTTTTTTTAGGATAACTAAAAATTAAGAATACAAATACTTACATAATTATTGTAATAATCAAGTTTATATTATAAATAAAACAAAAAACTTTAATAAAATTACAAAATAATTTTAAATTAATCCAAAAATAACCGAATCGATCATCAAAAATGCTTATTTGATTTCCGTTATGATATGTGATAAACAGATTTCAACAAATATTTCTTATGGATATTTTACGGTGGTATTGTGAAATAATTTTTTCACAATACCACATTCGTTATGTGATATTATATTCAAGACTTGCAAATTTCAAAAAATGTGATATGTTTTCAAATGACGTCATAATGTGATAAAATATACCTCAGTATCTACTTGGCCTTCAGGTAGAATTGAAGTGTTTGAGTCTAGAAATAAAGACGAATGGGATAGCAGCGATGATGAACCGTTACAAAAATTGTCGAATGTACAAAATCGAAGAGACAATCTAGAACGAAGCTCAAAGATCAAACACCAGTGCAAATATTTGAAAAGATTTTTGATATGGAAGGCTTTGATATGATCGTTATGAACACAAAGTTATACGCCGCACAACGTAACAACCACAGCTTCGACGTGACTGTTGATGAAATCAAGTCGTTTTTTGGCATTCTTCTCTTGACTGAATATCACTCGCTTCCAAGAGAACGGTTATACTAGTCTCTAGATCAGGACTTTTGAAACGATTTGCTGATAAAGAAATTTCTCCAATGGCGTACAGTTCATGAACATCTCTCGGTTGATGAGTCGATGGTGAAATACTTTGGAAGCCACCCGGCCAAACAATTCATAAAAGGCAAGTCTGTGCGCTTTGGGTATAAAAACTGGATGATTGCAAGTGCTGACGGTTATTGTTACGGTATCCCTCACAGCCCCCGAGCAACTGGGGCTGTGAGGGATAATAGAACCAAAAAATGTCCACTAGTTCCTGTTAATGTTATGAAGAAGAAGAACCAAGCAGAGTTTGATTATCAGTTCAACAGAGCGAATGAAATTCTCTTTGTGCGTTGGCTTGATAACAGCGTTTGTACTATGGCAACAAATCATGACACAGTTTGTCCTCTCGGCAAGATAAAAAGATGGAGTCCTACAGATGGTAGAAAGGTAGACGTAGACATTCCCTTTGTCTTTCAAAACTCTAACAAAGGTATGGGTGGGGTAAACCAAGTTGACCAATCAGTCGCAGCATATCGTACAGCTATTCGAGGCAAAAAGTGGTGGTGGGTTCTGTTCACGTACATGCTGAATTTAGCTGTATCCAATGCTTGGCGTCTCCACATGCTAACTGTTGATGACAAAAACAACCAGCTCCAGTTTCATCGAAATATTGCACGATTTTATTTGAGGGGTGGTTGCGCTGAAAGGCCCGATGGAAGACGTCGTAAGACTTCTTCGGTGGTTCCAAGTATAAGTCATTGAACACTTCCCTCAGAAACTTGAAAGCCAGTTACGATGCGTTGTATGCCACAAGAACGCACGTTGACAATGCAAAAAATGCTTGAAAACGTTGTGTATAGAAAAGGTTGTTTTAAAAAATTTCATACTTAAGCCCACTGGCCCCATTTGAGAACGATGTTTTTTTTTAATATAAAGAAAATGTTTTATTTTAGTTTTTTTAATAAAGTGTCCTACTAGCCCCTAATTATTATTACATTAATAAAGATATTTTTCAAATTACAACACTAGTTTGTTTTTGGGTTCAAATGGGTTAATGAATTATTGCTTGTGTTATTTTCATGAACGGGAACGTGATCGTTTAGAGTCCCGGATATTACCCATCCGAGTGAGGATTCTTGAATGTACAATGATTCTTGAACTTCCCAGAACACATCAGCTCCTAAGAACATGTCGATTTACTCTGGAATTGATTATTGTGGATCCGCTAATTGTGTATTGGGAGGTAAATGAAAAACTGTTGGATCGAATCTACATGATGGCAATGTTTGATTTAATTTTGGTATGACCAAAAAAATGCAATATTATGGCGAAGTCGGTTGAACGAGACGAAATTATAACCCTAACTTCATGTTTAATATGCGATTGAACTTGGCTGATGCTAATGATTAGAACATGCGTTTTGAGTTTTCGTAAATGCAATCTTTGACATGATGATTCTGAAATGAAACTCGCTTGGGACCGGGAGTTTAACAAAGCTTTACACTCATGATCGTTTCCATAAATGTGTTTAACATTTATCAAAGTAGTTGTTAAAATGACCTTGGATGCTACCTTTTGCGAAATATTATGTGATAGTACGTTTGTATTAACCGGCTTTACTTGAAGTAACACTGAAGTGCAGTTGCGTTTACTAAGAAAATTTGAATGAGAAGTATCACCAAAATGTAAAAGCGTGTTATGTTTTTGTTTGCAGATTCTACATAAACCTGAAATTATTTGCTGTATAACTCTGTCTTAGACAATTAAGACAACCGTTGAGTTTCTTGACTAAATCATAACGATCTGAAATTTTTAATTTTAAAAACTGAGGACACGCAAATAACAGATGAGATTGCTTGCAATGAATGAATGAATTTATTAAACCAATGTTTTGATTGCTGAACATTTGTTATTGATTTTACCGATGGGGATTAAATGGGTTTGCTTTGTTCCAGGGACTCTAAAATTTGACATCTTTGTTTTAGAAATTGTAAAAGGATATCCAGTGCAAAATATCCAGTGCAAAGTAATATATGTAGTACCGAACATGGCATGCATTTGTATTGAAATATTACTATGTTCTACCAACTAAAATTTTTCCATAAAAATATATGTTATAGAGTACTAAGAGGCAAATTATTGAACAAAAAATGGTGGGTGTCGCTAACGCCTAAGTGCCAAAAAAAAATTTTCTTAAATTTAAAAATTTAAAAAAATTAGTATAATAAAGGGATATAACGTTAATTTTTTTTTTATTACTTCGCCTAAGGTGGGTACACAATATACATTAAACTCAAATAAATCGGCTCAGTAATTTCGTCAAAAAAAATTTTTTTTGAAAATTTTTGCCTGTTTGTGTATTTATAAACTATTAGCCTCGGAGGGTTGAAATTTTGCAGGAATGTATCTGGAGCTAAGAAGTATTATTTCCTATAAAAACAATCAATTTTGCGTCAAGGGCCGTTTTCCCTATCTTACCCGGCTATGCCCTTTCTAATTTAATAATAACACACCAAAAAACCCAATTATGATCTGTACTCGATCGCAGACACACTCCGACTCTGCTTAACGATCTCCCAAGAAGTCTTGCATTTCTATCGCTACATTCAAGGCTAAAATTTTTCTATAGTTTTCTTATCAATTTTGATACTGCAGTCTGTTGACTATAAAATGCATTCATATATATTATACGATATAGTTTTAGCGATTGGCGAACGTTATGCACTACCCCTTTACTGGTCGATTCGGAACACTATTAACGATGACAGCGATGAAGATTAACCCTTTGCGCTTATAAGACATGTACAGCATGACAAGGTGGTTTGTCCATTAACTCTACCATATTTAAAGGTGTTTTGTCTGTTGGATCATAAGACATGTACCACATGACAAACTGAATGTTGAACTGTAATGACTGCTCATACTTCACATTACATGAATATTTTATTTAATAACTGCAAACACATTCATTTATTAGAAAAATTGTAAATAAAATAATACAAAATCACGTTGAATTATCTTTTTAAAATTAAAAACTAATAAAAACAGCATTGAGGACGTATTTAGCGCATTTAGTATTCAACTTTGGGGAAACAAGGCTAGAACGTCAAAAGAATCCGTCAAAAAAAGAACGTCGGTCGTTGTCATGTGCTACATGTCTTACCAGCCTATTTACAACTCACTTTTTTTTTGCTTGAGTGCAAAGAGTTAAAGATACTTTTCATATGTTCAATAAAGGAAGAAGAATTAATTGTAAGAGTAAAAATAAAATATGGACACCACTGATTGTATGTTTTTATTTATTTATTTTTTTCAATATTGTTACGTTCTGCACGTAAATTATTCACTAAATTCTATCAAATTCAAAAACAAAATATATAATTTAAAAAAAAAATTATAATAAACTTAATTTGGTACGCCACTGTACATATAATTAATACTGTTCGATGAAAATAATTACGAATGAGTTAGATATTATTCATCCACGAACGAAGATTTTATAAGTTGTCGGTTTGATTTAGCGCGAAAATTTGATTATAAAACACGAGTTGATTAACCGAACTCCCTTTTTCTTATTTATCTCGTTGTGACGGTTGGAGCTGCAAACAGGTTCGTAAAAGAAATTATTTAATTATTGCATCTTTTTGTTCTGTAATTATCATTTTTATATTTAAATTTTTTATTTAAAAAAAATGTTAATTATTGCATTAGGGTAAAGTGATAAAATTTTGTTAATATTGAATTTGTGAATATTCAGCAGTGCTAATAAATTTTCTGCAAACAGGGGGACTACGTGATTTGATCAAGCAATACGTATCAATCCAGGAATTATGTGTTTTGAAAATAGTAACCAACGTCTTTAAAATTCGAACTAGCTTGTAACATGGAGCATTGATGCATAGATTTTGAATAATTGGAACTGTTATAGTGGCTTCCGCTTAGACTCTACATCTACCAACAGCCGCAATCGTTTCCGCAACTTCTGGAATAGCGAGATAAGTGTTATTTCAATTTTAATTCCACCATGTTTTCCTTTGTAAATATTTGCGATTGGTTACGTGACTACTAACTAACTTTATACTTCCATGCCCAGTGCTTTTGAACTTCCTTTGGTGTTTTGCTTGAATTTTAAGTGTTAATAATTTTGCTTAACAAATTTTGCTTTCCATAATTTGTACGTCTACCCTCTCTGTTTTTTTAATTAATTTATTTAACAAAAATTGTTATGTAATTTTCTTTCGTACAATTGAATTGTTTGTTTTTGTAATTGAAATTGACTTTCATGGCTTGCCTAAACAAAAATTATCTAAACAAATTTTCTTAAATTAAATCGAACTGACTAAAACGAAATTTGTCAATTTTGTTTCAATCTTCTCATCTAACTAATTCTCTTTTGCTAATTACTTGTTACTTTTTCTTAACTTACCATTTGTAACACATTTGTATGTCGTAGAAAACTAAACAATTCTAAATTTTTTTTTATTTGTTAAATTACGTTGGTCTAATTATCTTTTATCTTTTATTGAATTGTTTGTTGTGTTTAACCAATGTTTAATTCTGTGATATTTATACAATCGTTTAAAATTTGATTGTTTACTAATTGTTATTCTTTTCTAAAATACCTGTTAAAATTATTTAAATTCTGTGATTTTTATACAAATGTTAACTTATTATAGGCTGATTTTTATTAATGTGCTAAACTGAAATTTCTATTTTAAAATCCTGCGAATCCCTGAGAATACACAATTAAAAAAAAAACTGTAAACTGAGCTAGTTAAATAGTGTTTTGAATTTTAATTAAATTTTTATTTAAAATTTTTTTTTCCTACCTTTATCTAATAATATGTTCCACCCTTTTAACGAAAATGAAATTCAGGGGGATGAGAGAAGTGCTTGCGAGCTTGTTTTTTTTGGTAGCAGTTAGAAAGTGGTCACTCTGATATTAGTAGTTGCAAAAATCGAATGAATTTTTTTGTTCATATTTTATAAAGGGTATTTAATGTCCATTTTAAATGGAAAAAGTATATAATAAAGTACTGTACATAACAAATAATATGGATTTTGTTTCATCGTTTTATCTATAATAGTTTAAGAGAAAAAAAAGGTTTGAATAAGACCACTATTTTTTGGTATTTGGTATTATAACTCGGCGAAATTTAAAGATATTGAGAAAAAACCTATTCGTGTGGTCTACTCTTTCACTAAGCTACACAATCGCATACATATCGTTGAATTTCATTTCTTGAGCAAATTCACCTATGTTAATGGTTTTAGACCCTTTATAGCCAAAGATCTGAGGCCATTTAGTGTAACTGAGGGGAGCGGATTCAAACTTTTAGGGCAAGCACTTATTAGCGGCGTGTGTATACTGGGTCTTTACAGGAGCAATGGAAATTTATGACTCAAATTTCTCTCCCATGAATAAAGCGCGGGCTTTGGCTATCCTCCGTAAAAAATCTAGTCGGGACTCAAGGTCCAATGGATACCCGGGCAACGAATACTTGCAGAGGCGAGCGAGTGAAAATTGCATCCGTTTCCTAAAAAGGTCAGTGTACACACGGCGTCAGTATTTTCGAAGGTAAGTAAATGGTATTATTTTTATCTTTCTTGTAGTTTTTCAGTTTTTTCAAGGCTAATAAATTATCCGACAAAAACAGATATCTGAAGATATCTGCAAAAATGGAGGCAAGTACTTTGTCAGCTGAGTATTGGTTTGCAACATAGCTTACGTCAAATAAATAAATAAGCAAAAGAAAAAATAAAATATAAAAAAACTGACATTATATAAATAATTACACAACTGCATTTAGTATTAGTATTTTAAAATTTAAAAAAAAAAAAAACATAGTTGAAATCGATTCTTATGCCAAGTACAAACATAATTATAATAACTATGATGATAACCACAAATTTTAAATTTAAAAATAAATCCTTTCAAAAAAAATTTATTTTGATTTTTTTTGAAAGGATTTATTTTTAAATTTAAAATTTGTGGCTATCATCATAGTTATTATAATTATATTTGTACTTGGCATAAGAATCGATTTCAACTATTTTTTTTTTTTAAATTTTAAAATACTAATACTAAATGCAGTTGTGTAATTATTTATATAATGTCAGTTTTTTTATTTTTTATTTTTTATTTTTTCTTTTGTTTATTTATTTATTTGACGTAAGCTATGTTGCAAACCAATACTCAGCTGACAAAGTACTTGCCTCCATTTTTGCAGATATCTTCAGATATCTGTTTTTGTCGGATTTCACCTATTTTTGTTTATTTATTTATTTATTTATTTATTTTTTTGATTGATTTAATGTTAAAACATGATTTAATATTAAAACAAATAAAAATGACAATAAAAGTTTATGCACATATTTAATTTTCATTAAAAAATATTAAAACCTTAATATTTTATATTTATTGGAAAGCGCTTCATATGACGGCACCTTTTGCTATTCCTCTTAGAAATTATATTATTTAGTAATAAATAAATATGATAATTAAATTAAATTGTTTGTATTTCTTTCTAGTATTTCCCTTTGCCCAAATTTAAAAAAAAAAAAGAAAGGAAAATTGGTTATTTACTTACTAAACGCAATCTTTAATATATTAAATTTTAATATTTTTTAAAGAAAATTAAACGTGTCCGAAAATTTTTATTTTGTATTTACTTGTTTTACTTGCAAATTAATCAAGAAAAATAGAAAATTTTATGGAATTTCGTTGGCACAAAATTTGGGAAATTGTCAAAGAAACATATACAATATGCAGTGTGAACAGGTGGATTTATCTTTAAAAAATGATGCCAACCTTTGAAAGATTAAGATCTAAAACGGTATCATTAACTGTAAAAATTTACTGAACATTAGCTGTCAAGGTTTTAAACATCAAAAAAATTTTTAAAAAATTCCTAAGTTCTTGAGATTGTGGATTTATTGTTTTTTATATAAAATTTTTTGATACTATAGTATCTTATTTTTGAAGCATTACAGTAGTTTCGCTTGACTATATAATACAGAAAATATTTAACACCAGTATTCCCTCTAAGGCATGTGCTTATGCTCGAACAGAAAGTTTGAAAAATTTGTGCACAAAGATAATATATTCCCGTATGGTAATATTCAAATTAAAAAGAAATATCCGTCCGATCTTCACTGCTACAAGTTATAAATCGGTAAAATGCATTACTTCTTTCAGAAAGTCTAATTTTAAGTTTTAAAATCAATTACCTAAACAATTATTTTTTGTAATGGCGCACAAAACTACTTCAATCTTATAAAAACTATACAAACCAAAAAAATACGCACTCTGGTTGATAAAACCTCGAGGGAACATGTGTTAGAACAATAACTTTATATAGTTACATTTAGTTATATTCTATAATATTAAAATTTTATGTACATTTGATATGGATTTTTTTTATTACAATGTTTATTTACTTCCTTAAAAATTTTGTGAATGAAGAATTATTAATTTATTTTGTAAGTCGTATTAATACATTCATTAAACCAATATAACTGTTTTCATTATTTCTATGATATATATATATATATATATATATATATATATATATATATATATATATATATATATATATATATATATATATATATATATATATTAGGGTGGCGCAAAAAAACCATATATTTTTCTTTTTTTTGTCTCATAGAAAAAAAAGTTAATTTAGTTCGATTTAAGAATGCTCACAAAAAATTAGCTCGATAAAAAATTTTTTAAGGGTCCCTCAAACCTTTCTAAAATTTGAAAATGGGCCAAAAATCGATTTTTGTTTTTCATCAAATTTTTTTTCTCATCCCTGCATATGTTTGTACATTGAATAATAAAAAATTCCTCCAAATTTTAACTCAAAAAATTGATAATAAAAGGTCATTATGTCATTTTCAAGGTGATAATAAAAGGTCATTATGTCATGCCAACATTTCATTATGTCCATCCTTCTATAAAGCTAGTCCACGCAATTTGGGAGAAGGTTGAAAAAATTCTTCGTGAAATTTATATATCCCAAAAAAAAATATTGTTGTAATTATAATAATAATAATAATTAATAATAAGTTGTCAAACGTTCGGGATAGTGTCTAAATCAAAAGTCGTGAAACATATCTAATCGTTTATTAGCATTTAGGTATTACGTTTTGCTATCCATAGAAAAAAATTATAAAAGAGGAAGGTTTCATAATAAAAAAAAGTCCTATTACAACTGAAACATAAATAAACTGTAGAAATAATTGTAACTCTAAATTGTGACGTCGTTTTGAATAATAGCGAGTCCCCAGTCATTTGAATCACTGTTGAAAAATAACGATTTCCAAAGAAAAATTTGTTAATAATTAGTAACGTATTTAATGAAAATTCACAGAAATATTTAACTCCTTTAGTACTAATGCCGAGCTTAGCTCGTCATACTAATTTTCAGATAAATTCCAACTGACGAGTGTGCATCGTCTTATGTCGGCAGCTAGAGGTTGTATACTAAAAAAACGACCATATTGTAAATAAATTAAACGAAGCGTACCAAACTTGAAATCATAAAAATATTATATTTCGTATTTAGAATATTGAAATATATCGCGGTACTAAAGGAGTTAACATTAACACAAGTTTCAATAAACTGTTAAGTACCCTGTTATCATAAAGTTAGAAAATTTTTCAGCTTTTTTCGTTTAACAACAGAATATAATTGTTTTTTCAAACTTGATGACAAGAATGTTGTCCAACTTGGTTCCTATTATAACACCTACATTTTACGGGTAGTATATAAAATAAAAACGTCGAAACTATTCAACCATTTTTAACACTTTATGCTGATTTTCTTAAATTTTTTAATTTTCAAAGTTTTAAGATATAATCATCTAAAACCGCAAAACTTATCGAAATTTTTTTTTTAAATATTCTATTAAAACCTTTGTAATTACGTGATGTTTACTATTCGTTTATTATAACCCTCATAATTTCTATACCCTCGAACCTACATATGTACACTAAATTTTGCATGTACATATGTATGTACTACAGTTAGAGATCTCAATTTATTAATAAGCATCATGATAAATATTTTGTTTTTGAAGTATTTTTTCTGTTGGAAAAAGAGGATGAAAAGTTTTAAATAACCACTACAAGTAAACAAAGCTGCAACTTGGAATTTGTTTGTTCATAAATAATTTATGAATAGACAAATATAACAAGATTTTTCTAGCCAGGTACTAGATTTCTAGAAAAAATTTTAACTTTTTATGTAATTTTTTTGGGGTAGGTACTTAATAAGTATTATGTTAATTTCAATTTTAAACCATTAACACAACGTTCTTTACCTAATATGTTAATTTTTTAATAAATTTATAAATCTTTCTTAAATTTATACATCTTTCTTAAATTTATAAATCTTTCTTAAATCTTGTAGAAGTTCACCATTCATCATTAAATGAATGAGCATTAATCTACACCTAATTTTGCTTCCAAGTATTATATATCGGATATCAACTTTTATTTATTCGAAATAACTTTGAAAAAGTATACGTAATTTAATTTAACATTTTTTACTATATAATATCAAAACATAAATATTTTTACTGTTCATTGGCCATCTTTGATTATTACAGTTTAAGTCATCAACTTTTATCCACACAGAAGATGATACTGTTTCTCTTATCATATTATAAAAGTGACCTTCTAAAATACTGTTACCTTCATGAAATATCGAACTCACAGCTGTATAAATTCTATTACAAAGTGAAATTTTTGCAGTGGAAACGGATTTTAAAAAGCCTCTGCCTGTTTTTACATTAATTTTATTGTTATCTAAAAACAAATTAAAATGAAATATTATAAATGAGCCTGTAGAAACAATTGTAACTTTTCGATGAATATTACTATATTTTGTGCATTGTGGTGTGGCGATATGGCCTTATGCATTTGTATTAGAGCGCGTGAATAGTGTCGACACCTGTTATTAAATTTCATAAACTTTTCCAAATATTTTAGTTTCAAACCACTAGTGTTTGAACTTGTAGTCCTTATTTGGACTTACCGCGCCACCATCGTTTTGTTCAGTTGCGTTTATAAGGATAATTATCATGATTGAGATGGGTACGGTTTTAGCCAATGAGAGCGATGAGCACTGTTAGTAACCATATATGGAGACTTAAGAAAGTGAAGCTTAGGGTTTGATAGGAAACAACAAAGATGTCATCGCTATTATGTTTATTGAATAATAATATATAATAAATACAAAATTAAAATAATATTAATAATAACAAAAAATTATAAAGTAACAAATTAAATAATATTATGAAATTAATAAACTTTATATGAATTATTATAATTGTATTTAAATTAAAAATAAAAAGAAACAAAATTTTGTAAACAACTAAAATGACATCTAATATTTTATCAAGCAACTAAATTACTTAAAGATTTTTATATACAAAATTTTATAACGCAATTTTCTATTATATTTTAATAAATAATTTCGTTTAAATTAAAAGTGTTTTATATTCTTACGAACCCATTAAACGACCTTTGGACTAGAAATTCAATAATTAATTGTATTTTATCAGGGACAAATCAACGATCTACACAATAATACATTAATAGCTCAAAATTTACGCGCGAAACTCACATCTTAAACATATGCAGGAAGCCAAAACCGCTTCATATGGCATCCAAGGGGCAATAGAATATAAAATTATGTTGTTTTAGTGAACTTTAACAATCGGAACTTTATGTTTTGGAAAATTTTGACTTTCGTGAGTTTTGGAAAAATGGAAGATTCAACAGTGGATGTAAGAGATTTTTCATTCATTCCCCAACATCTTTTTTGTGCTACTTCATTCCCGTTAAGCATCGAAGATTCACCAGTTATGGGGACATCCAACAACACCGAGCGGATTACACCGGATGGAGTCGCCGTTGCTGTTAGTCAACAGGTTGTTCCAACTTCGAGGGTATGCCACGGAACCGTTAGTGATTTTTCGAATATTTTGTGTAAGAAAGATGACATTATTAATAACATTGTTAATACAATAGATGATTTAATTGAAAGATTTAATAGGATGCTAAAAAATTCAAATAATAGCAAAATTTTAGATAATAATAGTCAAATGTTAGATAAATTCGACCAAAGCACTAGCAACAATCGTACTCAAAATCATAACAATCTAAATTCAAATGTACAAATGATTTCCAAGAATTTTAATCAATTGCTCAATATTACAATTTCTGATGAAAACAACACTTTTTCTCATAATTCAAATGAAACTAATGTAAATACATTAAGTTCATTTTGCACGATTACAAACTTAAACAAAATTAAATAGAAGCGTAACAAATTTATTTATAATACTAAATTTAAAATTGAAAATATTAAAATGAGGAAAGGAAAAAACAGGTCTAGAAAATTAAGGTACAAAATTAGAAAAAGAAAATTTAACAAAATTTTTAAAGCAAAAATAGCAAACAATTTTAGCAAAAGAAACAGTATAACAAATAAAGAAATTAAAAGGAAGGATAAAAGGGTTAAAGTTTTTAAAAATAAAACAGAATTTACGTTAAATCATTTCAAAAATAATAATAAAGTCTTTCCAATAAATATCAACAACTATTTTATTTTTGTTAACAAAGTAACTAAATTAAAAAATTTTCCTATTGTAAATAATTTAACAATTGAATGTTTAAACTATTGTTATAAAATAATTTACAATTTTTTACTAATGAATTTACAACTATTTAATATTGTAACAGTTAATTTAGAGATTTTTCATGAAAAGCCTCGTGGCATTGGAAAATTAGAAAGTAACACAAATCCAAAGGGACCCCCTTAATATATTTCATTTTTCTTTGAAGGTCAAGGGCATTTTTATAGTGTTTAGCCTCGTTGACTTTCCCGTTTGCGAACTTTATTATTATTAATTTGAGTATTGTAGTTTTGTTTATTAAATAAGAATATTAACTTTCATTTCTGAGTTGAAGGAGATAACGATTGTTTCCTATTAAAAGTAAATTTTATTTAATATTTTATGTTTATAAAAAAATGAACTCTTTAATAAAATTGTATTCGATCAACTATAAGGAATAACCTTTTCTTTTGAAAATACTAGTTTGTATAATGTTCAAATATTTGTATTTATTTTGAGCAATGAATTAATTGAGAACTATTTTGTATTGGCACTTTTTCAATTTACATAAAAATTATATGTAATATAACACTTAAAGATAATTCTGTTGATCATTGGCAGCTTTTTTGTTTGAATATGTCGGGTGTAATTTATACAAGTATCAACTGGTACAGTTCGTTATAGCGTCATACAAGTACTATGAAATGTATTCTCAATTTCTACTATAGTATGTATACTATGAACTAAATATTAATTTTTTTTAGTTAAATTTATTATTACTAATTGACATCATTATTGTTCATATGGGTTCATCTTATTATGCATTAAACAAACATCAGGGTACGCGTGTATAGGTTCCGTGGTATATGTTTGCTTCACTTAGCGAGCGAGATATATACTTTGTACAGATTAGATTTATTGAACGTGGGCATGATTATTATATTTGCCATTATTCTTTTGTTTAAAAGGTTTAAATCAACTCGAATGTTATCATTATATTTGCCATTATTCTTTTGTTTAAAAGGTTGAAATCATCTCGAATGTTTTATATTGAAGTATTATTGTGTCTTGAGTATTGAAAAGTGGTATTTAGATTTAGCTGAATTGAAGCTGTGAGAAGTATATGATATTTAGTGGCATTCGGGTGATATGTATTTTACTTTTATTTCATGCCAGGTTTTAGTATATTTTGTCAATTAATCTGTACACGTTATGAAATTATTTTTTTTCTCTTTTCTTCGGTGTTATTTTTTGAAAGGAATGTAAACCTTAACATTTAATATGGTGTCTAACCTATGATTTTAATATGATGCCTGATAACTTAAATTCCTTAAAATCATTTTGCTAATACTGTATGTACTGGTGTGACGAAGTCTGTTACTGAGCTGTACAAGGTTTTATTAATTTCCGTATCTCTATAAATAAGTTTTGTGTGTACCAAATTTATATTACGCATATTTCATAACACGCAAATGTTGATTTACGTATGGTTTGAGTATATAAAATTTTTATGACTAACAAAATACAAATATTTTAATGAATTTATGTTTCAATTCTAATATTGATATATATTGAAAATGTGTAACTCAAAAGTTATCTAAGTTTGGATTGAATTTTCATTATGAATATAATTATTAGATTTAAGTAATTCAAAAAAAAAAAGGAAAAAGAATAAGTTTTGTATATTTGTGTGTGAATTCATTTATTTATCTAGTATAGAAAATCTATATGTATTATCTTTTATTTTATTTTTAATTTTTATTTTATTGGTGTAACACATTCAAGGACAATCTTTTCTCATAATTTGTTTCAATAACTTGTTCAAACGAGTGGTTTGATGAATTTTGTCCCAGGCCTTGTTGTGTGAGATGGACTTATGCACCATTAGTGTAGTCCATATACACAACATATAAGTGGACTATCCCTTTCTAATGCACGTGTTTTTTTTTATTTATTTAACCGACATTCCACGTGAATCTTCGTGTTGAATATATTCCACTGAAGCACATTTTATTTTATTACCTAAAATGTTTTGATGTTTTGGTACTATTAAATTTACCCTGTTTTAAGTTTCTTAACATCGCATTTTATTTTAAATTTATGATACCCAAGTATGTAAGAATAATGATTTTGTATAAATAAGTAACTCTGCTTTCAGTGTAAATTTTTTTTTTTTTGTTTATCAATCATCAACTACTACTATTCTGTTCTTGTATTACGTTTTTTATTCCTTTTAAGTATTATGATAAATATGGTTTTGCGTTGTAATATATCTGACGATTATAGTCCTTGAATGTTTTCACTAGTTTATCAAATCATATTTCATATAATTATAAATTTTTTTTTCTTTCTTTCGACAAAGTAGTCTTATTTTGTTAATTCCAATTTTGTCCACATTTTGTAAAGTTTTTATGTATTACATTTGTCTGTAAATCGATCCTATCTATATCTCAATATATGCCATCCATTTTGGTATTTATTTAGATTTAGATCTGTTTTATAATCCCATCAATTATTGATTAGTTACAACATTTATTCTGGATTTAACATATAAAGTTATTGATTCAAACAATTAACCCTTTATCGGTCGTCGATTTGCATTTGGAATCCGATTCTTAGTGAAATTTTGTGCTTCTCTTTGTTAGTTTTTTCAGTTTGAACCCAAAATGCATTTTTAATGCATTTTGAATTCAAACTTGGGCCGGGGTTATGTGGCGATATGGCCTTATGCATTCGTATTAGAGCGCGTGAATAGTGTCGACACCTGTTATTAAATTTCATAAGCTTTTCCAAATATTTTAGTTTCAAACCACTAGTGTTTGAACTTGTAGTCCTTATTTGGACTTACCGCGCCACCATCGTTTTGTTCAGTTGCGTTTATAAGGATAATTATCATGATTGAGATGGGTACGGTTTTAGCCAATGAGAGCGACGAGCACTGTTAGTAACCATATATGGAGACTTAAGAATGTGAAGCTTAGGGTTTGATAGGATGGGATCGGTTAGATATAGTTACTCTTTGTGTGAATTTGAAACAACAAAGATGTCATCGCTATTATGTTTATTGAATAATAATATATAATAAATACAAAATTAAAATAATATTAATAATAACAAAAAATTATAAAGTAACAAATTAAATAATATTATGAAATTAATAAACTTTATATGAATTATTATAATTGTATTTAAATTAAAAATAAAAAGAAACAAAATTTTGTAAACAACTAAAATGACATCTAATATTTTATCAAGCAACTAAATTACTTAAAGATTTTTATATACAAAATTTTATAACGCAATTTTCTATTATATTTTAATAAATAATTTCGTTTAAATTAAAAGTGTTTTATATTCTTACGAACCCATTAAACGACCTTTGGACTAGAAATTCAATAATTAATTGTATTTTATCAAGGACAAATCAACGATCTACACAATAATACATTAATAGCTCAAAATTTACGCGCGAAACTCACATCTTAAACATATGCAGGAAGCCAAAACCGCTTCAGTGGACAAAAACTTTTCTCATTATACCAATAAGAATATGACTTTGCGATTAACTGATCAATTGTAATTGGACGTTCTGATATAGGTAATGACAAAAAAAATACTTTCTTTTGTATAAGTATTAATATAGTTACAATCGTTACAACGATCCTTAAATTCTAAACGGTTGACAAACAGTTCCTTAATACAGTTATATTTTTCACATGAAATAGAAAACAGTAGTATAGGATCTACTTCTTTATTTTTATTAAAATATTCACTAAAATCTAATAAAAGTTCCGAATTACTTAGTACATTATTATTGTAACTATATACGTACGATAGCAATAATTTAACAAGTGCACATTCTGGTATTTTTTTAAAATTGTCCAAAATATTCAAAATAAAAATACAATTAAAAATACACTGTATTGTAGCATTCGCATAACTAGATATACCGCTATAATTTTTACACTGCATAATTTCAATTTTTTATTATCAGTATTTTCCTTGTTATCTAATATATCATATTCATTTACTGCCCATTTGATATCAGGTACTTTCATATGACATTTTTCATTTATCTCAATTTGAGGCAACCCAGGTTTATATTTTTCCCGTAACCTATTATATTCTTCAATAGCTATTTTACTAGCTTTAATTTTTGAAGGATCAAAATTAATTAAATGAAGACCTTCTAATGACGTTATGCGAGAAAATGCAACATAAGTTTGTCCAGAAATAAAAATAGAATTACCTGCATCTATAACAGCATTTTTTAAACTTAACCTTTGACTTTTATGAATTGTCATACCATAACTCAAGCATATAGAGAACTGTTTTCGAACTACAAAAGCATTATTCATTACTTGAAATTTAGCATTAACTCGTTCAATAGTATATTCTGCACCAGTACAAGTTTGAACAGTTATAGATTCAATATCTTCACTATGATTAATAGACTCATTTATTGATACAATTCGCCCAATTGTTCCATTAACAAGTCCTAAAGTAACATCAATATTACGTCTGATCATAATTTTTGCACCGACTTTAATAACTTTTGCAAGTCCTGCGGTTTTCGACTCATCATTTTCTAATGCTTTTAATACTTTTAATGTTTTATTTACTAAATTTTTTGCACAATCTGTAGTGTCTTGGGCGACAAGCAATATCTCTTTATTTAAAATTTGATCCAACATAACAGAATTGAGTATGTCACATTGTTTACGTGTAGCCAACAAACAAACAGTATCATCAGATAATTTGTTAATGTAATTGCATACTTCAATAAGTCGATTATTTAAATCCAGTTCTGTATTAGTTAGAACAAATTTACGCTTTTCTAATAGCTTAATGTCATCAGATGTAATTGCACCAATACGCAACCGAGACAGTAAATTACTATATTCATAATCTGATTTTTGTCTCATGTTAATTGTTAATTCATCATAACTAAATAAATTATGCCATAAATTAAAACTTCCCATTGAACCCATGAGCTTTTCAATTTTAGTTAATGCTAATTGTATAAATACAGGCTCACCTCTAACAGGTGGTAATTGAAGTAAATCTCCAAAAACAAAAATATGTAATCCACCAAACCAACCATTTTCTTTATTCATACTATCAAAAATTTCACATAACCAAAAGTGAATATACATTAAAACAACATTAGAAACCATCGAAATTTCGTCTATAATAATTAATACAACATTCTGAAAATCGGAACGTAATATCTGTAGCGCATCATCTGATAACTGATAGTATTCGCAGGAATGGCCATGTTCAACTGGTAGTTGAAATGCTCGATAAACTGTTACATCATTTACATTAAAAGCAGCAATTCCCGTAGGAGCAGATATAACGACTCTTTTCTTCATATGATTTTCCACTCAATATTTTATAGTATCAATTAAAAAACTCTTACCTGTACCACCAGCACCGCTAACATACAAACGTAAAATTTCTTCTTTTGATTGCAGAAAATTTTTAACTCTCTCAAATACTCGTAACTGATCCACATTTAAACAAGATACCATATTCTGAAAATTAATGTTTGAACTTACCTCATTATTACTATTATAATTATTTACTTTTTTGTTCTGCATATATTCTTCCGATAACATAGGTTCAATTAATACTGGACTAGTATTTACAGTATTTATTAAATTTTGATTTTTATGCGTATTCTTGTCTTCTATAGGATCATTTACAATTTTAGAATTTATTTTATCAGCGAGCTGTGAATTTTGATCTTCTCGCATTTGTATATTAACTTGTTGCTTCATAACTTCTATTGCTTTTTGGAACTCGGAACACTTTTCATGATATTTTGCAGCTTCTTCAAGTTGATGTATATTAGTTATAAACGATTCTATGTAAGTGTTGCAACCATTTTTCAATTCTTCAATTTTCCTCCATGGCTGATATAATAAAAGTAATGAAAAAAAATATTTTTCAGGTTCAGTTTCAACATTAAATTTATAATGATTAATTAAATATCCATTACGGCGTTTTTTTAAATATAATGATTCCGCAATTTCATATATTTCAGTATTTTTCTCGCTTACTGGTTTCTTTTTAACAACATCATACCATGTAGCAAATTTAAATAATGATAAATTTTCTAATTGTTTAGGGCGATTTGGATAATAATCGTCAATAATAGACGGATAATAAATATCAGTAGAATCCACTTGTAAGTTTTTTTTATATCTTTATACTTCTTTACAGTTTTATCCCGTACAAGTGATACATTTAACCATTTTATACTTGTATCAGGATCAGTACCATATAAAGAGTTGCCCAATAAAACATCTGCAGCTTCAAGAGCACCAACTTCTCGATGACTTAATGTTCGCATACCAATATTCCATAATTTAGTATATAACGATTTGGTAGAATTAATATCATTGACTATTTCAAGTGAATTGGTCGACTCTGGTTTACAAGTATATTTCACACAATAATTTGATATTACCGCTGAACTTTGGATTATAGTCGTTTACGTTAATTTCATCTGAGCTACGTGGGATGTCATACAGACGACTTTTCGTTTTTAAATTTCTTCGACCGGCAATCGATTCCGCTGTGTCACCTAGATAAAAATGTTCAGTTACTGGTCGCGGAAATCCAAATCTGCATCCTGTTTTAACTGAACCATTTTTTTGTTTTTTAGTTCTTAAACAATAACTGTTATGATCATGCTTTTGATACATATTGACTTTTCTATAAAGTTCTGGAGAAATATTTTTATTTGGTAGAGTACAAGTTACAAATTGTAATATAAAGTTTGCTACTTCCTCATTTGTATTAATACCTAAAATAGGGGCATCTTTTACCCAAAACAAGCAATGGAAATGTTGAACTCCTCTACCCTGATATTCACGGCGGCAAAAATAGTGTATGATTTCACCAAGAGGGTTATCCGATGATAAAATAAATTGAAGCACAGCGTTAAATTTATTATCAATGAACCGTGATACCGAAACCGGATCTGATGCTATTATTTCAGTGTCCGACAATTTATCAAAATGTGGAGAATTAACCTGACGAATATATTGTGTAAGATCACCCCAATTATATTCTGCAGGGGACAGTGTAATAAACCACACTGGAGGTCCGTAATAAAATTGCATACACCTTAAATTATTTTTTGGACGACTCCAGAATTGAGAGGTATTATGAATATTTTCAAAAATTGTAGTTAATTTCCCTTCTAACTGATTACTTTCAACATGTTTTAAATATTCACCAACTGTATAACGTTTTTTTGAATTTATAGTATGTAATAAATGATATTATGCCACTATTTAATTGACGATAATGACACTGCGTTATTAAGTAAAATATATATTCAAACGAAATCGAGGATCGACGGACATTAATCGTACTTTTGCAAATTCAAAGTCAGAGAGAGGATACATCCGATCACTTTCATCTTGATCATTACATCCAAAAGGATATAAGTCTGGAAAACATAATAAATCTAGTGTAGCAAGCCGATTGTTTAAAGGAATTTCTCGAATTTTTTTCATTTGATATAATGATGTTGAATCCTGATTTATTCATTGATTATACATAGGACAAATAGTATATTGTTCCTGATACTTTTTTAAATCAATAATTTGTGTTAAAGATGGCGATTTCAAAATTTTATTTTCGATATTTTGTGTATTGATTTCCTTATTGTAGCAAACATCCGTCTCACAATTATCACATTGAATTTTCATTGAATATTCATCCTCATTTTCTTTATTTTTTACATTTTCAGTTTCTTCTTTTGAACATTCTAAAAATATTTTATGCTCAACATCTAAAGACAAATATTGGTAGAGATCTTCATGAGATTCAGGCAGTTTGATATTTGCATACAAAGGGTTATGAATTTTTAACCATTTTATGGCATTAAATACATACTTCATATTTACTAAATTTTGCCATACTTTTTTCCCGTCTGAAGGAACTCCGTTAATTAAAATATATAATTCATGATTTTCATTTAATGGTGCTGTAGTTGAACAAACCTTTTGTAAAGTTTCTTCAGTTGGCAATGGTAAATGGAATGTAATTCCTTTCAGTTTTTGTACTTTCATTCGATTCGGCAATGACTTTTTTGAAACTGTACCCATCTTCTGCACAACCTGAAATGCTTTAGCTCTTTGAATAAGAATTTTTTCATAGTCGTTTAATATAGATATTTCTTTAGGAATATCACCAGCCTGTAAATGGTTCAAAATGCAAGCTGATGGACAACGATTATTGCGGTATCTAGCCAAGCAATACTTGCATATAAAGTTTACGTAAGGACTAGGATTTGTCTCAAAATATTTTAGCAATTCTTTAAACAAGATATTTTCGGTTAATGGTTTTTTTAATTTATTGAGATCTTGAACATTACGTTCACGGCATAATTTTCGGCAAGAGATGCATACAAATCGAGGCGTATCTAAAGATCGTTCTGTAAAAGCAGTGAAAGCTTTCTGATATTTATTACGAATTTCATTTTCGTCTAAACATATTCGTATCTTGTATAAAGAGCTTACTTTTTTAATCATATTTTCGTAAATTTTAAATAATGCATTATAATCAGCTGTCTCTAATGCATTATCTAATTCAGATAAACTTTCAAAAAATCGTTTCAACCTATAAACCGATCCTTTAATATTTCTTACAGAATGAAAATGTGGTGATAATATTTCAACACAAATTAATAACCATTCACAAGGTTCATTTAATGTATAACAACTTGGTAAATGACCTAATTTGTTATAAAAACATTTTTTTTTAAAAATTAAATTAAGAATTTTTAAAATATTGTTGAATTTTAATAAATGTATCTTTTCAAGAAACATGACGTACCTTTTTATTACATCACCAATAAATTTATTGTGATTTTCAATAATTGTACGTTTAATTCCATTGTCATTATTATAATTATTCTTTTTATTATGAATATAGAACATTTTGCAATTATAATTACATGACCATTGAATTGTTAGACCTTTATTTTCTTTAAGTGGTAATATATTCATTGCTTTACCATCAGAATTCATACTTATTTTAAATTCACTACCATTTTCAAAATTTTGTAAATCAAGAAAGTAATTTTTTTCATCGAATTTTTCTCTTTTTGGTGACATTTCTGATGATATAAATGAATTTTCTAAATTCATAAAAGAATAAGTTGTATCATAAAAATACGATTCTGTTTTATTTGTATGAAGCGATTTACTGCACAGATTCTTTAATTGTTCTTCTATATTTTTAGAATGTCGAAATTTCTCCAACAAATACCTTGCTTTTTCTCGTAAATGTTTAAATAAATTTTTAATTTTAAAGACATAAATATTTCTTTTTGTAAAACACCAGGCAAAAATTTTTTCAGATAACATATGACTTTCCACATCACCAATGCAATTAGCTGTCAATAAATTATTATTTTTAATAACTTTTTGTAATTTTGCAATATAAATATCTTTACATAATGTTAAAGGAATATTTCTGGATTTAAACAGAAAATTTTTACAACTGTCGTCTAATATATTTATCTGAGAATTTTCTGTTACATCATTAGTTATTATATTTTTTTTGATACTCTGTAATTTTTGTACAATCATTATTTCTCGAATATTTACAATTTTTTTCACCATCTATTAAATTTTGATTAATTTCAGCTATATTAAGTTTTCTTTTTCTATTTATATTATTATAATGCTCATCTTCTAGTATTGATTCAAAAGCAACTTTTGAAAATGTATCAATATTATCTTCAACAATTTTAACGTTATCTTTTAAATTACAATGCTTTAAAGAATCATTATTATTAAATTTAAAACATTTTTTACGCTTTTGACGAGCTATCCGTTCGTTCTTTTTTAGTGTCTCCAATGATGATAATTTTAATGTTTTATTATTTAGATCTACAGCAGGCAAGTGAGTTATGCTCTCATGGTTGAACATATTTAATAAATGTTTTCGCATTAAGGACTGATCATACATTAAACATTCTGGTTTTTGATTAAAAAGAATAGATGTTTCAAAAGCAATAGCAAATACACCACAATCAAGACTATTCTTTTGCTGTTGAACATTTAAAAATTTGACTGATTTCCCTTGCTTAAAGTAAAAGGGATACAAATATTGTAAATACAGTTTCTGTTCCTGATTTAACGTTTTGCTATTTAATGAATCATATACATGGATATGTTGAGCATCATAATAGGTACAAATCCAATGTTCGTTGGAACTACTATATAATATTTGAATATGTTTTTCCCATGGTTTAACTGGAATAATTCTTTCTGGTCTTTGAACAAGCAGTGTATCTCTATGAGCAAAATCGGAATATTTTTGCAAAAGCAATCCGAACTGGTACATGTGCAAATCGGTCAACTTTTCACCTCGTTCAACAATACTAATCTGAATATCATTCAACACAGGAATATTAACAGAAAGTTTCCTTTTCCTATTTTTTCGTTTTTCAGTTAATTGATCTGATTGGCAATTTATATTTTTATTTTCTATTTCAGCATTTACACTTACTGTACAATAATCTGCCTGTTTCTTTACTGTGCAAAACATTTGTATCTGTAACATTTTTTATATGTTGATCAGAATTTAATAATATACCCAAACCATTATTATTACTACAATTATTCGTATTTTGCTTAATTATACTAATGCTAGGAAATTCTAAAAGAGTTTCTGTATCAAACATTTCTATTAGATGTGTTCGCATCGAACGAATATCATATCTTAAATTTTGTGGTAATTTTCCAAACGCTAAACTTACTGAAAAGGTTATTGCAAACACACCGCAATCGTAACTATTATCTTGGAGTTGTACTTCTGGAAACTTTACCCCCTTTTGTTCAATAGGAAAATAAGGATAAAGTTGTCTTAAATATAACTCGTAATGATGGTGAAGAGATTTAGAATTTAAGGAATCATAAATGTAAATTGATTCTGTGTCATAATAAGAGCAAATCCAATGACCACCTTGTATTAAACATGCGTTGTTATCATAGAACTCATTTTTAAATTTGTGTAAAATTTAAATATGAGGTTTATGTTGCGGAATGGGTTCAACTACACCGGGTAATTGAAATTTCCAAGATGGCCGGAATTCATAATTAAATTTATTATGTAGCAATTCCGCTACTAAATCAATATGGTCATCTTCTAACCAATCATTATTTAAAATCGTATCTCGTAATCTTCTACTAAATTTTACCATATTTTCAATTAAAAAAGTTAGCAAGTTATTTTAAATGTGCAGTCGTAACGCACACTATAATGCTTTTTAAAATACGTAATAACGCTCAAATAACTTATAAACTAAAACTTTTTTATTTACCTAAACAGTCACCAAACGCTAACAAACTTAAGTTCGTTAAAATACGAAGGTTGAGTGAAAATTTCTCAAATAATTTATTAGTTTAATGTTTTTATAAAGTAGTCGCTAAAAAGCTGTTCAAATTAAGGTTATAAATAAATACGTAAACGCAATTCGTACTTTTGAATATAAATTTAGTCAAAATGCGCTGTTAAAATGTCTGATATCATTTACTAACTCTAAATCTTTCGTATGATAAAAAAACCCGACAATAAAGCTACTTAAAATGCGCAATCGCAATGCACACTATAAGCTTTTCCAGATACGTTATAACACTCAAATAATTTAAAAATTGTATAACTTTTATAAATTTTAGTCGCCAAAAGCTGATAAACTTAAGCTCTTTAAAATTCAGAGACTAAATTTAAATTTCTCAAATAATTTATTAACTCTGGTTTTTATAAAATAGTCGTTAAAAGAACCTCCAAATTAAGATACAAAATACATAGGCGCAATTCGCACTTTTGAATATAAATTTCTTCAAAATGTGGTTGCAATGCCTGAAATAATTTACTAGTTTAACCTTAAGCTTCCAAAAATGCGCAGTCACAATGCACACTATAAGCTCTTCCAGACGTAACAGCACTCAAATAATTTACAAACTGGAAAATATTTATAAACTTAAGTCGCTAAACTGAATTCTCAATGTGTACTTTTTTTTTAATTAAAATAAAATAAAATAAATACATACCAAAATAGAAACTGAAACTGAAAGATTAAATGAAAATGGCAAATAAAAACAATCACTTTAATTAAAATAATGAATGATTTAAAAAATGAAATTAAAGTTAAAATTAAAATAATAAATGATTTAAAAAATAAAATAAAAATAAAAATAAATTAGGGAACAAATTATAAAAACAAGAAAAAGACGCAATAGAATACACATATGTAACAAATAAATAAATAAATACAACAAAAAGTAAACAAAAAAGTTTCAATAATTAAACAAAAAGATCAAATATTAATCAAATTTTGAATAATTAAATTAAATAACAATTTAATAAAGTTTTCCTTACACTTGTCAAACTACAAATAACATATAGATAATATGGATAATATACAACTAGATAATATATATGATATCTGGTTTCTACCCAAAGAGAATATCTCTTTATTTAAATAAATAAAATACATCTACCATAGAGGACTAGAGATAATATACGTATCGCTATACTACTGGAACCAGTGTAACAACTTGAGATAGGAAATATGTTGTATACATGCACGGTGTTTACTTTGTATTTGTGCCGTAAGCTCTGTTAGTGTTAGTGATCGGAGGTGGTGATGGCAGTCACGTGACCCTGGTTCGCATACATGTGTGTGGTACCACAACGCTATGCGTGGGGATTCTACAATGCTAACAACAATCAAATCCATTGTTGTTTGACTGACCTATACTCAGCGACTGCTACTGAGAAAGTAACTACAGGTAGCCTTAGATGCACATAAATGCCCATAAGTGATTGCAGAAAAGAGATAGTTGTATTCATTCTGTTGTTCCATAGAACATAAGAAGGAATACAACTATCTCTTTTCTGCAATCACTTATGGGCAAGTATGTGCATTTTACAGAACTGTGTTGGCATTCACTTAGTAGCTATCAATGGGTGTATTTCAATTATTGTAATATTGTTGCCGTTGTGTTGACGATGTACGTACCGCATACATATTATGTATTTTTTTAGTATATGCGTATGCAAGACACTCATACACGCAACCATGTATCGCACTACCACACACAACTCCGGGTGCACATATATAACATAGTTGTGGGATATTCTCTGTCCTTTGGCGTTACGCTAGTTTCAGTAGTATAGAAATACTACCGTACGTTCTGTATTCTGTGTGTTGTTCTGTGACATCTACCACTAATGATAATACTGGTGTATTTTATCTATATCTACGCTTCCTACCATATGTAGGTATTACTTTGACTTGTCTGCCAGGCCATTCATAACATTGGGCGTTCGAAGCAAATCTTGCTGGCGTTCCAGACGAACATTTTGTTAGCCTAACGTTAGCTAACGGAACTTCTACCGTTACAAACCAGAGGGCTCTGATTCAAAAATTAATGTACGTTAAATATTTTTTCACGGTATAAATACTTAATTTCTGAAGTACAGCCACATTTAAAAATTATGGAACAAAAATAATCAGTCACCATGTTAGAAATTGTTGTTTAATATACTCCTCAAAACAAAATAAGGGCCACTTGAAAGTTTGTATTTTAAAACTGATTTATGTCGATCCACGTCAAAATAACTTTTCTAAATGACTGTTGTTATGATATTAAGTGGTTGAGTAAATCATAACAGTTAGATTTAAGTGATATTATTGTTGAGGGGAAGATTTAAACGTTCTTTTGTCTCGCACAGCGTCAAGTGGTTAGTTTTACTTATTTTTTTGAATTTGATTTTAAATCAGTTTGCGCTAGAGTATTGATTGCTGAGGTTGTTTTTTGAAGTTTGGCGTGTTATTCAATCATTTATTTTTACAATGCCGAGAATTCGACACCATATGGACGAAGCTACGGCTACCAGAGCCGTAACGATGATTGAGGGTGGTCAATCTCAACGTTCCGTGGCTCTGCAGTTGGGTTGTTCACGAAGGGCTTTTCAAAATGTTTGGAATCGGTATCAGCAGACCGGTAGTGTAACCTGGCGCCGTGGCTCAGGAAGAGTTCGTGCTACCACTGCCCGTGAAGACCATTACATTCGACTGTGTGCACGACGTGAGCCGACTGTTACCGCAGGTACTCTGCAAAATCGCTTACATCGATCTACTGGTACTGTTGTCAGTAATCAGACCATACGAAATCGTTTGCATGAAGACCAACAACGTTCAAAAAGACCAGTAATCCGTACCAAACTGATCGGAGCGCATCGTGCAAACCGTTTAAGATTTGCACGTGAAAACCTTGAATGGGACTTGGAGGAATGGCGTCACGTACTCTTCACGGATGAGTGCAAGGTGAAGTTTTTTAGTGATGATCGAGATGTAAGAGTGTGGAGAAAAAGTGGGGAAAGGTTTTCTGATCGTCACATTCATGAACGCGACAGATTTGGCGGTCCTAATGTCATGGTCTGGGGTGGAATTAGTTTGCAAGGCAAAACTGAGCTTGTTTTCCTGAACGAGGGTACTGTAACGGCTCAAAGTTACATCGAACAGGTTGTCAGATCCCATGTGATCCGCTTTGCACAACGAGCGGCCGACGGATTTATCCTGATGCAGGATAATGCCCGAGCGCATACCGCTCGAGCGACAACTGTCCTTAGGGAGGCTAATATACAGGTTTTACCGTGGCCTGCAAATAGCCCTGGCTTGAACCCAATAGAACATCTTTGGGATCAATTAAAACGGCGAGTCAGAGCAGCCGGAGAGGATGTGCACACCCAACAACAACTGATTGATGTCTTTAGAAGATGTTGGGAGGAGATTCCTGATGAAACCGTTAGGCATCTTATTGAAAGCATGCCGAGGAGGCTTCAAGAATGTTTTTTAAAAAGGAGGTGGGGCATACTCGATATTAAATCACCGAAAAGTTGCATAATGTGTGCTTTTACTCAAAGCGTGAACGTTTGTTGATGACTGTAAAAATGACTATAAAAATGATAAAATCCTAAAAAAATGTAATTATGGATTAATTTTTTATTTAATCTTATTAAAATTAATTTTATTTAGTAAAAAATTAGTTCCTTAACTAAATGCAAGCATACCTTATACTGTAACTTATATAAAAATAAACTTATGCAGCAAAACATGAGTGGCCCTTATTTTGTTTTGAGTAGTATATATAATGTATATTAATTTTTTGAATGCGTGCTCTCTGGTTTGTAACGGTGAGAGGTCAGTTAGCTAACGTTAGGGTAACAAAATTTTCGTCTGGAACGCCAGCCTTGTTACCCTAATATAACGTAACGAGCTTGCACCGTTTCAAAGCAGAGCACTCTGATCCAAAACAATTAACATGCATTAGCTATTAAAACAAAAATTTCTAACTTAATGACTGCTTGTTTTTAACCGACTTCAAAAACGAGGAGGTTCTCAATTCAATCCGTATGTTTTTTTGTTTTGTTTTTTATGTATGTACAACGATTTCTCCCACATTTCGGGCCCAATTTCCGCCATTCTTTTTTTCGTTAGTAGATACAGTTTTCCAGGTGGTTCCATAAACGGGCTCACTCTGGGCTCACCACTAGTTACAATTTTCTACACTTCCAGAAATGCATTAATACACGAATGTTTTAATTCACTGTAAATCAATTTTGTAGTTTATTACAATATGTATGTTTAAGAAAGAAAATATATATATATATATATATATATATATATATATATATATATATATATATATATATATATATATATATATATATATATATATATATATATATATATATATATATATATATATATATATATATACAAACAAATGTGAATTTTATTTACATATCTATACAATTTATTAAAAATATATATAACTACAATATTACAATACAAAAAATACAATACAATTGAAAAAAAAGTATATATAAAAGTTATCAAAAATTATTTATATAATTTATTATTTAAAATTTTAATTTCCAATTCATGTTTTTCTTGCATGCACTGCATTTTATATTTTTTTTTTTTTTAAGTATTCGATTCTTAAATTGTGTTCTTGTATTGAAAATTCCTTGTTTAGTTGAACTAAATCTCGTTTTTCTTCGGCTAACTTATGCCATTTATCGTTAACACCTACGTTTAAGATTTTTTCTAAAAAAAAATATATATTCATATATACCTACGTATAGATATAAATATTGTGTGATACGAAATTGTAAAAATAATTACTTTTGGTCGATTTATTTGTTATCAACGGCGATGAGGGTGGTCTTTTTAACATTTTTGGTGTGTAATTACTCCAATCTTTTGATGTGGACGTTTCAGCTGTTATATATTCCGTGGAGGCGCCGCTTTCAACCATTACAACCGAATCCATAGGGCCACTATACGAGTTTTCATCCGAGTCTAAATTTAAAAAAGGAAAAAAAAATAAATAACAGATTATGTCAAATAATTGGCAGTAACGTATAAAAAAAAAAATTAATCTGATTTTCTTTCCTACTTGTGTCTGTTTCAATAATTTCAAACACCTCTTCAAATGATCATCATTATAATTGGATGGTAATCCATACAATTGACTCGAATCTAATAACTCCACAACTCTTTCTTCTGTTGATGATAAAATTATATTATTTTCTTTGCCTCCCCCTATAACAAAAAAAAAAAAAAAAAAAAACAGTTAAAATAATTTCTAAAATACATTTTTTTTATTATTAGGTATAAAAAATATGAACTAACTAACCTGTTCCTTTTATATAAGTTTTATTATCAGCAATTTTCTTTTTGGCAGTTTTTTTTAATATTTTCATATTTCTTTTTTAAAACTATATAACTATGATAAATGTAGCCGCTTAATATGTTAAATTCTTGCTCTATTAATTTCCACGTATTTAGATATTTTCCTTGTTACTTGACTATTAGTTTCTTTCGATTCAATTATACTTTTATGTTTTTCTACTAAACCAATTAAATATTCAATTTCATTACTTGTAAAATTTACAGATCTTTTTTTTTTCATTTGTATCGTTCATTTTTTCAAATTTTATTAATTAAAATAATTTTTTTCTTTATAGTTAGCGTTATTTTTCTTTATAGGTTACGTTTGTATACACGGCAATTCTCTCAAAACGACCTCAACCATAGAGAAGATAAATCTCCTTGTCATATCGTAATTATATATTTTCTATAATCTTAACTAAATAATGGCTCATACACAATCAATGAAATAAGGAATAAGAAATAAGGAATAAAAAGTATGCCATCTAGTGACGTTGAATGGAACTTTAATGAAATAAGAAATAAGGAATATGCCATCTAGTGACGTTGAATGAAACTTTAAATTAACTGCTCATAAGTATATGTATTTAAGTATTTTTCTACATCAAAATTCATGAAAAAGTAACGTTCGTGATGACTTTTTTGTCACATTTATATCTATGAGCAGTTACGTTAAAGTTCCATTCGTCACTAAATGGCATACTCCTTATTTCTTATTTCTTATTCCTTGTTTCTTATTTCTTATTTCATTAAAGTTCCATTGAACGTCACTAGATGGCATACTTCATATTCCTTCAAGCACATCCGATCGCAACTTTTCATTCGACGCCCCGCCTGACTTCAAAATTCGTTCTATTAATTATTTTTTACTTTTTTGGAGTCGGTTTTTTAAAAGAGCTTTTATTATTCCATTCCTTTTATAAGCTAAATACAATGCTAGCAATATTGATATAATACATATACGCAAATATGTAAGCAGAAAAGGTAAATGTAGATGACTATTAAGGAAAATTTTAAACTTAGATACAAGTATGAGATACATGTCAAATTGGCAAGTTAAATTGACATGTCACGATACATTTGGTCAGGCAAAGCACAGACAAAGTAGATGAAATTAGGGGTGTCTTTGACAATTCCTGATACATTTGTATAAGATTTTTTTTGCATATACTTTGACTTGTCAAGATAAACGCCCAACAAAATTTTAAAAAAATTTTTGTTAATTTTTCAGGTTATTATTGTTACTTAACAGATTTCAACAACTAAAAAAATATAAAGTACACATATTTAGTATTTTTAAGAGAAAATAGGTAGTAGCTATAATTAATACTCTATTTTTAAATATTTTTTTTTTTTAATTATTTCGTGTAATGTATAATGTGACCTAAATGTGTGATCTTTTAAAAATAAATTTACATCTATTTGTCTTTTCAAATGAAGTAATTTATGTTTATATACGTACAGTAATATTGATTATATTATAGGAAACATGTCGGAAATAGAATAAAATAAAAACATTATTACTAATTGATAAATTTAGAAATAGTAATGTGTAGGATATTAGGACAAAAAAACATAAGGACATTAATATTAGAAATGATATTTATGCTCAAATGTTACCGTCTTAGATTTCTTTTACGTGATTTAGTTAAAACTAATAATACAAAGGTGGATAAATATGAAAACCCTCCTCCAGTAAACATTTTGTCTAATGAAAAGATTTTAGTTAACCAAAAAAAAAGAAAAAAAAAAAAAATATTACGGAAAAATTGAATTAAAATTATATGTAAATATCTTATTAGTATATATGTAGAAGTATTTTTATTGATTATTTCATGGTTTTAACGATCAAACTTTTTTCAAGTAATTTCATCACTTTTAAAACCTTTCAAATTTCTTCTTTGGCGCTTTAACTTGTATATACTTAAATGTAAATGCTCAATAAAAATATACATTTTGCATGTCAATTTGCATTCCAATTTAACATGTATCTCATACTTGTATCTTAAGTGTAAACTTACCTTTATCATTGTAAAAGCGGTAAATTCCAGATGATACGAATTCATTCAACTGATACGCATTAAATCTATACGCATGCGTAAAATGTTTTCGTTTTAAACGAAAATTCATTTTGTATTTAATTATTATTATTAAGATAAAAATGGCCACCAGCAAAATAGATGGTAAGTACATTTTAATTTTATTTATTTCAATAAAAATTTATTAAAATTTTTCAAGATGTATTACTTACTTTTAACAGACATGCTCTTAAAATAGTCATTTAAAAACTGTTAGATAATTTACATTTTACTGAAATATTTTTCGATTGTATATTCTTTTTAATTTAATGCTCAAAACAACAAAAAAATATGTATAATAATTACAGAAAAAACCTCAAGCGAGGAAGGCGATCTACTCGCCGAAGCCAATAAAATCGAGCGGGAGGTTGGAAGTAGCCAGATTCGAGCCAATAAAATTGAGCAGGAGGTTGGAGGTAGCCAGATTCGGCTACAAATGACGGAAGAAACAGAACCTGGCCCCGACAAAGTTACAATGGAAGTTGATGAAGTTGGTCCAGGAAACAGCCTCCCTGGACCAACAAAGGAACCAGCCAAAAAAAGGTATTATTTAAAATTTACTTTTCTTAAGACCAAGATATTGAAAATCTTTGCGCCGCTAATATTGGCGACGCAAAGATTGTCACTTGCGCCTCTGGTGGTAAAATTAGAACAGAGCATCAAGTAAAAATAAACATATATGATTAATGGGTGATCGAAAATCTAGTAATCTGTACATAATTTGTGTAATTCCTATTTCAATCGACAATTAAACGTATACACAAATTTTTACTTGATACAGCTTCTAATTAAAAAAACCAAGAGCGCTCGCGTAATTTTTTTGCGTTGCCAATAGTTTTAAAAATTAGGTTACATACCTAACATCAATTTTGCTGCTCTTACTCTGGTTAAAAATTACCGACATGTTGTGTTTTATTTATACTTGACATCCGTGCATTTAATCTATTTGACATGCAATATTTTATTATTTTTAGTTACAAAAAGAGGTACAAATGCAGGTCGCTAACGAAGAAATCGAGCTGCTCGTTTTGCAGCTCGTCGAAGAGCTGCCAACAGCTGCAGCAGTCATCAACAAGGAATGGTCCGGGGAAATAATTTCCCTCGAAGGGGAAATTATTTCCCTCGGAGGGGAAATTATTTCCCTCGGAGGGGAAATTATTTCTCCGGAAGAGGGAATTATTCCTCAGGTCCCTCCCAATCAGGTCCCTACATTAGGGCCAACAATATCTACATTACCTATAGGTACTAAATAATTCCCACATTGGGCCGATTAGTACCGGCGTAAACCCAAGCCGGTTGCGCCCATTTTGAATCATTTTGTGCTTGAAAAGAATCAAATTTGGCTTCCCTTTGATATGTTTGTATATCCTTGTTTCACTTTCCATGTTTTAGCGAAAAGGGTGAGGGTATGCATACGATGTATACTGAACGCTAATACTTGACCCTTCTCTCTAGAACATGGAAAGTGAGGCAAAAATATACAAACATATCAAAAGCAAGCCAAATGTGCTTCAAAACAAACAGATTAATTGATTTAAAATGAGCGCAAGCGGCTTGAGCTTACGCCGGTACGAATCGGCCCATTGTTTTTTATTTAGTTTCTTATATCAGTGAATATAGACGTACGTAGAAAACGCAACCTGTGTTAATTTTTTGCACAATTTCAGACTGAGGCGAGATGTAGTTCACAGAGGCAACTACTATGTGGCACTACGAGCATTTTGCTAGTCAGGACATGCTTTTTGATAATCCGCCATTTTCCATCAAAGTTCCGTCAAAAATAGATTGGAAATAAATTAAATATTTTTAAAAATATCATGTAATTTAACTTAGAAAGAATATTTAAATTTAAAACTTTTTAACTTATAAATTATTAAGACTCAATTTACTCAAACATATGGTAATTATTTCTACATTCTTTGATGAAAAATGGCTGACATGTCCGGAGTATGTTTTAGTATAGGGACTGAACATAAATTCATAGTGTTTTGCCATCTAGACGTTGTTTTTTACACTATATTTTTTGGGCAGACAAATCCCATATGAATGCTTGTTCTACTTACGTCTCTGTTCCTTGCTTATATTTAATAAAAAAAATTTAATTACATAATAAAAATTAAAAATACAAATATAATTCAATTTAATATATATATATATATATATATATATATATATATATATATATATATATATATATATATATATATATATATATATATATCAATATATGTATATATATTTATATAATTATATAAAATTATATAGTTAAAACATTATAAAATTTAATAAATATATTATACTTCTATAATGAATTTTTTATTTCTTAATTAGATCTAAATTTATTAAACAGTTTTACCTGTTAGTTAGTTAGTTAGTTAGTTTTACCTAATAAAAAATAAAATTCTAAAGCATAGTGATTTAACGTTTAGTCGTCTGCTTACGAATGGATATCCAAGAAATGTCAAAATTAATTACAACATGTTTCAGTTAAAAACTTTTATAAACATTTCTCAAATATTTTTAGAAAAGTACTGCAAATAAGACATTTGAAAATACTACATTGAATCAAAAAATTTCAGTATATTCAACTAAATCAAATATCAACAGAAGAATTTAAAATTAATCGATCACAGAAGAATCTTGAACGAGGAATTCAGGAAATTTTAGGAAATAAAATCAAGACATATTTTTTCTAATTTGATTTTTTTATTTATTAATCAGCTAATTTACAGTTAACCGCTAATACAAAGACAAAAAATTCAAAATTGTTCTAATCTACAATAGTAATTTTGGATCGGTTAAAATGTCTTAATAAAATCCTTTACTGCTTGTTTTTCCAAATATTTAACTACTTTACATGGATGGTTTACATAATGTTTTTTTACTAGTAGCTAGTGGACTACTATACTAGGAGTGAATAAAAAAGCATTGTGTAATTAAATGTGCTAGTAGAATTTTTTTAAAATTATTTTTATAATCACAAGAATTTATGTCGTACAAATATGGCCTTTCTCTCATCAAGAAAATTAATTATTCGATTTTCGTCTGGAACGCCAGCAGTATTTCCCACTTTTAGAGTGCCTATAATAAATAGAGTGGTGACATGTGTGCTGAACGCTGATTGGTTCCGGCATTTTGTATCCAAAGTTTTCGTAAAATATATTGGAAATAAATTCTCAACGCTGATTGGTTCCGGCATTTTGTATCCAAAGTTTTCGTAAAATATATTGGAAATAAATTCTCAACGCTGATTGGTTCCGGCATTTTGTATCCAAAGTTTTCGTAAAATATATTGGAAATAAATGTTAACAAAAACCGTTTAGTTTAACTTAGAAAGAATAGTTAAATTAAGAATTTTTAACTGTTCATTAATTCATAACTTAGCAATAATTATGTACTCAAAAATATTTACCCAAATATGTGATAATTAATTTTGAAGCTTCCCGCTCTGTTTTGGATACAAAATGGATGACATGTCACGACTCTATTTATTATAGGGACTCTACCCACTTTAAAATATAAGAGACATCTATTGTTACCTTAGCAAAGTTATTAAATACAATAATTCTTCTCTAAATTCTGAAATCTTTTTTATCGGTGATTTTGAAATGTCAAAAGTGTTAAATACGTTATCAGTAAGTGTACTGTTGAGTAATTTTTTTAGTTTTTTAAATAATTTGGGTTTTTTTTTATCAGGGTAAGTACTCAAAAGCCAATAATTATTTGTTTTGTTATCATAAATAACAGAACTAGGTATTTTATGCTTGGTAACACTACAAAATATTGCAATCAATGTCAGAAATTACAGGTGGGATATATGATTCCCATTGAACGTAATATTGTAGCTAGTTGGGAAAATAATTCCCGTTGAACAATGGAAAACTTTCTTATTTATGTATTTAAAATAGCAATTAATTTTAAAAATTACTTCTTTATGCAGATGTCTCGAAAGCAACTGACTCCCGAAGAAATGTTGGAATTGCTCTATTCTTTACCCGATGACTATGAAAATTCTGAAGAAGAGGCTGACGATGAAGATTTTAATAATGCCGAGAATAGTCAGTTAATAATTTCTCCATCGGTATCCACAATTATAGATCAATCCCCACTTACAGTAGCACAGCTAAGAACAATACTTGAAGACAGTGAAGATGACGAAACATGCGGAGAAAATTTAGCGGAAACTGAGACCAATATTCAAGAACGTGAAAACGCCAGTTTCAGAAATGATAGATGGACCGAAAGTACTGCTGATTTTCAAAAAAACTTAGATTTTTCATGGAATGCAACATGCAACCACGTTTTCTCAGAAAAAGATAATGAGCTATCATACTTTGAAAAAATATGCTCCGTTACGCAACGTTCGAGTAACAAAACTTTTTGGCGAACGCCGGCAATAATTTAACTAAATTAGCATATCGTAAACACCATATTTTACTTTTATATTAATTATATAACATTATAAAATCACAAAATGTAAATTTTTCAATAAAATTATTTTTTGTCAACATTTTTGCTTACTTACTATGTAAATAATTCCAATAAAAATAATTATTATCTCACAAAAACTCAAATTTTCATATTTTTTTTGGTCATTTCTGGTATAGAACAATAATTTAGAGTTTTTAATTCATAATTTTAATTAAAATTATAATTGGGAAAAAGGCGGGAATTTTCGTAAATTTATTTCCCGAAATCGGGAAATTTTGTCACACTTTTCGGGACTTTACGACTCTGCTGATCGGCAACACTGCTTTAAGATTGTTAAAAATTTTTTTATTGTTTGGTTAGCAAGACAGTTACGATAGTTATAGTACATACTTAAAATAACCTTTGTAATAAATAGTGTTAATTAATGAAAAAAAAAAAATAGCGTTTCTTGCTTACCCGAATACGAAAAATCTTTTATTTATTAAATAAAAAATGTAATTATGTATTTATTTAAATTAAATAAACAAAAATAAAAGAAAAACCAAAAAAAGATTCACCGAGGTCGGATTCGATCACTCGACCTACGGCACATATGGTTTACTAAGACAGTTCTTTGTCACCGCGCCACACTGTGTACCTTGTAAATGCTAAATTATTCCTATAAGACGTACACAATTATTAATGGAAAACGAATATTCACGAATATTAACGAGATCTTTCATTACTGACCCGGATAATTCTACCTTATGAACTTGCGCAATTAACAATTTTGTTGAATTATCCCTTAAAATTTGTACAAATACAAAGTTTCGAATTTAAACGTACTTTAAATTAAATTGTCATTCTAATAAAATTAAAAAAAATCACGTTAAAGCCCCGAAACGAATTATTTTCTACAAACTCGTCTTAGATCCGAGGCATAGTTAATCGTATAACAATTTCCACAATAATAACAGGATGCTGGCTATTGGTAAAACTCATATTTTGAATCTCTAACAAATACAAGGCGAAATTATTATTACAAATCATACGTATCTAGAAGTTAAACTAAACTTAAGCTGTGTGAATTTACCAAATACGATCTTCGCTTTTTTCAGATTCTATATTTCAAAAGACTTTTGAAACAGAGAATGGGCGGGGCTTAATATTTAAATCAATTTATTTCATTAAATACTAATTTACGAGGGGAATTAATAATTTACGGCCGATTATATAAGGTAACTAAACATATTTCTGAATAAATTTTCCGATTTTATCCTATGTTTCGAAGTATTTTCGAAAGAGCATATAACAATGACGTCAGATCTGAAATCTAATGGGGATATAGAAAGTCGGTAAGGTATATGATATATGACATCGATTTATTTTTTTTTTTTGTTTTTTCTTCCAAAGTACTTGCCGAATTATTACCGAAATTCTTGACTGTATACCGTTATATTTCATTGATGGATCCACGTTAGATGACGTGGATAACGTGCACAGCAGTGGAATGGAGGCTCTATTTTTTCATTTTTTTTTTATATAAAGTTTTGCTGCATTTTTTTTGTTTTTTTTTTTTTTTTTTTTTTTTTTTTTTTCTTTTTACTTTACTATTTTTTGTTTTCTTTCTTTTTCGGTTTTTTTTTTCTATTAGTATTTAATATCTTTTATATTTTCAATAATAAAAACTCATCTTGTGCCAAATAATTACTGTTCCATTTATTACGACTTGTCTGTAAATACTCCCCATTTTTAGGTGCTTGAATATTTCAGCTTTTTGGAGCCGATGCCAAAAAGATTATATTCCTTTGAAAGCTCATAGTATAAGCTACAAAATCCTAAAACCATTTTTTTAAATATTCCTTCATTGTAGAGTTAGGAATTTTTTTACAAAATTTTATTTTTCATGCTTCTTGGACTATTGGTCGATTTTTATTAATAACGGTTTTAAACTTTTGACTCTGGTAACTACTGGGCCATGTAGTAGACACTCCAAAAAATAACTCAGAATTTTTTAAGAATTTTTGGAAGCCTATAAAACTTTTAAAACACGACCGTTCCCTGAAAGACCCAGTGTACACTCCGTGCTCTCGAAAATATAGTGTACACACGCCGGGTTAATTTGGGAGCTGATTACGGGCATCAAAATATTGATGATGTGCTAGCTTCCCGTAAGGCATTAAATAAAAATATTTTGCTTCAATTGTACGAGGAAACTAAAAGTAAAATTAAAACTGTTTTAATTGGAAACAGTAAACAGTTATCGTTTACAACAGATAATTGGACTGATGATCATCAAATTAGAAGTTTTTTTAACATTAACTGTTCACTTGCTAACAAAAGACTTTGAATTAAAAAAAATTTTCGTCGGCACTAAAGAAATTCTGGGCTCCAAAACGACAAAAAATGTTCGAAACACTGTTTTGACTATTTTAAATGATTTTTTCTTTCATCCGAAAAAGAACTGCAAGCGGGAATAATAGTTACCGATAATGGAGCAAATATTATAGCTGCATTTAAATGGCATAATAGGATATCTTGTGCATGTCACAATTTAAATTTATTTATTTCTGACCTTTTCTATGGCAGTAATGACAAACTTCCTGAGCTAATTTCAAAAACAATAAAACAGCAAAAAATTTAGTGCGTTATTTTGAACATAGTGTTTTAAATTCAAGATTGAATAAAACTCTTAAACAGGACGTTTTCAAAGATAAAACTCAATATATATAATGTTAGAAAGTGTTGCTGATACATACAAACAAATTCAAAATATTTTAATTGAAAAAAAAATGAACTTTATCGTTTAGAAGACCTGAATTTGGCAACATTTAAGTCTTTAATAGAATTTTTAGCTCCTTTCAAGATTTGCTCCGAATCTTTAAGTGCAGAATGTGTGCCGACGATAAGTGAAGTTGCTCTGTGGAAATGTAAATTATGTAAACACTTAGATTCACAAATCACCGACTAAGCCGAGTACCTCAAAAAAAATTACCCCACAGGAAAATAACTTTGAATTCAGGGACAGTTCAAGTGATGAAGAGTCATCACCCTATATGGAAGAACTTAAAAAATATTAAGGAGATAAAACCTATGCAGGTGAAGATATTTTATCGTATTGGAAAAATGCTCTGCAATATCCCAGGTTGCGAACACTGGCAAAGAAACTTTTAAATGTGCTTGCAAGTTCTGCCCCTAATGAAAGAGTGTTTTCGACAGCAGGACGTATTTTAGAAGAAAGACGGAGTCTACTACTGTCAGAAAATTTTGACATGCTACTTTTTTTAAATCAAAATTTAGATTGACTGGAAAATGTAATTTAATACTTGATTTAAATTATTTAATTTAGTTTTTAATTTTTTCAATTCAAAATTTAATTTTAAGTGACTATACATATTTTTATTATAGAAGTGCTTTTATTCTTACTTTTTTGAAGTAACCATAAAAGAGTGGACTTAAGTTATGTGTAATATTCGTTTGCAGAAAACTTCTTAAGTGTACGTATTTATGAGGTAAGCTTTTAATATAGGTACATTTATATATTTATGCTATATATTTTGATTTAACTAGAAATATATCACTTTTACACAATTACATATATATATATATATATATATATATATATATATATATATATATATATATATATATATATTGTTAGGTTTTGTACGTTTTCAAAATTTATAGTAAAAAAATTGATAATTTTCAAAGTTAATTTTATTGTATATGTTTTGTTGCCGCCCAGTGTACCTTCGCTGCTAGCGGGAGCTGTACTTTGGCTGTGTTAGGTTCATTACATTTGTTGAGTTGGCATCACTACGCGTGATAGATAATTTTGGAGGTAAACTAAGTTATATAAATCAGCTGTTTGATTGTGCTAGTCTCATTTTCAATTTGATTTTTTTTTCTGTAATTACGACCGGACTTCTGTATAACAGGTATGACTTAAATTACTCTTTTTTTAATATATTTTTATATTATTGTAATAATGTAATTAGTTTTAACATGTAAAATTTTGGTCACATTTAATTTAAAGGTTATATGTTGAATTCAAACTCTCTTTTTTTAATTTCAACTTTGACAATGGTTAATTTAATTAAATTTTCATTTTTATTTATTCAATTTCTTAAATAGACTTCTGTATAACAGGAATTTTTGTAACAAAAGTAGGTGACAATTTGGTATAAACTTTGTAATGTGGAAACATTGAGGACATATAGTACCATTGTGGAAATTTGTTAACCTGAAAGCATGTGTTACTTTTAAATGGACTAATTCCTGATGCAATCAACTCGCTGTGGTTCAAATTTGGAATTACATCTGCCTGCCATGAGTTCGCTTCAACCCTGGACAACCACCATAGTTTCAATGTCCTAATGCCCAAATAATACCATCTTTAAAGTGGAAATCTTTAGTTAAGTAATCTTTTTAGCATACTCTATTATCTTCTTTGCAACATGGTTTTGGTGCTTACTTTAATTAACAAATTAACATTGCATAGTGAACGTTATTAATGTAAAACAGTTGATTTCTATTAACTTTTCTGCCACTCAATTTTTTATTAATTCCTTGTAATGTGTTAGTTTTCATTTAACGTAAAACAGTTGAATTTTTATTAACTTTTCTGTCACTCAAACTTTTGTTAATTCTTTATAATATATACATCATCTGTCATATTATTACAATTGGCTAATGAAAAAATTATTATAGAAAATGGATTTGGTGCTTTACAAGAAACTTTAGATTATGAATGGCAAGATACAGTCAAACTCATGTATTTTCAACCTGTCGGGACTAATCCGCTCATGTATTTTCAACTTCTCCTTCATCCTCACTCCGTGGCAATCATAGAACCACTTGACAGACATAGAACCAATCACAAAAACCCGCGTAAATCTTTACACAATAACAGTAGTCACGTGTACTTCCCCAGTGAATAACCTTAAAATGACAGAATGTCAAGTAACATATTATGATAAACAAAAAAGTGTTACATGAAAAAAGTGTAATAAACTTGTAGTAAAATCATTTTTTTAGGAATTGCAAATGAAATAAAATCATATATTGTAGGATTATAGGATAAAACCACTAGTGGTCGATCGGTTAATCTGACAGTTATTTTTCTGTATTAAAGTATTGCGTGAGAAGTGGGGACCAAAAACTTGAAAATACGTGAGTAAAATCAGTTGAAAATAGATGGTATTGAAAATACATGAGTCCGACTGTACATTATCAAAGGATGTAATAATTACTGTCGTAGAAAACTGAATGTTTTCTACACTCAAATTTTTATAAAATTGGATATTAGAAAAAATATAGAAGCACCTCCAGGTATCAAAGGAAAATTATCTGATTTTCCAGTTGAATTAAATTTATAGAATAATAAGTAGATTAGCTGAAATTATTGAACGAGTGTCAGGACATTATATCTCATACTCTCGACGAATAAATAAACGTTGGGAATTATGTAATGACTTAAGAACTAAAATTGATAGTGTACATTGTGATACACTAGTAGAACCTCATAGAGTTTTATACAGTGTCTTTCAAAATGATTGAAGTGCTAAGGTCACAAAAAATGTGTACAAATAAAAATATTGCCGTTCTTCATAAAATGATCAAAATTATATATACGTATAACATTGGATAGCGTGGCATGTTGTTTGGAAAAGTGAATGTAGTTTTATAGAAAATATGTACTATGTAGTTACCGTGAAATAAGTTTTGTGTTCAGCAAAGACCTTGGCAATTCAATCATTTAGAAAAACTCCGTATATTAAAGCGTTCTTAAACAATAATGAATACACTGAAGACTTAAATGAAGAGGAGGATTTGAGAATGTTTATAAATTCTTCAGTTGAAAATTATACACCACCGATATCTTTAACCCTTTCGATCCCAGTGATTTCACCGTGAAACTACAAATTAAATATTTTATTTTTTAATTTCCTACTGGTTTTGCAGTGAAACCATGTAGTAGACATCATTCAGTATACTGTCATCTAACGTTAAAAAGTTCGTGGTAAATACAATCTAAGCACATTGCGATGTCGGTATTTTGGCGGTAGTATGTTGTCAATATAACGGTTGTACAGTGGTACTTTCTAAAACTTTTTTTTTTACAAAGTTCAGTCCTGAAATGGCAGGTATGTTATTATTTATTTATTATTGTGAGATATTACTAAGGTGAATTATGATAGTAAATAAAAACACTTTATAAATAATTAACACTTTAAAGGTTTACTTTGTGAAAATCCATATTTTATAAAATATGGGAATATTAACAACAAAAAAGGTAGTGTTTCATAATTGTATCTTCATATGAGTTAAACCTGATGATAAGTTAACGATTCGAAAGCTAGCTAGTAAAAGATAAATCTTATTCATAGTGAAAAGTGACAAAGTAAAATATTCTCATATTTTATAAAAAACACTTTACTTTGTAAAATACCACTTTTATTGTGCATAAAAACTCTTATGACATGTTTCGCTCAATATGACCATTCTCAAACGTGTAAAGATTACATTCAGATATATGCCTATTTATTCTAAATCATATAAATTGTAGAAATAGATGGTGGGGAATTAGTGGGGGTAGAAGTAGTGGGCGGAGTCAAAAACAAGTTTAGGTGAGTTGGCTACATGTGACATTTTTAATTTCAAATATTATCGAGTGCTTGTGAGACACTACTACGTATGACAAACTTTTGTTTGCATTTCAACACACGCAGTATTGATATGTTCACTAATCGTTCAGCTAAACTGAAACTTTAAACACTCGATTTCTTTGGTATAGTATGACCAAAAACCACATGTAAATTAAAAATCACAAAGTGATTGAAAAAATTATCCGGATCGGCCGGGAATCGAAAGAGAGAGTACTAATACACATAGGTGATTGAATGGATGTCCGGCTCGGCCGCTTACCGAGCATGGGGATCGTTGGTGTAGAGGTTAGCACGTCTGGCTAGTTAACAGAAGATCCTGGGTTCGATTCCCGGCCGATCCGGATAATTTTTTCAATCACTTTGTGATTTTTAATTTACATGTGACATATAAACAAATAATGTAGGAAATACAGTCGTGTAAAGCATAAAAAAATTAGAGGGTATATGGCCGTTAAAACCATCGCGTGTATGGTCGATTTTCAATGCTTACCAATACGAACAATTAGAACGCTGCGAAGAAAATTTGCGTGAAAATACAAGATATATCGCGAGAAAGAATAACACAGTGAAGAAAAGCGAGAATTGTGACGAACAGACCAACTGCGAAGAGAGTCCGTGGAAATAAAATACATAGAGCGAGGAATAATAATTATGCGAAGAAAAATGAGAGCGGCAAAGAATTTATTAACTGCGAGGAAATTATGCGTAGAAACTCAACACAATGCAACAGTAACGAGTGTGAAAATTACTGCGAAGAAATTAAGTGTGAAAATCCAATACAATGCGGAAATAAATGTGAAGAAAAGCCACAATGCGAGCATTATAGCGAAAAGCGAGACCGTTATATACCTCAGAAATCAGAAGAGCCGAAGTCTTCACTGAAAAAAGGAGGAGGAGGGGATCAGTTAGTAACACTTAAAAAGGGAAACACTAAGGTGGAAATCCAAGACGAATGTTTACAAACGCGACACCATAAAGGGTCTGGACGCGCCAGTTTATTCAACCCTGTATCTGATTACATAAAATTGGCGCGTTTTGTATCGTTCAGTTTGGAGGGAAGTGGTGTGATGTGTTGCCCTTCTCCTTATCGGTCATTTATAGATCAGTTGCTAATCAGAGTTGCTGGCACGCGGTTCGTCCGTTGGCGGGCTACCGTCAACGTGCGAAAAAACCGCCAATTTTACTTTTATTAATTTTTTAATTTAGTCATTGTATAGCAGTGTGGTGTTTTTGGTGAATCTTTCGGGTCTTAACCTGTTAAATTCTATTGCTCGCGCCCTATATTCTGTGATAGAGGTCTGACGACGCAATAGTCACATAGTAGCATTTAACCTGTGCGGTTCAACAATAGTCAAATAGTAGTATTTAACCTTTATATAGTAGCAATTAACTTGTGCAGTTTAATAATTAATAGTAGAATCCGTTCAACAATACAGTTCGTAGTAGTTTAACTTATAGTTCAGTAATAATTATAGTGGATCGCTTCGTTAGTTTCGTGTATCGGCAAAACTAATTTAATTGAGAATAGTTAAATCCGTTATTTCTTCGCTGGTTTGTGCATCAACAAATTGGTTCAAGTTTATCACGAATCGACGCATCTGGAAGTCAAGTTCCAACCCGTTCAAGAACGGAATGTGACATTGGTAAATCCTTTAATCCCTCATTACCTATTTATCCCACCAATTTTCACTAACACACTGCAATGAATCTACACATTCGGTAAGTCGGATCAATTTTAGTTCCCTCTTTATTATTGGTATTTTGTCTATAGATAATTAATTTCAATATAGTCCACATTAAATCATTCGCGTCTTTTTAGAAATTGAATCGACTAGTAGTAGCATATTAGCACAATACACCTCAGGGCCATTACGCAGAAATAGAAAAAGCTGTATCAAAATACCGCCTAGTACTGATAGTTCTGAAAATGATGAGCCTGTTATAATCATAGTGACGACTGAAGCTTTAGTACACCAAAGTCCAGAACCACTCAATGACAGAATGCGTAAAGACTGCACCGACCATTTAGGGACAAATAGAATTTCCAGTGCAAGTCCTTCATGGCCATGGAGTGACAACACTGTAATATAGGATGTTGGCCGATATCTAGTTTTAATAAAAGGAAGTCTAAAGATCCCAGCACAGGCCGAATTCATTTGTGCAGCAATCCAACACGAATTTTCACCTGGGACAGAGGTTTTGATTGAACCTGAGGAATTATGGGGAAGAGCGTAATGGTTGTGAGATCGTTATCCACATGGTCGAAGAGTAAGGAAGTAATGGTGAAATTAGTAAATGTGACAAAGAGAACAATCAAAATGGCGGAAAAAGCCATCGTAGGTGGTGTCGAAAAAATCAAGTGTGAGCAAAAGAACATTTACGAGTTGCGAAGCGAGTTACAAGGAATGGAATGTAATCAAATATCAGTTCGAGAAATAAAGTGATCCGAAAAAGTAGATAGGAAACATTTAGGTGAAAATAAGATGCAAAAAATTGGAGGAGCGGCTTAATGAATACCAGGATGTATTTTTAGTGGAAGGAAATAAATTGAGAATTGCCAAAGGAGTGAAGCACCGTAAAATTACTGAAAATGTACCACCAATAGCTCAGCGTCTATATCGTGTTCCATATGCGCAGAAGGAACTATTACAGAAAGAAATTGGGGGTATGCCGAAAGATGGGATTATCACAGAATCACAGAGTCCGTGATCAGCACCAGTAGTTATTGTCCCTAAGAAGACGGAAACTGGTGAGACAAAAATACGCGTTTGCATTTTTGATTAGCAAAAGTTAAAGAAAAAAATTGAATTTTCCATTCAATTTTACTCATTCAATTTTGCTCCTTTAATTTTTTTTTCTGAAATTTTGAACAAACGGTTTAGGAAAACCATTCGATAAATCAATCTGCCGATTTGCACGGTTATTGGGGGTACAGTGAGGTACAAAAATTCGTATAGAGATTAGATTTCCCATCAGTATTCGCCAGGATGCGGACCATTTTTCACAAGAAGGAAAAAAGTCCCTTTTTCACATTTTTCAGATTAAAATTAAGGATGAAAATAAGTCCTAGATGAAATTAAGGATGAAAATAAGTTCCTAAAGTACGCGGCACAGCCTTGTAGGAAATTTATTCCAGGTTCCAAAACTGTCCTTCAATTTTCTGTCCGATCACTGGTTACTGAGATATCGATGGGTAAAGTAAAAAAGATTCTTTTGCATTCAAAGTTGGATATCTCTGGAACAAATCAAGTTAGAGAAAAATTTAAAAAAGGAAATTGAAGCTAAATAGACAGGCTATCAAGTAATACTATGGTTTTACTGTAAAAATTTTTTTAAGCCCGTAGACTAACAAAAAGAGCAAAAAATTTTTTTTGTGCTATTCCTTAGAATTATTCTATAACTATCATTCCTAAAAATTTTTAGATGAAAGATCTGGAAACTAGAATCATGGAGCTTCAAACCGCTTTTTTATCATCTCGATATGACCATTTTTTACGTAAATACAGCCCTTCAAAAATCACTAAAAAATTAACAATTTTTTTTTGCTCCCTTAATTTTCTGTAGTAGTATAATAGAAGAAGGGGAACCGAAATTTGTGCCATTTTATGATACAGCAAATATTAAAGTATACTAGAGACGAGATGGAAGTGTGAAACCCATATTACAACAAATAGAGAAAAACTCCCATAGTAGTTTATATTATTTAAATTCTAGCGAATTATTGTGCAGAGAAGTACCAGACCAAGCACCATATGTAAGGGAAGGAGTACTTGTTGTACCAACATGCGAAAGTGGGTATTCATAAACTTCTATGCGGGACCTATTACGGGATATCAGGGCGTTAAAAGAACAACCGAATTTATCCAAAGAAGATTTTACTGGTCTAATATGAAACGGGATATTAAAACTTGGTGTGAACAATGTGAATCGTGCGAGTAACTGAAAACTCCACCTAGTCATCTGGCACCACTACAGAAATTACCAAAAACAGAAAGACCTTTCATGCGAGTAGCGGTAGATATTGTTGGTTTTCTTACTAAAACATTAAACAGTAATTGGTACATTTTAACGTGTCAGAATTGCTTTTCGAGATACCCCGCAGCAAATCTCTTGCATAATCAGAAAGCGCCGACAATGGCGAAAGCGCTAGTAACGAACGTCTTTACCAAACATGGCGTACCTCAAGTATTATTATCAGATCAGGAAACAAACTTTTTATCCAAATTAATGAAGGAAATTTGTAGATTGCTTAAAATCGAGAAAATTCAAACAACTCCATTTCATTCGAGCTGTAATGGCATGATCGAGCGATTCCATTGGGACTTAAAGAACATTTTATCACATTACATTAATTCAGAACAGACAGACTGGGACGAGTGGCTGCCGCATGCTCTAGTGGCCTATAGAAGTCATATTCACTCATCAACGAGAGAGACGCCATTCTTCATTTTACATGACAGAGATATGGAGTTACCGTACGATGACATCATCAAGGCGCCTGTGCTAAAATATGATTATTACAGTAATTATGTTTCAGAGCTTATGCAAAGAATGCATGATGTGTATGAGCGAGTGCAAAAGAAGTCAACAGAAACAATCAAGAAACAGGTTCAGTGTTTCAATAGAAAAGCGAGAGAGGTGACGTTTGAAGTTGGCGATAAAGTTTGGTTGCATGATCCAACGAATAAAATAAATTTGACAAAGAAGCTTGCGAAGCCATGGGTTGGACTTTACTGAGTTATTGAGAAAAGGGAACAGTGAACTTTAAGATATGGGAGATAAGAGGACGTAAAGAGTAGATTGTTCATGCAAATTGTTTAAAATATTGTAAAAGTGAGGAGTGTGATTATATAGAAATCCGAAGGGGCAACAAAAATAAGAGAAAGAAAAAGGAACAACTACCAGAAGAGGAGCGGCAACCTGCGCTTTTCGATGAGGAAGCTGAGGATTATGTGATAAGAATGGAAGAGTCATTAGAAAGCAGTCCGAAAAGATGCAATACAAAGTAGAAATGATGAGGGTGTGGGAACAAATGGGAGCATTCACAACGAGCGTAATAATGATAACGACGAAACTGAGATGACTCGTGGCAGTAATGAAAGCGATGACGGGTTGATACCAAATAGGTGTCGTAACAACGCGGATATTTTGAGTGAATATGGTGAGAAGACAAACTATGAGGAAGATGCACCTGAGTTGAGGGAAGAAGGGCAAGAACTAGGTGTCATAACAACGCGGATATTTTGAGCGAATATGGTGAGAAGACAAACTATGAGGAAGATGCACCTGAGTTGAGGGAAGAAGGGCAAGAACCAGAGGAAAGCGAGAGACCGCAAAATTAAAAAGAGAGTGAGAGAGAGCGAGAACACGAAGTACATGAGAGAGAGCAAGAAAAGCACTGGGAGAAGGTTTTGTGAAGGACCTGAAGAAGACGTACTACGTCCACATACGCAAAGTCAGAGTAAAGTTTCCGAATACCCTTGGGTACTTCCTAAACATATTTAATGTGAAGTAAACTATGTGTTAGAGACGGAAAAGATAAAAGGACTAAAAACATTAGTTTTAGAAACTATTAAATTAACCGATTAGAGTGGTGTGTATGACAATAAATAAAAAAAATAAAAATAAATAAGACTCTTGTGTAAAAGTGATATTGGGAAAAATTTTGGATTGTATTATTAGTAGTGTTAAGTTATTCTGCTAAACTTTGATAAATCATGAACTGGTCAAGTGGTTAAAATAAGTGAACGAATCTTTTAGGATTAAAAAGCTATTAAAGTGACATACAGGAAGTGTATATAGTGCTAGTATTATTAAAACTGAAAAATTATTATGTGATATATAAACTGATGTATTAATAAGTACTTAATTTGTTTTAGCATAGTGTAAACAGCCCATGTAGAATCGTGTAGTAAATTCTAAAGTTGTGATATTTTACTTTGTTACAGTGAAAACTACAAACAATGGCTAAGCTCATTCTAGTTGGACTCATTGTTATATTTGCGAGCGAAACATGCATTAGTTGCGTATGATTGTGACAGCGATAAATTAAATATCACCACGATATCATTTTTGGAGGTTAGTACGTGTGAACGGTATACTCGATTAGTACGTGAAGAGTCAGTGTTTATCCAGTTGATACAAGCTGCTGAATATGCTGAGAAACACGTTTATCAGTGCAAAGTGCAAGTGCAAAGACATATTACACGTTGCGGTATACATTCGCACGGTTGTATTTGCTTATTTTACATTTTGTTTTTAAATACCTATATAAGTACATATATATTATAAAATAGGTGGGTTGCAGAGATAGCGATGTGTCTCCTGCTTGATCATAGCAAGACATGGTAGTTATTTGATAATATTCATATGAATGTACATGACAATAAAATAATAAAACTGACCTTTTCCAAACCTGACGTAGGTAGGTTCTACCCAATTTTTAATATAAAATTGTTAATATGTGGAAGTCATTCCTAATTGACGATTCTTTGATTTATTGCATGTGCTATATTGTACAAAAATTTTTTTGTTCAAATTTTTAATCATCAGTTTACCTTATTTAATAAAATTCATTTCAGTCACTGTTTCAATAACATAATAATACGATGATATTTTACAGCATTTATGTATTGGAATTGTTAATGATTTTCTTAATGTTTTAAAGTGCCTATATAAAATTATTAACAAAATCATGGTATTGTATCGTAATGCTGTAGTTTGTTTTATTGATGTTTTAACCCTTTTGCTCCCAATGGGACATATGTGTCCCAACAAATTTTCAAAAAAATTAATTGGGATGTTATCTAATTCTAAGTTCCGTAAATGTTGTTCCTCTGGTCGTTTAGAAGATATTATTGTATTTTAACGCAATCTGGTGATAAAAATATGTATTTTTTTATGACAAATAAGACAGTTTGTAAATTAAAGTCATGCAAGTTTTAACAAAGCTATGAATATAATTCTATTTTTACAAGTAAAAATTAAAAACTTATGTCTGGAAAGCGTAGGTAAGTACAATTATCAACAATAATAATAATAATAATAATAATAATTTATTACTTAATAAATTTTTACAATTCATAAGGTCGTCAAGTATTCATCGATACTATAATATGATTTTTCCAACAAAAATTGTTTTGTGGAAGCCCTGAACCCTCTCAATGGGAGGTCTCTTATGTCCTTTGGACATTTGTTGTATAATTTCAAAGCCAGATAATTGATCGATTGTTGAGTACGATTTAGTCGATGAAAAGGTATACTTATCAGACCACTGCCTCTAGTATTATACTCATGATGGTCCGAATTTAATGTCAAATCATGAATGTTGTTTTTCACAAAAAGTAAACAGTTGTAGATGAAAACTGATGGGACTGTTAAAATTTTGAATTTATTAAAGTGTTCTCTACAAGAATCAGTGCATTTAATATTGGCTAAAAGTCGCACGACTTTCTTTTGAATAATAAATATTCTTTTTAACTGTTTACTGTTTCCCCACAATAGAATTCCATATGAGACCATGCTATAGAAATTACTGTAGTAGAATGTAATGACTGTTTCAAGTGACGAGAATTTTATAAGTTTTCTAATTTGATAATAACATATGTTTAGCCTTTTTGATAGGTAATCTATATGGTCGTTCCAAGTTAGGTTCGAATCTATTATAATACCCAAGAAGTTTACTGAGGACTTTTGTTGGAATTTTGAGTTAAAAAATATAATTTGTGTTTTGTCTTCATTCATTTTTAATTTGTTATCAGAGAACCATATTTTAGCCATGTCTAAAGTTTCATCATTCAATAATTCAATTTGATTTTCGTTTAAATTTTTATTTAAGTAGGTAGTGTCATCTGCAAACAGTGCAACCTTATGTGCCGGTAAACAGGCAGGTAAGTCATTAATATAAATTATGAAAAATATGGGGCCAAGAATGGATCCTTGAGGAACACCACATCTAAGGTGTTCCAGACTAGAATACTTGGATTTGAACGATACAACTTGTTGCCTGTTATTTAAATACGATTTAAAAATATTTAGTGTATCCCCTCTAACACCATAGAATTCCAACTTATCCAGTAAATACAGATGATTAACACAATCAAATGCCTTACTTAAATCAATTAAAGACATACTACAAATTTCGCCATTGTCAATCCCTTCAAATATTTCTTCAACAATACTAATTACTGCATGGATAGTAGACATATTTTTACGGTAACCAAATTGGAAATTAGAAAATAAGTTCCTTTTTTCAAAATAATTAACAATAGAATCCTTTAGATATTTTTCAAAAATTTTTGATAGTATGGGTAGAATAGAAATTGGACGAAAATTATTAATATCATTTTGGTCGCCTTTCTTATGGACTGGAATTACTTTAGCAATTTTTAGTTGTTTTGGAAATATTCTTTGACCAATACATTTATTTATTACATAAGTTAATGGTATTGCTATATTCTCTTTTACAAATTTTATGATTTTACCATTCATACCATAGATGTCAGAACTACTTGAATTTTCCAAACTTTCTATATATTTTACTGTCTCATCCACTGTAATGTTGTTTATCACAAAAGAGTTTACGGGGCTTAAATTTGGTTGCAAATTCAAGTAATGTCTATAGTTACCGATATCATCTGATATACTATTATTGATTTGATTTGCTATATTAACAAAAAAATCATTAAATTCTTGCGCATCTATTTCACAATTTATACTATTTTTTCTGCTATTTAATTCAGAATTTATAACTTTCCAAACTGCTTGGGTTTTATTTGTAGAATTCAATATAAAATCCGAGTTTGCCTTACTTTTTGCTAATCTAATACATTTTCTGTAATAACTACGATATTTTTTGAATACTTCAAAAGTTTCAACACTTTTTGTAGAATTAGCGATAGTAGAAATAACAGTCAGTACATCTCGTATAGCAGCTAATTCACTAGTATACCACTGTGAATTCATTTTATAATCATTGAGTAAAATTTGTTTTTCGAGGAAATACAAATCGATAAACTATAAAATTGGTTAAAAAAAGCATCAAAGCAACTTTGAGCATCAGATATTGAATATAAAAATGACCAGTCAACATTCATTAAGTGACAATTGAAGTTAGTTAATTTTTTATCAGTAATTATTCTTGACTTGGTAACACTATCGTTTGATCTAATAATTGAGTAAGAAATCTGGCCGATTATACCTGAATGATCAGATAAACCATCATGAGAGACTCTAAAATGATATTTATTTGGATATTCTAAATTAGTAATAACATTATCAATACAGCTACCGCTGAATCTTGTAGGTTCATTGATAGTAAAATATAAGTTTGATGAATTGAGAATGTCAAAAAATTGTCTTTTGTCACTTCCAGTTAGATTTAAAATGTTAATATTAAAATCTCCACAGATTACAATCTTTTTGTCAAAATTTACTAATATATCCAAAGCTTTGTTTAATTTTTCAAAGAAAATATTTTTGTTACCAGTTGGAGATCTGTAGATTGTTACTATTATTGTCGATAATTTGGTTAGTTCGATACACGTAATTTCAAAATGAACCTCCTCATTGAGAAAATCCAAGGCTTCAATCTTTTTATACAATAGATTATTTTTTACATAAATTGCAACCCCACCATGTCTAAATACAGTCCTAAAAAAAGCATTAGCAACGTTAAAATTTGAGAAAATATTAGTAAAATTATTTGATTTTAACCAATGTTCAGTTACACATAAAACATTAATATTATATTTTTTTATTAAAAGTTCAAGTTCTTCGATTTTGTTGGATATACCTTGTATGTTAATATAATATAAATTGACGACCACTTTATCATTTTGGTTTAAGCACACCTGCTGGCGTCCGAAAGAACCTGAATCTCTTAACTATTGTTCCAGCTGGCCAAGCATTTTCGTCATATAAATTTTCCTTTAGTGCTGCAGGTGCAGTTACTTTAAAGCTTGCATTTAATCCCTTACTATCCAGTTTTTCTACTGTAAACTTTCGTTGTGGAAATAGATCAGTCAGATGATTTATGACGTTGTCTTCCGTAGTTTCTGAATCAAGGCGACCCAAATACAGATAAATTTTTTGTTCAGCCGCAGTAATAAAACTATTTTTATTTGTATTATTTCCTACAATGACATTTTTCTTGTCAACATTATGCAAATTTTTATTAATTTCAGTTTGTTTATAATCACTATTTGAATTGTCACTAGAATTTTGTTTATTTTGATGTAAAATTTGTGACAATAAATGACTATCCTTTTGTTGTTGTTGTGCAACATCAACTTGTTTACTTGTATGACTTGTTATATTCATATTTTTAACCAACGCGTCATTTCCATTATTGTTTGATGTTTTAATATCACAGTTTTTATTATTTTGATTTAAAATTTTTAGCTTATCTTCTAGAAAAGATATTTTGTCTTTAAGTAAATTATTGCAATCTTGTAGTATACGATTTTTGTCTTTTAATTCAAGTATTAGTTCATTTTTATAAAAATTTGTTTCGTTTTTATGTTTATCCATAATGGTGTCTTTAGATGATTCACACACTGTCAAAACAGGCAATGGATCATGATACTGTTCCGATTCTTCACTGATTAATTGATTTGCACTAAATATAGCATTTAAATAATTAATTAATAACACATTAGATATATCTTTTGGTACTTTTTTTGTTATTAAAATTTCAATTAATTCACATTTTTTCAATTTATTAAGTTCAACAGTCACTTGTGACAAATCAAAGTCCGCCATGTTGCTTGCAATGTATTATAATTTTGTTAATTGAGTAACTTAGCAAGTGAAAAATACATGTTTTTGTTTGACTGGTCATATATGTCCCACTGGTGTTTTACTTTGGGTCATTATCAATCCAGTTGAGTTTTAAACATTTTTATGCTTTATGTTTTCTTTTTCTTCTTTTTTAGAAAATGCCTCACAGAAGAGGAATTATAAAATATTATTAATGACAGTTTCTCAGATTTTGAAGATAGTGGATCAGAATATATTCCACCATAACCTGAAAGCTCTGATAAGGAAAATAAACCGCCATTATCTCAAGGAGAAGAAAATAATATAGACACGCAAAGTGAGGGTGATGGAACAGATGTTGAAAGTGAAACTGAAAGCGATTTACAAGTTCTTCAGGAAGAAGAAAATAATAGCAGAGCTGTAGCTGAAAGCAGAGATGAGGAATTGATAGTAATAGAAACATGGATTAATATTTTTATGGGTATAAACCACGAAAAGTTTATGGATATAAACCACGAAAGACTTGATTTATCTGAATCGTTGAGAAAACAAACGAACGGTTACAAATTCTTAAGTCAGCCAAACCTGCTCAAAACATAATTTTGACCGATCAGTATGAAACAGTGATAATTATTGGATGATATTTCATAATGTCATACAATAAAGTGCCAGCTCTTCACCACTATCGGTCTACAAATCCGCTTCTCGGTAATACTGCTATAAAACAAGCCATATCAAGAAACAGATTCCAATTGCTCTTATCCAAAATGTATTTCAATTCACCTCAAAAACATGACGGTACATCTAAACTATATTGCATTGAAATTGTAATTGACTGTCTTGTTACAAGCCGGGTTTATTATTCAAAATTTAAATATTTTTTATATTTTTATGGGAATAGAAATAATTCCAAATTAAAAAGTTTGAATCAAAATTTCAAGTTGATATTAAAGTAATGCGTAGCTACATATTCTAATCTAATGAACACTTGCATAAATAAATAATTATTAAATATTTCTATAAACAAAAAGGTCCATTCATCGAAGTAACGGCGTAAGTTAAATAAATTTGTCGAGTATCGGGACATGTAAGAAATTATTTAGACTAAACATCCGGGCGACACCGTTGGCGATAAATAATAATTAATAAATTAACGAGAAATAATTAATTGCTGATAAGGATTTTTTTTGCTATGGAACTTTCTAGAATAAATTTATAGACCAGAGGGGTATGAGGTAAAGGGTATGTAGAAGCCAAGCAAAATTGAAAATCAAAACGGTTAAAAACAGTCGTTCATGAGATTTCATAGTGTAAAGAAGTCGGATTGTGGGTTTTTGGGGTGTTTTAGTAAAGTGTACTTATTGTGTAATAAGGGTTTTATTGTTGATTGGGTGAGACGGGCTTGTGCTTATAGTACGATCGGGTTAGTTTGGAGAACTTTTTGGGATATTTTAATTAGTTAACCGGGACATTTGGAAATTATTTTAAACTTTAGGGTGACATAAACTTGTAAAATTTAACATTAAAGTATTTTGTATATGTAATAAGTAAGTGTAGTATTATAAGAAAATAGTTTTAGTGCGATCTATCCTAATTTATAAGGAGAATTTGGTGAGTACCTACCTAAAATTTTGTAATATTTTATGGTTCACATTCTTCTCTTTTTTTTTTTTTAACTAAAACCTCAAACATTAACTTCTGGGACCGATTGTGAAAATAATAATAATTACGGGGATCAGCGGGTACAAAGGGTTAAATTTTTATTTAGCAAGCGTATTGAATATTTTGATAGTTGACTGTAACAATGGGTCCGCGAATGATGTTTGAAGTTTAGTATATTTTATTGGGTTCTGTATTATTTAAGGCGTCAGATTATGATAATTTTATATTAATTTGGGTAAATTGTTTATTTTATTCGTTGATACGAGAGGAGATTATTAATGTAATTTTAGATGGGTTATAATAAATTGGAATAAAAGGGAATTTCGGTTGTTTTATTTCTGTAATTTTAAATCTTTTATTTCAGCCAGAAAATCCACTTTTATCGCCAATTAATCCTTACGGATTAACCTTGGCAGGAGTTCGAACCCCTGCTTCTATATTCGGCACATGAAAATTTACGCTACCCGTGTGTCGAGTAAATAATATAATTCGCCGTTCCTTGGTTTTCCATATACATATGGTTAACTACGGGGCTCGGTAACATTATGGTGGCAGCGTCTATGGGATAAAAGTAGGAAATTTTCTGGCGAAAATCAATCATTTTTGGGGAAAATTAAATAATTTTCAGGGGAAAAATTTTTTTGTTTTCGGTCAATTTTTAACATAAAATTGATGTAATTACATTTTATTGTTTCATCTGGGATAAATATAGTTAATTGTTGAGTTAATTGTTGAGAATTTTTGATTGTTGCATACTCGACTGTATTGTTGGGTACATATTTTAATTGTTGGGGGGTAACAATTATAATTGTTGTATATGTATATGATTTCTATTGTTGGGTATATGATATTTTAAAGTAAACTGTAGACATTTTGGTTCAAAATTGTATTTAATATTATTGCATTTATTAACAATTATATTTTATTCAATTGTTATATTTTTCTTAATATAAATTTTTGGAGGGTATATTTGGGTTATTTACAGGTAATTGTTGCAGTATTTAAGGGTTCATTGTTGCGGTTACCATTTATTTATGTGTAATTATTGATTTTATGGGTCATTGTTGATTAAACAGCTGATTTATACAGTATACATATAGGCCAGGGACACATACACACACATATATACACATATTGGGTACATACAAGGGCAATAGACTTTACATACACATTGGGCATAAAAATACTTCACAAAGTAAACACACATCTTATCACATATCAACAACATCATGTAACATATTTTGAAATATTATACCCTGTGCCAAAATATACTCCGTTCAGGTAAAATGGGAAACAAAATAATTTTATTATAATGTAATTTTTCTTTTATTTTCATATTGCACATGTGGACAATACTACTTTGTTGTACTTTCATTGTGGTGCTATTTTGTGTATATAGATTGGGGAGGTTTTATAAAATGGAGCAGCCAGTGATAAACATTGAAGCTCCGCGGGTGAGTTTAAACTATCTGGCCAACGCAATGGACAATTTGACGGGGAGGGAAAATGTGCGGGAGTATTTTGATAAACTCGAAAGAAGGGCAAGGATGGACAATTTAACGGAGGACCAAATTTTAATGGTGGTAAAATGTAAACTAAGTGGGGAAGCGTACAAATATTTTAAAAGTGAGCCTCATAACTTAGATGAACTAAGTTATGAGGAGTTTAAGGATAAGTTAATTAAAATGTTTAAGCCAAAAAGAGTGCCAGGGTCAGGGTATTATAAACTAGCGGGGACAATTCAGCAAAGTAAGGAGTCAGTGCGGGAATTTGTGATTAGGATTAAGTTGGCGGGACAAGAAGTGTTAGAGGAGGACTTGGCAGGGGCAGAACCTACAGAAGTGCCGGGAATTAAAAAGAAGAACGAACGTCTAATGATTGACTTATTGAAAAACATTGGGGTGGCGTTCATGCGGGAGGGACCGGGATTGACATTAGAAGGGGCGTGTGAGTTGGCGGAGCAGGAAGAGCTCCACCAGCAAATATTGAGTAGTGTGGGGCGAGGGGTACAAGCCCTAAGAGTTGACTCGGGGGAAGGGGGTGTGCAGGGGGTGTCAACCCCTCGTCAAACGGAAACGCGACCGCGAGTGATCCCACCCAGCTTCCAGGCGGCCGCTAGGGAAAGGGAGATGGGAAGGCCAAATGTGACGGGGCGAGATACGGCCGAGCAATCGGGGCGTCGGGATTTGTCGGCGGTGCAGTGCCTAAACTGTTTTGGGTTTGGGCACTTTGCGAAAGAGTGTCGGGCACCAATGGTATGTCGTTGGTGTCGATGGGCCGGACACATTGGGAGGGAGTGCCCTAACCCAACAGGGCAGGTAGCACCTGCGGGATTGAGAGGGTTGCCTCGGGAAGCGGGACCACCTCGACCAGCGGGAAGTTGGCAAGGGGCGATACCTAAGAGAGGTCGTGGCCGGGGTGTACCGCCGGTGTTGGGACGGGTGAGAGCAGAGGAAGCCGCACCCAGGGAGATAACTGTTGAAACGGTTGATGGGGCAACTGTGGGGGCACGGGAATATTTAAACCGGGCAGGCGCCTCGAGTGGGCCCCAAACCGAGGACGCCCAATAATTTTAATTCCGAGAATACAGGGTGTTTCCTGGGATATACCTTATATTGTACAAGGAAAATATAATGGACAAATTTTAAATTTTATTGTTGATTCGGGATCAGTGGTGTCAATTTTGAGGTCAGAAATTTTGGGTAATGAATCAATTCGGGATATTGGAAATATTTTTCTAACGGGAATCACAGGAAACACCTTGTTACCGGAAGGGGCGGCAATAGTGAAATTAAATTTTGCGGGTGTATTATATTCTGTGGATTTTATTGTATGTACGGGGTTAAAAATAGAGACAGCTGGGCTGTTGGGTCGTGACTTTTTGAGTAAATATGGTGTTATTATTGACTATAAAAATAATTTATTGAATTTGGGGGATAGAACAATTGAGTTAATCGCTGGAACTGAATCTGGGGTGGATCTGGTGGGTCGTAATACGAAATTTTCACAAAATAAGGGGAAAGCTGACTCCAAATTACCTGCATATGGGAAAAATGATCTTAAAATGAGTGAAAGTGGGGGAAAAGTGCGTTTGAAAGATTCGGGTAGTGCGGGGAAAGTGCGAGATGAGAAACCGGGTCGAGTGGAAACATCAGTGGGGGAAACTCGGAGCATTCAGCATACATCGGGGGATACAAATGGATGTGAGAAGCAATCGGTAGTAGTACAGCGTGGAAGCAGAGGTTCACACCAACATCAGGAACATCATGCTGAGGCGTCTACTAGTTCGGGAAGTAACAACAACATGTCGTTTCGGAATGGGGATGCGGGGAAATCACACCAACATTCGGAAAATAGTGGGAAAACATCAAGAAAACAGATCCACACCAAAATTAACAGAAATAAAATTTTTGGAGGTGCGGGGAAATTCCCAAAAAATTCAAATGGGACGCTGAAAAGCACAGAAAAAGGAACCTTAGCAAAATCGAAACCAAAACAAGACGTTCAACCGGATGTTCAGCATAAAGTGGGTCCGAAAAACACCGAGATTATTGTACTACTCGATGAGGAATTGGAGATACCATCACGATCTGAATGTACAACACGGGCAAAACTTAAAAACAAATTTCCAAATGGGATCTGTGTACTAGTGGAGCCGGGAGAAATTCTAATTCATGGTGTCATGGCCGCTAGGGTATTATCCAGAGTAAACAATGGGAATCAAGTTTTGGTTCGACTTATCAATACGGGTAATCAGTCAGTTACTATCGGAGCTAAAGCACCAATAGCAGTAGCACAAGGATATACTGAGGAAACATACAATTTAACATCGGGTCACGAACAACGGGAGGCACATGTACTACATGTACAGTCGGGGTCATCATTAAGTGAACAGGTCGACTTAAAACATTTACAACCTGAAGATCGGGATAAAGTTTTAAATCTTTTAATGGAGTATCGGGATATTTTCTACACAGAGGGCACTAAACTGGGAACTGCGAAGGGAATAAAACATCGGATTATTACTGAGAATGTACATCCAATTGCGAGGCGACCATACAGGGTACCTCAGGCACAGCGGGAATTATTACGACAGCAGATAAATGAGATGTTGGAAGATGGAATTATTACGCCATCAACTTCACCATGGTCTGCACCTGTTGTCATTGTACCAAAGAAATCCGATGATGGGCAACCAAAAATTAGGGTTTGTGTCGACTACAGAGAACTCAATTCTGTGACAAAAAGGGATTTTTATCCGCTTCCAAGCATGCAGGAAACATTTGATATGTTGTCCAATGCTAACTTGTTCACTACTTTGGACTTAGCTTCTGGGTACTGGCAAGTAGCTGTTGCAGAGGAAGACCAAGAGAAGACCGGGTTCAGCATTTTCGAGGGGCATTATCATTTCCGAAAAATGCCGTTTGGATTAAAAAATGCGCCGAGCGCGTTTCAGCGGCTTATGGATACAATCTTGGCAGGGCTCGTGGGACACAAATGTTACGTATATTTGGATGACGTGATCATATTCAGCACTAAGGGGATCGATGAACATCTTTCACGGTTACGGGAAGTCTTCGATTGCTTACGGGAAGCAAATTTGAAGCTAAAACCAGAAAAGTGCAAATTCCTACGGGAACAAACGAAGTACCTAGGACATATTATTTCAGGGAGTGGGGTACAGCCGGATACACAGAAATTGTCAGCTGTTAGGGACTATCAGAGACCTCAGAGTGTGAGGGACGTTCGTGCATTTCTTGGACTGACAGGCTTCTACAGAAAGTTCATTCCAGATTTCGCTCGAATTGCCAAACCACTTACTATCTTGACGAAAAAAGATACTAGCTTTACATGGACAGAAGAAGCCGAGGGAGCATTCAATACATTAAAGGAAATTCTGTGTAAAGAACCGGTTTTAGCGTACCCAGATTTTAACAAGCAGTTTATATTAACAACGGATGCTTCGGGATATGCTATCGGGGCTATTTTGAGTCAAGAGTACGAGGGACATGAACGACCAATTGCGTATGCTAGTCGGCAGCTAAATAAGGCTGAACGCAATTATTCAACCACTGAGCGCGAGTGCTTATCCGTGGTCTGGGGTGTCAAACATTTTCGCTGTTATCTGTACGGGCGACCTTTTAAGATCATAACGGCTCATCGACCACTTAGGTGGTTACTTTCAATCAAAGATCCAAGTTCTAGACTGGCAAGATGGGCATTAACACTGGCTGAGTACGAATTCGAAATTATTCACAGACCTGGGAGGAAAAATGGGAATGCAGATGCACTGTCGAGGGTACCAGCACCAAATATAAGTGTCAATCAAGCGGAAATACAATACGAGCCATTTTGGGATAGAGAAACATTTAAAAAGGGGCAACAACGGGATCCACTTATACAAGAAATTATCCGAAAATTGGGAGAAAATAAAGAAAATGAGTTTTACTACTTAGATGAGGATGGAATTTTGTACAAGAAAAGGGTTATCACCGAACGACATGATAGATTAGTCGTTCCGGCAAATATGGTACGAGAAGTTATACGGGCATATCATGCAGCACCTTATTCGGGACATCAGGGCTATGAACGGACACTAAGTTTTATAAGCGATAAATTTTATTGGGTAAATATGGCTAAAGATGTAAAGAAAATGTGTGAAGAATGTGTTTCGTGTGCTCAAAGGAAGACAAAACCTACAAAACCAGCACCACTTTTAAAACTACCAGCAGTAGAGGCACCATTTGAACGGATCGCAATGGATATTGTGGGACCACTTGTAACTTCTATGCGGGGAAATAAATATATTTTAACTTGTCAGGACTACTTTACTCGATATCTGGAAGTGATACCACTACCGGATCAGAGGGCTGATACCGTAGCGAGGGCTTTCGTCGAAAACATCATTACGAGACACGGGGTACCAAGGGCATTAATTACGGACCAAGGGACCAATTTTACATCAAAGTTAATGAAGGAAATTTGTCAAATTCTCGGGATTGAAAAGATTCAAACAACACCGTACCATCCGCAGTCAAATGGTATGATTGAGCGCAGTCACCGGGTTATCAAAGATATGCTATCGCACTATATTAGTGACACTCAACGAGACTGGGACGAGTGGTTACCATTCGTGGTTATGGCATATCGTAGTCACGTACACAGTTCAACGGGTGAAACTCCATTCTTTTTACTACACGGGAGGGATATAGAACTGCCGTATGACGAAATTATTAAACCACGTCGAGTAACGGCAGATTGTAGTGAAAATTATGCGGCGGAGTTAATCCAAAGGCTTAATCAAGCATACACTCAGGTGACGGAACATCTAAAACAAGCGACAGAAAAACAAGTAGTTCGGTATAATCAAAAAGCAAAGGAAGTTACATATCAACTAGGTGATAGGGTATATCTACATGATCCATCTGCTTGTATTAAAGGGTCCAAAAAGTTAGCGAAACCATGGGTTGGGCCATTCAGAATTGTTGGGATAAAGGGACCGGTCACATACAAGATAAAAGAGATCTATGGGCGTAGACAATTCATCGTACATGTAAATAGATTGAAACCGTGCAAATATGTGGATGATGATGGGCCAGCAAATATTCGTGAACAACCTGAAGTTGAAGAAGAACCGGGAAATAATCAGGGCGCTGAACCGGGAAATAATCAAGGTAATCAATTGGACGCAAATCGGGTAAATGATAGGGTTCAATTGGATGAAGACTGGCCATTACAGTTTCGAGTCATCTTACAACCAAACGTAGCTCCGGGTCAAGACGATCAAGTAGAACCAGAAGAACGGGAAGAAGATATAGTAAACGATCAAGTAGAACCAGAAGAACGGGAACAAGAAATAGTAAATGAGCCGGAACCAGAAGATGTACGACATTACCATACACGTAGCCGTGGTCCAGTCGAGGATCAACCGTGGGTTCTAGATCGGGCAATATAAAATCAACTAATTACCGCATACACTGTGAAAAACTATTTTTCAAAATTTTAAAGTCTTAAGTGCGCGTAACGAGGGTCCACTGTACTGTTTAAAAATTTCAAAAAAAAAAAATTTAAACTATCTTAAAAAAAAAAAAAAAAATTAAAAAATTTTTTTAAATTAAATAAATTGGCAATGACTTACGGGGGCGTACTGTACTAAAAGTCTATTAACAACATTGATAAATAAACAAATAATTTTAATACATCATATAAAAATATTATCGGGTATCTCAAAATTGTGTTATCATCTTTACAGGACATCAAAATGGGACAGTGGTTGCAACTAATCGTTGTGTTACTGGTAATCAGGTACAGTGCGGCAATTATAGTGTATGACTGTCGGGGACCCAATACTAATATATCAGTGATATCGGTTAAAGACATTGCTCAGTGTCCGGATCCAAAAAATGACTATACGGAGGTGCGAAAAGACATTCAAATAATACAAAAAAATGACTTTACTGGGGTGCACGTACAGACATGTTTGGTGGAAGTGACGCGCATTATACAACGTTGTGGGATGTTTAGTCATGTATCAGCGGTACCACAAGGACTTTTGAGTTATGTACATCGGGTCGGGCCAGAAGAATGTAAAAATATTCACCGAACACGTTCGTTTTATGGGTTCAAAGGACATATAATTGGGAATATTCAAGCAAATGCTACTACAGTCACGGGTATAACATTAGCAGGTAGTGTTACGGTTGATGGGCAATGCAAGGGTACAACGTACACTGAAACCTCATTTACCTGGGAAGACGTCATTGTACTAGCTACAGTCAAAATTAGTACATTTGATTATCGGGCTACTGTGAAATTGGCAACCGACGAAATTGTATTAAAGGGTGGTGTCACATGTTCCTATGTTTCGGGTTACTGTATGGACACCGAAATTGGCGAAACTGTATGGGAAGTTGGTATGCGTGGACAATGCGACAACAGGGCCTATCACATTTTGTACGAAGGGAGTGCAAGTTTAATCACGACAAATAAATCACACATATTTTTGGACACACAGTACATTGTAGTGGAACAACAGAATCGGGTATTCGCAATTACATTAAGGGAAAAATCATTCGTTTGTGATCAAGAAGCATGGGGAACCGAGCATCCAAAATTAATGGTGATTGAGCGTAAAACTTATGGGTATAAATTTCGAATGAATGACCAGCTGGGATCAGAGAACGTCGATTTGCTCACTTATATAAATACTAAGTTTATGTATGTTGAGCAGAGCATCAAAAGAACGCTACACAATTTTCACGTCCAAACTATTCATCGACGCTGTCTATTAAATAGAGAGGTATTGAAGAATAGACTTTTAGTAGCGCCATTATCAACCAATGCAGTCGGGGTTCTACTGAAAAATCAATTAGGCTTTACGGGTCGGGTACTGGGTGAAGTAATATACCTCATGCAGTGTGTTCCAAAAGTAGCGGAAGTTCGACGGGACAAGTATTGTTACAACGAACTACCAGTTTCAGTAAATAATGAGTCGTTATTTATGGCACCTGTTACACACATTTTACAAGAACGGGCAAAACAAATAGAATGTTCACCACTAACACCGCCATTGTATCACATTGGGAATAAATGGGTAGGATTCAGTCCATTACCAAATACGGGAATTCAACCAGAAATAATCAAAGTCGATAGCGAACCATATCCGGAATTTCAACCACTACAACAGCTAAGTACTGGGGGCATCTATTCAAATGAGGAAATCAGGGCAGTTCAACATTCTTTAACTTTCGGGGCTGAACGACAAGCGGTATCAACAATAATAACAAGAAAATTGATTGGGCTTGATACGGAAAATCAGGGGTACTCAACAGTGAATTTATTCGATGCAAACGAAATTCAAGGGTTAGCCAAGAAGACATTCAGTGCTGTATGGGGATGGTTTACTGATATTGGACTTTTCACATCCAGTATATTGGGTATTTACATAATTTTTCGATTTTGTAAATACTTAATTGGGGCCGTATTAAATGGGTTATCATTATATGAAATACTGGGATGGAGTTTCGGGTTGCTGGCATGTTTATGGAATACCTTAACCGTTTGGATCATACACCGATACCATAAACAAAACACGGGCATATCACGGGAAGAACAACCAAAAGTGGAAAATCAGGAAGCACGGGAAGACACAATGCGGGATTCGACCATAATCGATATGGATGGGACTACAGAAAAGGACAAGCAGGGAAAAACCACCACCAGCGAAGTGAAGACATTGTATCCAGGAGTGAAGATTCACGTTGCAGGAGTGCCCATTGAGTGAGTGATACAGTGAAAAAAAAAAATCTTAAATTTGTGTATGTTAAATCTTAAGTTGTGGTATGTGTAGTTTAAATAAACAAACAAAATTGTAGATATTAAAACTGAGTGTAGTGACCTAGTGAAGAATGCATATGTATGCAAGGACGTTATGTAAAGACATTAAGGGGATTAGACCAAGTAATTAGTTAAAGTAGTTGGTCCAAGTTAATAACAGTATAAATTTAATAAGTACTAAATATTAAAATGGGTTTAATTAAATTAGCTGAATAATTAATTAAGGGGTACTCACCAACAAAACTTATCCGTCTATTCGGGGAATGGAACACCTAAATCAAGTAGCAAAATTCGAAAAGGCTGGTCGATCTGGGAGAGCGACCATCTTTTTCAAAGGGGGGAGTGCTGTTACAAGCCGGGTTTATTATTCAAAATTTAAATATTTTTTATATTTTTATGGGAATAGAAATAATTCCAAATTAAAAAGTTTGAATCAAAATTTCAAGTTGATATTAAAGTAATGCGTAGCTACATATTCTAATCTAATGAACACTTGCATAAATAAATAATTATTAAATATTTCTATAAACAAAAAGGTCCATTCATCGAAGTAACGGCGTAAGTTAAATAAATTTGTCGAGTATCGGGACATGTAAGAAATTATTTAGACTAAACATCCGGGCGACACCGTTGGCGATAAATAATAATTAATAAATTAACGAGAAATAATTAATTGCTGATAAGGATTTTTTTGCTATGGAACTTTCTAGAATAAATTTATAGACCAGAGGGGTATGAGGTAAAGGGTATGTAGAAGCCAAGCAAAATTGAAAATCAAAACGGTTAAAAAAAGTCGTTTATGAGATTTCATAGTGTAAAGAAGTCGGATTGTGGGTTTTTGGGGTGTTTTAGTAAAGTGTACTTATTGTGTAATAAGGGTTTTATTGTTGATTGGGTGAGACGGGCTTGTGCTTATAGTACGATCGGGTTAGTTTGGAGAACTTTTTGGGATATTTTAATTAGTTAACCGGGACATTTGGAAATTATTTTAAACTTTAGGGTGATATAAACTTGTAAAATTTAACATTTAAGTATTTTGTATATGTAATAAGTAAGTGTAGTATTATAAGAAAATAGTTTTAGTGCGATCTATCCTAATTTATAAGGAGAATTTGGTGAGTACCTACCTAAAATTTTGTAATATTTTATGGTTCATATTCTTCTCTTTTTTTTTTTTTTTTTTTTAACTAAAACCTCAAACATTAACTTCTGGGACCGATTGTGAAAATAATAATAATTACGGGGATCAGCGGGTACAAAGGGTTAAATTTTTATTTAGCAAGCGTATTGAATATTTTTATAGTTGACTGTAACAATGGGTCCGCGAATGATGTTTGAAGTTTAGTATATTTTATTGGGTTCTGTATTATTTAAGGCGTCAGATTATGATAATTTTATATTAATTTGGGTAATTTGTTTATTTTATTCGTTGATACGAGAGGAGATTATTAATGTAATTTTAGATGGGTTATAATAAATTGGAATAAAAGGGAATTTCGGTTGTTTTATTTCTGTAATTTTAAATCTTTTATTTCAGCCAGAAAATCCACTTTTATCGCCAATTAATCCTTACGGATTAACCTTGGCAGGAGTTCGAACCCCTGCTTCTATATTCGGCACATGAAAATTTACGCTACCCGTGTGTCGAGTAAATAATATAATTCGCCGTTCCTTGGTTTTCCATATACATATGGTTAACTACGGGGCTCGGTAAGAGTCTAAAGCACACCTTCCCCAAGGCAAGAGCAGAAAGTACCCACCAGTGCATCGACGAAGCAATGGCTAAATTGAAAGGAAGATCTGTTCTCAAACAATTTTTACCTTTGAAACCTACGAAGAGAAGAATAAAAATTTGGGAAAGATGTGATTCAATTACTAGATACACTTACGATTTGAGTATTTATTCAGGAAAAGAAGATAAGACAGAGGTGACTGATATTATAGGTGAAAGAGTCGTAAAGAAGTTATGTCAAAGTGTTAGAGATTCTGACATTACCTTATGTTTCGATAGATTTTTTACTTCAACAAACCATTTAAATGAAACTCCTTTGGCTACTGTAGGCACATTCATTCCTACTCGGAAGAATATACCTAAATTCACAAAAAAGAACAGACAAAGGGGAGATACCGAATTTCTTTGCAACCAATATGGTTTAATGGGAATACGATGGCAAGATACAAAGGAAGTTTTAGTTCTGTCAGATTGTCATTCAGATCAAATGGCCACCGCCAAGAGAAAAAACAGGATGGTGCTAAAATAGAAATATCCTGTCCGGAAGCCCTCGACTTTTATAACAGATTCATGGGTGGAGTGGATCTCCTAGACCAGCTTGTTGAGTTATATGGTATGGATAGAAAATCATTGAAGTGGTGGAAAAAGTTTTTTTTACCATCTCCTTATGACAGCAGTTGATAATATTCAAAGAAATAAGACAAAAAAATAAGCTATCTGGATTTCTTAGTACCACTTGCAGAAGATTTAATTTCGTTCGGAAGGAAACATGTGAAAGTAGTTAGAAAGAGAGTTTACGGTAGGCCACATAAGAGCAGTAAAAAAATGATTAACGTCGGTGATCACCTGCCAGTGGAAGGAGACAGTCGCAGGAGGTGTATAAATTACACTAAAAATAAAAAAGAGAACGAAAACAACGTGTACTGGCTGCAATGCTGCATTATGCAAAGACTGTTTTGTCAAATATCATATTTGATATATTTTGTAACTGTAAATGTACCGGTGCGACTTATTGTTCCCGTTAAAGAATATCACAGGGTTACTTAGGTCCCAGCCTTTAGTCTTTGAATGGAAAAATAAAATAATTTTTTATTTTTTTTTTTTAGTATTTTTGCAACTTTTTCCGTAGTAATTTTTACTTTAAACGAAAAAAAACTCTTGAAAAAAAAAAACTAGGAGCGAAAGGGTTAGTGCTTAGAATCGTTAACTTTGAAATTAATCACACAATGTTGTAGGTTTTTATTATTATTTTGATGCAGAAAATCACTAACTTTGACATTAATTACAAAATATTGTAGCTTTTGTTAATGTTTTAATGCGGAAAACCATTAAATTTGGAATTTGCAGCATTATAAGTTAGTGTTGCAGTTAGTTTCATTAACATTTTAATGCAAAGAATCGGTTACTTTAAAAATTCATTGGCTCAAAAAATCATGATTTTTAATAAAAACATTAATTTCTTCTAATATCATTTGAAAAGTATATTATTAAATGTTTTCAGTAATAGCATTATAGTTAATTCTTAAAATTTTCACGCCTTTTTTTGTTTTCAATTTTAGGTTGAGAAAAAATAGGAAGGCTTATGTAAAGGAGCTTTCTTTTAATAGAAAATTTAGTACCTAGGACGACAGGACTAGTTTATTAAGTTACTAAATAAGTAAATAAAAAACTTCAAAGTAAGTTTTTCAACAGATGTGACTGAATTTAGAAAGGCAGCCATTTGTCAGAAATTTTTGGAAGTTCTATGAGGCAAACCTATGTTGAATTGGTTAAAGTGTATTTTGGAGAAATATCTTGTATACATATATCTTGTAATTGGTTTAAAAAAATAAATCTAATTTGGTCGCGGAATATTTCGCGAACGAAACTGATAGATCGGAATTTGCGGATCAAAAGACATCGATAACAATGCGATAGTTAATATATATGACATTAACGTGATTTTACTGGCAGTACAGGAACAGTTTATCAATGGAATTATGTTGATGTACATAAATAATCCATTTTTGCTAGATAATATTACTGCAGGAATGTTAAGACAATTTCCAAAAAAAAAAAAAAAAATAAATATTTTTTCTTAAACTATTACATAAACTGAATTAAACAATACTTTGTTGGTACGAATTTCTCTATATGTTAGGATGGTAGAATAACATATTTTGCAACGCTTTCTCTCTTAAGGTCAATGTTAATTGACTCTAAAAAGATAGATCAAGATCAACGCTCATATCCAATTTTTAGCAGTAGTAGAAATGTTCTGACAATATGACTATATCTAAAATTTGAAATTAGGTCATTTCATTTCAAATCATCCAATAAAAACATAAAATGTCACCCATGACGTCAGATTTAGCTGTTTCATTAGCTTTTATTTGTTTATTTAACCATCCTAATCATCTGTACAAAATTTAAAAAAATTATCTCTAATAGTTTTCAACTTATGAATTTTTGAAATTTAGCAAAATAGGGTTAAAATGATGTTTCCGTGGTATCACCTTCGGTGACGTTATTATGTTAAAAAATCCATAACTTCTGTAATATTTAACATAAAGCAATAATTTTTTCATCAAAATGTTCAGAAAAGTCAGGAGATTACAGGAAAAATAAATTTGGTTAATTATCACTTCATGTTTCTATGTAATGCTTTGTTAGACTTAAGTTTTGAGACATTTTTTAATCGATAAACAAAAAATCTTTAAAAGTAATTATTGACCAAAGGCATAGCAGTAACCGTAGTAATTTTTTTTTAAATTTACCCTAAGGATGTAAACTAAATAATCTGGAACAAAAACAATGGTTTTTTACTCGCTAATATTTTTCAGACACGTCCGACGTCTGGAAGCTCAAAAAACAAGCTTTTTGGAATACTTTCCCAAAATTCAAAATTTTTGTTTACACCATTGGAAAAAGGAGAAAAAATTACATAAAAAGGTCTTTAAACTATCATTCTATGTCAACTAGTTTCCCAGAAATTAACTTAAATGAATTAAATATACAATATAAAAAACGAATAGGTACTTATTTCATATTTTATAGTGAAAATTTTATTTATAAGGTTTACGTTATTCACTGTTTTACTCTCTTCACTGTGACGCCATGGAGATCTTAAACCAATAATTGAAACTTGTAGGTATTAGAATATTCTTTCTCAATGCCACATTATGTGTTAGATAAAGATAATATACTAATTTACCCCACCTTTTTGATGTAGAACAATTAAAACTGATAAAATAATTAATATACTAAATATGGTAGATTGGGGGCACCCCCAGGTGGTCTCACAAAACAGAGAAATTTGAAAAAATTTAATCTTCCTTTGCAAAAGGTCAGTTTTATTACTTTATTGTCATGTACACCAATATGAGTATTATCAATTAACTACTATTTCTTGCTATTATAAGGCAGGAGACACATCGCTATCTCTGCAAACCACCTATTTTATAATATATATTATTATATACTTATATATTTAAAAACAAAATGTAAAATAAGCAAATACACTAGTATAGTTTAATTTGATGATATTGATAACCAAAAATTAATTGTAAGCTAAATAACATTAATTTTATATCATAACATATTAATAATCATAGTAAAATATATTCGAAATTCTAGGATTCATGAAGTACATACAATTTTATTTTTGTGAACCAAATTAACAAAATATTAGCTCAGAGAGTCGTATCCTGTAAGACAAGACATGAAAATGATAGAAAAATAAACTTATTTCGTAAAAATGTTCATAGTATTATCTCTGTGCCACAAAAAAACATGTAAATGACACACAAACACGGTTTTGTTTTGTGAATCACATTAATGTAATTACTGACTGGCGGCTCAGAGAGCCTTGTCATTTAATGGAACTGTCAGGAACAGATATAAAGATGTCCCTTTAAATACACTAATTTGTAAATAAGGCGTAACTAAAAATTTGAATAACGTTTGGGAAATTCCAATATTTGAATAAGGGGTTAATATAAAATAGATAACTGAGGTTAGTTATATACATTTCTTTATAAGTGTATTATATAAATAAATAGGTAGGGCGTCACGTTTATTAGATATGTGGAAATTCCAAATGTAATTCCAATTTTTTGTGCCGACAAAGACTCTATTGGAACTGGAACAATTTTTAAGGTTGCGAAAGTAACCCATTCCGTAAAATAATATTTACTAGTAGATTAAGAAAATTAATCAACCTTTGATAGATCTTTTCTAAAAAAGATCAAAAATATTTTTATACTAGCTGTACTGAAGGCGTCGTTCACCTAACGCGTTGTTGAATTGATTTGGGATTTTCCCATGGGACTAACACGGAATGTTACGGAAGTGTACTCCTGCGATTTTGTTCATTTTAAGATATATTGTAGTACTTGACAAAGTAACAAACATATTTTAATTATACGTGCCCAATCCCATATTTAGGGGGTAAAACACCTCTTCAAAAATTTCCTGAAAAATCATATTTTGGTATTTTTCCCATACTAGCCCTTAAGCAATTTTGGTGAAAAGTGGTCAAAAGATTTAGACTGAGTTTACATTACTATAGAATTTTTTTCATTGGGGTCACTTAATTTTTAAGGGGTGAAACACCCCTAAGAGTGGGTTTTTAAAAATTTTTTTAGGGAAATCATAGCTCAAATTCTTTAAAATTCTGTAAAAAGGCTACAAGTTATTAGTTAATCAATAATACGTGTTACCCGCTGTAGTGGCGCAGCGTAACTGGGGGGGCTATGGGGGGCTCTATATGAGAACGAAATTTTTAACAGAAATTAAATTTTTGTGTTTTTTCTTTTTGCACTTTTTTTTTTCGTGTAAGATAAGACTAGAAAACATTTAAATTTTTGTTATATTTTAATATATATATATATATATATATATATATATATATATATATATATATATATATATATATATATATATATATATATATATATATATATAGTTACGTTCTTAGAATAATGTATCTTAATATAATATATTATTAATTACATCAGCACTTTATTATCAATTATAATATTTCCTTATCTAAAGTAAACAATTTTTAAATAAAAATAATAATAATATTACATTTCAGTGTTTAATAAGCAATTTTAACTTAAATATTATATTACATTTTGTAATAGCTTGGCTGAGCACAAAATGTAAATTAAAACCAAAAGCTTAATAAGCACAACGAATATTCTAGAACATTGAAACAAAAGTATAAATACGTGGCTCCGCCAAGCTACCGATTAGTCTTTTGGAGTTTGTACCATAATTGCATAGAAATATTTGTAACAACTGAAATCCGTTAAAATAAAAAACTTTGTAAATATTAAAAATAAAATTTATTTTTTATTGTTACGACTCGGCAACGAACGTAACTGGCGCAGTCGGTAGGATATCCGGATGGCACCTTCGTGTAACGTAGTTAAACTCGCGACGTGGTACAGTACTCGACGCTTAATCGTGACTTATCCATTGTCGAACTTGACGGTTCATCAAGTTATAGTGGTTTACTCAACTTCACGAGGAGCAAGGATATCCAGTACGTTTTCAAACATTTACGGACGGAATCTACGACAGGACGTCAACATCGTTCCAGTGAGTGACGGCTTATCACACATCAGGACACATCTACAACAGGCGTCCACGCAGTCCTCTTCAACGTGACGGTTCATCACAACGAGGAGACGCAGTACCCAAACGGTGACGATTCATCATCAAGGAACAACAATCCCGGTTCAGGAATGTTTGTTCATTGAGTCATGTAAGTCGATTTTCAATTGTTGCTCGCATCATTTTGCTTTTCTATGCCAATTAAAAACAAACTCATTTCCTTACGATCCAATCCTTATCAAAAACCAGAGACTTCCAATAATATCAGCGCCGCAGTAGACGGAGATAATATTGAGTTGTCCAGTGTTAGTCCGTCAATTTTAGTTTTAGAAAATAATAATATAAACGATAATAATTTAGAGAGAAGAAATCCAAATAGTTCAAATAATAATTCAAATAATATTACAATGACTACCCTAACAGACATAATTAATTCTCTACGAATTCCAGATGCTATTAAAGACCTACCAAATTTTGACGGAAACAAAAGAACTTTATACGATTTCATAAATAACGTAGAGGAAATTTTAAGCTTGATCCGCACAGCTAATGGCACTAGCTATGGCAAATTATTAGTTAGAGCCCTACGAAATAAAATAATAGGAAATGCAAACGAGGTACTCAATATGTACGGAACTCCCATTGACTGGGTCGAAATTAAAAACAATTTAATTACACGCTACTCAGACAAAAGAAACGAAACGAATCTTATTAAAGATTTTCATAACTTGAAACAAGGAAATTTAACAATAGAAAACTGTTATAGTAATGTAATCGAAATTCTTTCTACAATACCGAATCACGTTAGAATACATGAAACTAATCCGGCTGTAAAAAATTCAAAATTAATGTTATATTCAGAAATGTGCTTAAATGTATTTTTATCAGGATTAAAAGAACCCCTAGGATCTACAATCTGAGCTATGAAAACTACCACCCTTTCCGAAGCCTTTTCATACTGTATAAAGGAACAAAACATTTACTACACTAAGCAGAATACACAAATAACTGTAAATAAACCAAAAATCAACCAATCATATCCACCTAAACCAATATCACAATTTAGATCCCCATATCCACCAATTCAGTATCATCGCCAACAATTTAATTCACAACCTCCACAACAAAGACAATTTCCACAACCTAGTTCGTCAAAACCAATTCAGTCAACACGTCCGTCTGTAAATTACAGACCACAACCAATGGAAATTGGTAGTAATAGGCTCAGTATTAGAGCACCACAACATAATCAATCACAGAATCAAAATCCGCTCTTTAAGTCAATGTCGAAACCTACTTTTCGAAGCGAAGAGTTACACAATGTAGAAGAACAAAATTTTCAAAATTTAGACCAATTTTGCGAAGAAATAGACAATGATCAGTGCAACCAAACTAACGATAACACAGATGACAGTATACACGAAACAACTGACGAAATAGACGAATCAAATTTTCAATACACTTGGGACCACAACATGGTTACATAGACCAGAACGTACATGCAAACACACTACCCTATATTAACATCAGATCCTCACCCTGTCCCTTATTAAAATTCCTTATTGATACAGGAGCATCCCACTCGTTCATCAATCCTGAATATATTGACCCGAACGATACAATTCACATAGATCCAATAGAAATCAAAGCTGTTTTAAATACTTATAAATTAGACAAAAAAGTAATTTTACCTATGTTCAAAGAATTCAATCAACCTCAGGATAGTATAGAACTTTTGACTTTTCGATTCCATAAATAATATTATTTTGATGGACTAATAGGCTTAGATACGCTTGAAAAACTTAACGCGCAAATAGATATTACAAACAATCGAAAACACAAAACTCAATTATAAATTTGTCGTTTAAACCAAATTTAACGTCGGGAAAATATTCAATTCCACCGTTCACAAAACAACTCGTTAAGCTACCCGTAGATATTAAAAACGGAGAAATTTTCTTAAAAAATACTTATGTAAACAACAAAATACTTATTCCCGAAGGAATTTACCTATCCAGAGATTGGCACATTGTCGCTACCGCGATAAAATCTTACTGATCAAGACCAATTACTTTTCATTGAACAACCCTTAAAAGCAGAATTATTAAATCACGAAATTGTCCAGTTTGACGAAAGTCAAATAAATACTGATTATCCTCATAGTGAAACAGAAATAGAAAATCTAATACGTATAGACCACTTAAACAACGAAGAACGTAGAGCTATTGTCAATGTCTGTCGTCAATATGAAAAGATTTTTCTTAAAGAAAACCAAGATCTTACATTTACAAACAAAATTAAACATAGAATTACTACAACTGACGACGTTCCGCTATACACGAAATCGTATAGGTACCCGGAAATTCATCGCGAAGAAGTTCGTAGGCAAATAGATCAGTTATTAAAACAGGGCATAATACGTCCTAGTTATTAACCATGGTCCTCACCCATCTGGATAGTCCCGGAAAAAACGGACGCCAGTGGTAAAAAGAAATGGAGACTGGTCGTTGATTATAGAAAATTGAACGACAAGACCATCGATGATAGATATCCGCTTCCCAACATCACCGACATACTAGATAAGTTAGGCCATTGTATGTATTTCTCCACATTAGATCTCGCGAGCGGGTTCCATCAAATTGAGGTTCACCCTAAAGACATACCAAAAACCGCTTTTACTGTAGAAGGGGGACACTACGAGTATGTTAGAATGCCCTTCGGCCTTAAAAACGCCCCGCCAACATTCCAGATGGTAATGGACAACGTCCTTAGAGAATTGCAGGGTACAAGTTGTTTAGTCTATATGGAGGATATAATAGTATTTTCCACCTCTTTACAAAAACACGTAGAAAATCTTAAAAAGGTCTTCGAAAAATTACGAAAAGCCAATTTAAAAGTCCAATTAGACAAATGCGAATTTTTACACCGCGAGGTAGCCTTTCTTGGACATATAGTCTCAGAAAATGGTGTCAAACCCAATCCAGACAAGATAAACGCGATTAAAAATTTCCCAATTCCCAAAACGCAAAAGGAAATAAAAAGCTTCCTAGGTCTACTAGGCTATTATAGAAAATTTATAAAAGATTTCGCGCGTATAGTTAAATCAATGACAAAATGTTTAAAAAAAGGAAAAAGCGTCAAACTAATACCCGAATACATTAAAACATTTGAAACTTGTAAAAATTTATTAACAGACGATCCAATTTTAGCTTATCCGAATTTTACAAAAAATTTCATTTTAACAACAGATGCTAGTAATGTGGCTTTAGGAGATGTTCTATCTCAGGGACCAATAGGACACGATCGTCCAATATGTTACGCTAGTAGAACTCTGACCAATACCGAACAAAAGTACTCAACCATTGAGAAAGAACTACTTGCCATAGTATGGGCAACAAAATACTTTCGCCCTTATTTGTTCGGCAGAAAGTTTAAAATCATAACGGATCACAAGCCTTTGACGTGGTTAATGTCCTTCAAGGAGCCTAATAGTAAATTAGTCCGCTGGAGGCTTAAATAAGAGGAATTTGATTACGAAATAGTATATAAACTCGGAAAGTTTAACACCAACGCTGATGCCCTTTCCCGAGTTCAAATCCCTGACATAAACATACACGAAACCGAAAGTAACACTTCCACACACGTGACGCAACACACAACAGACGATCAAACAGCACACAGCGCCGACGAAGACGATTCTTCTTTCATACCAATATCAGAAAATCCACTTAACGATTTTAACCATCAATTAATTTTCGAACAAGTTAGTAATAGATCACAAGTAAAAATAAAAGTCTTATTTAAAATAAAAAAACGACATACCGTTCAACTTCCATATTATGATGAAGAAGTACTAATCGATATTTTTAAGCAATTCGTTCCACCGAAAAAATTAACAGCCATTTACTGTTCTGATGATAATTTATTTAACAAAATTCAAGAAGTTTATTCGGAATATTTTCTCAAGGGAAACATTTTAGGTTAATAAGATGTACCAAAATAGTAACCGACGTCGAGGATGACGACGAACAAGACAAAATTATTTCAGATTATCATAAAAGTAGTAACCACCGAGGCATTACTGAAACTATAGCACATTTAAAACGGGAATATTTCTTTCCACAAATGAAATTAAAAATTTCCTATTTCATAACTAATTGTAAAGTTTGCAATGAGAACAAATACGATCGCCAACCACCCAAACAAAAATTTCAAATTACACAAACACCCGGTAAACCTCTCGACATTGCACATTGTGACTTATTCTTCCTAGATAAATTAATAATTTTCCCTATAATTGATAAATTCTCGAAATTTGGACAAGGATACACAATTGAAAGTCGAAACAGTACAAATATAATTGAAAAATTAGCTAAATTTATAGCAACATACAGTAGACCGAAAACACTCGTAATCGATTCAGAGAAAAGCTTCGATTCTATAAAGTTTAAACAATTTTGTGATCAATACAACATAAACTTACATATCACCTCTATTAGAAGTTCAAATTCAAACTCTCCTATCGAAAGATTCCACTCTACCCTTTTGGAAATTTACCGCTTAATCCGTAACGATCCCGAAAATTCCTTGAAACATGAAAGTCCAAAAATGAAACTCTTGCAAGCTATATTTACCTACAATCATTCAATACATTCAAGCACAAAACTTACACCCTATGAATTATTCATTGGCAGAAAATATGATACTCAGTTAAAACCGAATTTGAAAAATTTACAAGAAAATCAGCAACAATTATACGATAAAGTAAACGAATACGTCCTTCAGAAAAAACGCGAAAAAATTATTAAGCTAAATCAAAATCGACACGAACCACTTACATACATACCCAACACAACCGCATACTACACCGAAAATAAACGCGACAATAAATTACACCCAAAATTTAAGCAAACCATTATTAAACAAAATAAAAAGATAACCGTGACGGATATTAAGAATAGGAAACTCCACAAACAAAAATTAAAACGATCTCGTAAATTGCAGGTTATTGATGACAACGACAGTTCAGACTCAGAGGATCGAAATAAACTACCTGACCCACAACCCAGGCCTGTTAATGATGAACCTAGGCCAGGCCCTAGTCACGAAAACATATGATCACTACATTCATATCATAAATTTAACTGACTATATAGAAAATTTGGACAATATCGAAAATTAAATCAATTTAATCACAAAAAACGAACATACAAAACAAATTCAAAACATTATTAATTTAAAATTTACTCAGTTCAAAAATAATCTTAAAATTTTACTCCCAGGAAGATTAGTGAAACGTGGACTCATTAACGGTTTAGGCTCGATAATCAAACAAATTTGTGGTAACATGGATAACAAAAACGCTTTACGCATTAATAAAGACATCGAATTATTACGGACAAATCAAAATAAAATAACAGACCAACTGAACAGACAAACAACTATCAATTCACAAATGATCGAACGATTCAAAAATATTTCAAAACACATAAACGAACAGAAAAACGTAATAAGTAGTTATTTACGAAACATTCCAAAAGATCTAAATTATTTCGTTTTCATACAATATATTAATCAGATAAATTTTAATATTGATACGCTCAACGATCACGTTAAAGATATTATTCAATCAATAAATTTGGCTAAGCTCCATATAATTTCCAAACCTATCCTCTTACCATCGGAATTAAAGCACGCCTTTAACCTTTTAAAAATCCAAGGCATACCCATCATATCATATGAACAAGTCTACGAATTTTTAAGTCTGCAAGCCTATTACAATGATTCAAACATTATTTTCGATATCCGTATACCCAGATTCTTCCTAAACAAATTCTCACTTACGTATTTAGAACCTATACCTAATATTAACCTGAAAACGACAAAAATCCCATATCAATACGCCATTTTTGACGAGCATCAATTGTATTTGGTCGATAAAGCATGCCCAAAAATTGAACAAATCTACATATGCGAACCGAAAAGAACCAGCACGAAAATGAAACATTCAGAATGTTTAGGAAAACTTTTACTCAATCAACATGGTAGATGCACATACGTGGAATACGGTAACGTCTCCGAAGTCAAACAACTGCAAAACAACTACATCATTATAAAAAATTCACAAGGAATAAACCTAACATCCACCTGTGGTATGGAAAATCGTAACGTAACTGGAACAGTCATAATACACTTCGACAACTGCTCAGTAAAAGTAAACCAAATGGAATACAAAAGTCAAACTACACAATCTTGGAGTGAAGTTCATCTCATACCTACCTAAAACCTCCAAGTCAACGTTTCCAACGTCGAAACAAAACTTAATCTCAAGAAGCTAGAAAATTTCCACATCAAAAACACGGAGGAAATTCACCTAATGAAACAGCAAGGAACCTTCCATATAACAACGATGTATTGCATCATAATGGGATCCATTACTATGGTATTATTAACAACAATCTACATAATCAGGCGCAAATATACTAACAAATATAATCAGCCGATACGAGTCAGCTATACTCCGTCAGCACCTGCCCAAGAAGCGAAACTTCTATGGCCGACACTTCCGTCTCAGGGGGGAGGAGTTACGTTCTTAGAATAATGAATCTTAATATATATAATATATTATTAATTAGATCAGCACTTTATTATCAGTTATAATATTTCCTTATCTAAAGTAAACCATTTTTAAATAATAATAATAATATTATATTTCAGGGTTTAATAAGCAACTTTAACTTAAACATTTTGTAATAGTTTGGCTGAGCACAAAATGTAAATTAAAACCAAAAGCTTAATAAGCACAACGAATATTCTAGAACATTGAAACAAAAGTATAAATACGTGGCTCCGCCAAGCTACCGATTAGTCTTTTGGAGTTTGTACCATAATTGCATAGAAATATTTGTAACAATTGAAATCCGTTAAAATAAAAAACTGTAAATATTAAAAATAAAATTTATTTTTTATTGTTACGACTCGGCAACGAACGTAACTATATACTTAGTTTTAGTGTTTATAATATTTAATTTTTAAGTAGTGTTCACTGTGTGTAATTTTTAAGACTATGCTATTACTTACTATAAACTAATATACCTACATAGTGCTAATTCAGAAACACTTACACTATGGAGCAAAGCCGGTTAACGGAATCTAAAGTTTATAACTTGGGTTCGGATTCGGAATTCAGTGATGACGATTTTTTCGATTTTCGTAGTTTAGTGGTGGGAGACGATAGCGAAACCGAAGAAGGCACTTCCATTGTGGCTACTGCTTCTCATTCCACTGATATACAAACCTATGACGCTACTTTTTCTTCCTGGGTATCCGGTTCTTTTATTCCAATTATCCACGACTTTGACAATTCCTCTTGTGATATTAACGTTAATACAGGACTAACAGAAAACTCGACGGTACTTAACTACTTCGAATATTTTTTGAATATTGACATTATGACCAAGATAGTAGACGAAACTAACAAATATTATAGATTTAACTTAGAAAAAAAAAGATTTCAGATAAATCCCGTTTTCAACAATGGACTGACACGACGACGGACGAGATGTACATATTTTTCGGACTGACTATGTTAATGGCAAGAAATAGCAGAAATAATATTAGTGAACATTGGCCCACTAACACTCTACTTAGAAGTCCTGTTTTTGGTCAAATAATGGCTAGAAATAGATATCAAATTCTTTTAAGCCAATTACACTTTTCAGACCCATACCAACAAAATACTGGAGACAGACTGACTAAAATTAAACTACTTGTTGACCATGCAAGTAAACTATTTACTAAAACTATGATTCCAAATCAAAATTTATGTATTGACGAAAGTTTCATTCCTTTTCAAGGTAAACTTTTCTTTAATACCATCTCAACGTCATCGATTTGGAATCAAGACTTTTATACTGTGTGACGTTGACTCAGGTTTCATCCTTGATTTTATCCGTTACGTTGGAGACGGGACAGAAATTACAGACGACCAACATTTAGGAGTATCTGGGGCAGTAGTCACAACATTGTTGAAAAACCTCCTGAATCGTGGGCATACGTTTTGGGTAGATAACTGGTACACTAGCCCTCATTTGTTTTTATTTTTACATGGAAAAAAAACAAATGCTTGCGGTACAGTGAGAAAAAGCTGACGTGGAGTGCCTAAATTTAAAAATCTAAAAAAGGGAGAAATAGAGTCACAACACTGCGGACTCATATTGGCTTTAAAGTGGTATGACAAACGAGAAGTCCATATGTTGTCTACCGTTCACAACAAAGCAGTCGCTCCTGAGTCAGAAGATCAAGTTCCGAAATCCACATGCGTACTTGATTATAATAAATATATGGGCGCAGTTAATAGAACTGATATGCTGTTAAGCAGCGTAAGTTGTTTACGGAAATCAACAAAATGGTATAAGAAAGTTGGTTTCCGTATAATTAATATGTTTTTATTAAACGCTCACGTGCTCTTTCAACTGAAATTGAAGAAAATAGTACCGTTAGCAAATTTTCAGCTTACAATTTTACATCAATTGTTTGCAAAATTTAAGGAAATATCACTGCCAGAACCTAAACCATCGACGTCTAGAGAATACACTCTGGCTGATCACATGCCAGTGCCTATTCCAGGCACAAAAGACTCCAAATTTGTGTCGACGATGTTATCAATGTGCCCATTCTCCGGACAAAAATTAGAAAAATGACTAGGTATATGTGTGAAGCATGTGATGTCGCACTATGTGTGTACCCTTGTTTTAAAATTTTTCATTCGGGAATAACGCTATAACATTATGGTTGTATAGTGTAATTTATTTTTTGTATAGTGAATATGTAGGTATAATTTATATGTGTAAAATTAGTAAAGAAATTCTCACTGAAATTATGTTACATATTTAAACTACATACAATAACGTATTAATTGACAGGGTGGTGTGTACCCGTAGGTGAGTTATGCGATTTCTAATTTTAAAATATTATTTTTTATTTTATATGTATAGTTTATGAAACTGGAACCGTAAGAATGACCGACATCGGTATTTTCTTTTTACTTAAATATTTGTATTATATTTTTATTTAATGAATGTCGTAAAATACAGAAACTAACATTTAGTAGATATTTCCAATAATATAAAAAGAAAATGTTAGTTTAATACCGACTTCACCAAATATTACATATATACATATGTACTATGACGTAAAAGCATCTTCGATTTCTTCGGTCCTAAATTTCGAAATCGGTATGATAGCGATAGCGATAGATGAGGGCGCCATGCACTTTTGATTGCGCTAATTTACTCCAAAATGCAAAATTGGTAAACTAGGTTCTGAAACGTGACTAAAGAGGGTAGCAGTAGTAAATCGTCACTACAGTTACTATAAGTTTATTAAAGTTATAAAAAAAGATAGAAATACATACAGGACCGAAAGTTTGACGAAAAATTAATATCGAGTACTTAAACCTTATAATATTTTCTCTAATAATTTTTTCAACCTTCTCCCAAATTGCGAAGGTTGAAAAAATTCTTCGTGAAATTTATATATCCCAAAAAAAATATTGTTGTAATTTCTCTAATAATTTGTTATAATATTCAAATCTCGCTATACAATTTTTAGATAAATAAGTTAAATTTAAGAACGTTCTTGAATACTCACAATGTTCGTGACATTATAAAGTTCGGTAATATTTAAAATAATAAAGGTTAAGTATTTGCAATAAATTGAGTAAATTTTCAAAATGTTTTATATATGTAAATAGACGTCAAGCGTAATATTATTCGTATAAATAATATTTAGTTTATTAAAAATAAAAAAAAAGATGCTTATAGACCAGAAAAACTCAAACTCGTTACCTCCCTTTTTTTTGGAGTTTTACTTGTACTTTCTGCGGGATTAATTTCGAAACAGCGGGGCAAGACGTGCTAAATGATGCGGTAATTCTCCCTTACGGTACCAGTCTTCCAACAAAACTACCAATTTGGTGCAGGCAATAACTTGTTGAGCACATGTGGATACAGACGGAAGAAAATGCGGAATTTTCGGAACTCCAGGAACAACAGCAGGAACGATTGATCAAAATATGCGATATTGCTTGGCGATAAACATTCGTCACGTCGACAGCGGTACAACCAATCCAAAACCAAATACTTTAAATAACGATACAATATTTGTAGTCATGCGAAACACGAGAATATTCTAACCACTTCTCAAAAGGGGAACGATACGCAGAAATAACGTGGACGATAAATGTGGAAACAATCCTTAATTGTAATCGTAATACAGTGTTCCTTTTCAATAGTTCCGTAGAATGAAATGAGGGGAATAGCTTTTCCAGGAAATGTTGTTCTCTCACCAAAGGCCAATCGCTCGCTGGCAAGGTATAAGAATTGTTTATGTGTAGATTTAAAATTTATAGTTCAATAATTTATGACCCTGTCAAAATTAAAAACTTCAGGAGTGTCAAAACAAGTAGGTGGGTCTGAACAATTTAAAAATTCAATTTAAACTAATATTTTTATATAACCATCCCCATAATACGATAAAACTCTAGTGGTTCATGTTGTTAGGTTTTGTACAACGTTTCAAAATTTGTAATAAAAAAAATTGATAATTTTCAAAGTTAATTTTATTGTATATGTTCTGTTGCCGCCCAGTGTAACTTCATTGCTGGCGCGAACTGTACTTTGGCTGTGTTAGGTTCATTGCATTTGTTTGAGTTGGCATCACTACGCGTGATAGATAATTTTGGCGGTAAACGAAGTTATATAAATCAGCTGTTCGATTGTGCTAGCCTCATTTTCAATTCAATTTTTTTTTTGTAATTACGACCGGGCTTCTGCATAACAGGTATGACTTAAATTACTCTTTTTTAATATATTTTTCTATTATTGTAATAATATAATCAGTTTTAACATGTAAAATTTTGGTCACATGTAATTTAAAGGTTATATGTTGAATTTAAACTTTCTTTTTTAATTTTATTTTTGACAATGGTTAATTTAAGTAAATTCATATTTTTATTTATTCAATTTCTTAAATATAACTTCTGTATAACAGGAATTTTTGTAACAAAACTATGTGACAATTTGGTATAAACTTTTCCTAATTTTTTTTTTTTTCAGTGCAGAAACTTTCTTAATACAAACATTTAAAATTTTATTTTAAATAAATTTCTTTTATTTACTTTGACTTATCTAACAATCTTTAATAAAATGAATATATAATACATAATAGATACGCATAATTAGACTATATATTACCACATATTACGTGTATGTGCGCATAGTATAATGTACCTGTACATACACAGTATTGGATCTGAGTTATAATCTAATGATATCCTTTTTATTGAAATCACCTATTTTATGCATGTGGTTAACAAAATTTTATTTCTTTATTATTCAAAGTCGAATTGCAATGCTGATCTGATTAAGAGAAAGAAAAATGCGTATGTATTGGTTACACGGATATAAAAAAAAAAACGTAAATTTTTTTTAACGTAAACAACTCATTCTATATATATATATATATATATATATATATATATATATATATATATATATATATATATATATATATATAAAGGGTGTAATTTTAATTGCCAAATAATTGTAATTTTAATTGCCAAATAAAAATGGCGATATACGAAATATTTTCAAGTGCGCATTCTCTGTTTCACTGTAGTCCTAGACATTGGAATTTTGGCTATTATATAGAAAAGATGATTTTGGTTACTATAACATTGTTAACAGAAAATGACATATTTTTGACATACGACATATTGAAGTAACGGCGACGATATAAAGCAATAAAAAAACGAACTTTAAGAAAAATTCTGTTTTCTTTTTTAATTCTTATTTTTTCATTAAAAAATTATAAAAGAATTTTACCAACGCCATTTTGAAGGAAATCGAATATATTTTAAGGACAAATCAATGAAATATCGATTGTTTTAAAAAAAATGTATTTTTTTAACTGATAAAGTTGAGTTTGTTTTATAAAAAAATTAAACTATAATTCATGTTTTTACATTTGCTGCTTTGCCTTTAGGAGTGAGCATATGTACTTAACAATTTCTTCTTCTTTCACGTTCAGGCAAAACTAGGGACCAAACTAGGGAAATTGCCTTTACCTCGTAAATATTTTGGTCGACCTCACTTTTGTTGTTTAGAGGTACTTGCTTCATTCTTCTTCAGACGGTAATTCATAACTCAGCTGTTCTTCCGCTTCTATCTGCTCCACCTCTTCTGCATCCAAATCCCAGTCATCAAGTCAGTTGTTCAACATAGTCTTCTTCATCTTCGCCCTTAACGTCGTCAGACGTTTCCTTTATATCATAATATTTTTTCAATCGTATGAGCCTCACGCTTTCGGGAACAAATCTGCATATTGTACTAACTCTACTAAATAAAAATGTACATAATCATTTGAACAGAGAAATTTACTTACTTGAATAATGATAATAAGTAGAATCACGATACAACGCAAAGAAATGAAAGAGCTAATTTAACACCCCTGGATAGAATAACGACATTGAGCGTTTGTATGAATTTGTGTTTTTTTTTTCTACTGCAAATCTTACAATGTTACGATGTTATTGATTTTATACATCAAAGATATGTCAAATCACTATATTGAGCCGTACTGTGGGCTGAATTATACATAATAATAACGTTTTTCTCCTTACGGACCCACAAAAAAATTAAAATATGAAATATTCGCGGATTATTTCGTGATAATCCAGTTCTCTAACTGAGTTCTCTAATTTTAGAAACTCGGTTAGAAACAAAACTATTCCATTTAGATAAGTTTCCGGTAATCCAGTGCAGCGCAATTGATGAGTCTGACCAGAGCGTAATTTTTGAAAAGCGGTACGGGAGTATTTCTATTATCTGATTTCTAAGTTGTGCTAGTGCCACAGCAGCGCTCAATTCTAGCCTAGGAAGTGTGAATTTTTTAAAAGCGCTACTCTAGACTTGGAGCACAATAATTTCGAAGATACCGAATCATTGGCGTAAATGGTACGTAAGTATATTACGCCACCATAGCATTTCTCACTTAAATCAGTGAATCCGTGTAGCTCGTAATACTTCGGTGTCTCGTCAAAGAAAGTCTTCCTGGGAAAAGTAAGGGTAGTCAACGTACGCAGTTGACATTGGAAATTGTTCCATTGAGAAGTGAGCTTGTCTGGTAGTACGTCATTCCAGTTTCAATTGTTTACCCACAATTGTTGAATGAAAATCTTATAGTATGTTACAATAAGTTCTAATAGTCCTAAAGGATTGTAAATGGGTGATACGTACGAAACCACACTTCGTTTCGTGATTGTTTCAATGGATTTGAGACACTGAAATTTATCAAGTATCAGTAGTCGGAAACCAAAATATTCCCAAAGTTTTAATTAAAATGTTGTAAGCTAATTCGTTTTGGGTAGTTTCTCGTAAATGTGAAGGAATTTGATTTAGTAGGTCCATTGAATTGGAACTCCATTTATGAAGACTGAAACCTACCGAAAGACTGAAACCGACTTTAGTACGTGGATGATTTGATTTTTAAGTTCTATTAGATTAGTCACTGAATTCGCCCCTGTGATCACATCGTCTATGTATGTGTCAGAAGTAAGCGCTTCATGTGTTAGAGGATATTCAGCTTTTAAAGAATCTGCTAAATATTGTAAAGTTCTAACAGCTAGATACGGTGCACAACTAGTCCCGTAACTAACAGTCTGTAATTCTCGACATTCTATTGGATCTGAAGGATCGTTTCTCCAGAGTATTCCTTGGAATGGTCTATGATTTTCTGAAATAAAAATATTCCAATACAATTTTCTGTATGTCGGTAGTAAAAACTTATTTATGACATCTAAAGAGCATTAAAATATCAAAATATCTGTTTGCGGGGGTGATGTAGCGAGAAGTATCTCATTAAGTGATTGACCAGAAGTGGTTTTCATGGAACAACCTAAGACTACTCGTAAGCGAGTGGATGAGCGGATAACAGCTTAATGTAATGAAAAGTAAGTGTCTGGTTGAGTTTTCAACTCTGAAATTGATTTGTTAAGTTTTACAGTATGACTCAAGTTTAAATAAATATTCGTCGATAAACTTTTTATATTCGTGAAACAAGTTTGGGTCGCTGTGTACGTGTCGTTCCAAAGTGAGGAACCGTTTGTACGCTTTATCAAAAGAACTACCTAGTTCGTTGATATAATCGGGTTTGAAAAGCACATCGACTTGAAAGTGACTGTTGATTTTCATTATCGAATTTAGAAATAATGATTCCGACAATGGATCAGTAAGTTTTGAGGAATGACTTGAAACGTCTTCAAGCTTTCAGAAGCGGGTGACCAGATCGTTTAGATTAGAGTTGTCAACGACGTTAAGCATTGGGATGCGTTGTGAATTTCTTTTGGACGACGCGATCGGTTGTCGGCTCTCAGAACACCTTGCAGTTGGGCAGTTGACGATTCCCCTAAAAAATGTCTGATTCTACGAATATGTTTGTAGAACCACTTGGTACCCAAAATTAATATTTTTTATTCAAAAGGGATATTTTTTGTAATGTCGTAATGAATCCGTAGCTGGTTCACATCCGGCTCGAAGGACCAAAGCGAAATGTAGAATGTAGCATCGGGTTGTAACGCCGGAAGGTGATGTATGATGCGATGAAGAACCAAAGCAAACTCAGGATATGTAAAAAATATATTTCACGAAGAATTTTTTCAACCTTCTCCCAAATTGCGTGGACTAGCTTGAGTTGGACTAGCGAGTTGATCACTGTGCTACCATACCAATAACAATGTACTTGAGGAGTACATTGTACAAACTGTGATAATTTAAAAAAAATTCTCTTGAAAAAATTTTTTTTTTTTTTTTTTTTGATTTTACATTTTAAATATGTTTGACTTTTTTAATTGTTTTAAATTAAAGTAATTATTTTATAAAAAATTTTTTTCGATTGACAAATTTCCATGTGAAATGCAAAAAAACTAGTTAAATTGTTCTAATGGATTGTTGGTATGGTTGGTTGTTATCCAAGAATGACAATCTGAAATTTAGATAATTTCTGCCACTGAAGATGATATTAAACATATCGAAAATATTTTGGCAATTTTAATAAAGAAAAGCTATGAAATAGAAGATATTGGTTTCATTATGTCCATCCTTCTATAAAGCTAGTCCACGCAATTTGGGAGAAGGTTGAAAAAATTCTTCGTGAAATTTATATATCCCAAAAAAAAATATTGTTGTAAAAAATATATTGTTGATGGTTTTCTCAATTTATTAGCTTCGCTAAATCGTAGATTTATTGAAGTAGAAATAATTACAGTTTACATGAATTACACAGAAATAACAGTACACTTTGTGCATGTTTATAAATAAGAACCAAAACAGTTATATGTTTGTCGTAACTGAGTGAACGAGCGTCTGTTCAGTTTGATTGTCTTAACGCGACTCTCGATGAGTGATGATTACTTGTTGTGCGTTAGCAATGTTTGATATATTAAATACATGCGCAAGCATGTAAAAAATAACAGCACTGTATGTATGTAAAAAAGAAAGAAATATAATTTAACGTAAATATATTAGTAGTACCTTTATGAGGTTTCAAATTCACGAGGCTGTCCGCCTCAGCCTCCTGGCGACCCTAGCGACATCTATGAGCAACTTTTGTAAGTACCGTCCCTCAACAGTACCCCTGGCGACATCTATGAGCAAGGTAAATCTATACAGTACCCCTGACGACATCTCTGAGCAACCTTTACAAGCACCATCTCTAAAACGACATCTATAAACTTTTTCAAAAGTGCTACCTTTTACTATTAAACAAAAGTATTTATTAATTCAAAACCACATGTAATCAAGATCGCCCTGTTTATGTGTTATACTTGTATAATAAACGAATAAGTGAATAATTTCTGTCTTATTAACATTTCATATGTGCGTATATCTATGTATGTATGTATGTACTGTTATACTTAAAAATCAAGGAAAAATGAAAGAAGTTGTAATAAGAGAACTATCTCTTTCTTATTAATATTTTATATGTATGTGCGTACGTAATACGTATGCATGTGCCTGCTACTACACACAATCAATAATTTTTTGATACAAAAATTATCTGTGTTTTATTGATATGTATACGTATATGTATGTATATACACATAAAATACAGTATAGAGTTGAAAACTTTAGTTTGATAGATAGTAAAAATTTATTTAAATTTTAACATACTGAATTTTTGTTTATAAAAGGAATATGGCATATAAATAAAAAGCGAAAATTTTTATTAAAATTTATTAGTGTTAAACATTTTTCGAACATAATGATTATAACATGAAAAAATATAGATTTTTATAAAATTGTGTTGTACAATAAGCATATACATTATTAGTAAACATTAAACATATACATTATTATTATTATTATTATTAATAGTCTGAAAAGTATGATTCATATTCTAAAATTTCTTTTTCTTGTCCTTCGGTTAAGGATACTGCTGCTGCTTTTGGTCCAGTATAACTTATTTTAAATTGTTGTAATAAATCCAATATTTGTTCCAACAAATTATATTTCGGAAACATAAAAGTTTCAACATTTATTTCTAAATCGTTTACACAAAAATCAAAATTTCGTTTATTTTGTTTAAATTGATATAATTTTATGCAAATATTTGTTTTATATAATAAAAAATTAAAACTTCTTATGTGCAATAAAAATTATTATTATGACCTTACACATATATAAATCCAGTAGACCTTGAATAAATTCTTCTTCTTTAATATAAATGCAGATTAGCCCCAGGCGGTGCAAACAACCTACATATTTTTATTAGTGCAACATTGTATTGTAAGTGGAACTGGTATTAATTATTTAAGCAAATTTATTAAACACAGTAAATTTTTATTTATAAAGGATAAGTAAAAACTAATATTCTTAATAAAATTTTATTATTAGAAATTATTGTTAACAATCTGATTCATAATATATTAAGCATATACATTATTAATAATAATCTGATTCCTAAATATAATTTAAAAAAATTTATATAAAAATATCAGATATACTCGTATGTATGTGTGTAACATATGTGCGTGTATGTGTAACTGAGCAACTAATAAAATTATCTTAATGTATAAAAAATTTAGTACACTTTTGTTATTATAAAATCAATTTCACATACAAATTTAAGTAGAATTGACCGGAGTAATTGTGAATGGCTTTTTATGAATTGAAATAAAAGCATTAAGTTTTTTTTTTTTTATTTTATATACCATATTATGGTTGATTTATTTTTAATTCTATACTATCCAGGATGCACCACACAAATTTTGAGCAAATTCGTATGAGAAACAAAAATTTTATAAGCCATTCACATTTCCCCGGCACGGCTTTGCAAATCTTATGAATTTTGGGGTAAAAGTGAATGCCATCAGAAAAATTATTTAAAATTCATTACAAAAGAAGTGAGGTACATCAGAATAAAGCCCAACTCAAATTCTTCACATTTACTCCACTTTGAAAATTTTTTATCATTAATGCAAGTTACCCATACCTCAAATTTGGACAAAAAATCAAGGTTAAATAAAAATAACAAAAATTGTAGGAACAAATTTATTGCAAGCTAAAAATGATATTTTGATGATATTTTGTCATTTTATCATATAAAAATCAAAACATTACATGATTTTCACACAAAAACAAGGAAAATGAGATTATTTCAAGGAAATACATTTAGCTTACATGAATAAAAACAACAATCTATTAGACCTAATATTTTAAATAAAAAAAACAATGGTTTCGTATTAATCCTACGACACCTACAGAACCATTAAAAACAAGTAATTTTTCTGTTTTTTTTTTTTTTTTTTTTTTCTGCACAAAAATTCTGTTTTTGTATTGTTTGTACAACGGAAACTTGCACAATAATGTCACAATCATCTTCATCAACATTTTCAACGCTGAAAAGAACACTACTGAAATTTTTGACCGAATGGGGGCATTTGTGAATTACGTTCGCAATTACCCCATAATTTAAAAATCATGGAGTAATTGCGAATTGGTAATAAATTGTTTAATTTCTTTAGCAACTAATAAGGAACCCTCTCAGGTATTAGATCACTTCGTTAGAAGTACTTTTAGCCATTTCTTACCTTTTATAAAAAGAAAATGTATTAAAAAAATTTTTGGAGGGTTAATCGAAGTAAGGTACACATAATTTTGCAAGGGTTTTTTAAAATAGAAAGAAAAGTACTAATGTTTGAAGCATTGTTATCAAATTTTAATAGCGTATTAAAAAAGGACAGAAAAACATACTGACAGTTGATTTTTAAAAATATTAATGTTATTTTAGAAATTATAGGCGCTGTTTACAATTACCCCATTTCACAATTACCCCGATCAACCCTATACCTTATTGTTATAAAATACAATGTTAGAAATAATTCAAAATTTAGATATTTTTATACATATCTTACAAAAAACTATCTAAAACTAAACAACTAATAAATACTTACATATAGTTTAACGTAGTATGTATCCATTGTTATTAAATATATTAAGAATTTCATAATGTACAGTACGTTCAATTTAAACTTAAGCCTAAATAAATAAAAAATTTAAATGCTTTTAGTAGGAATCATTGGCAGTTACTGTGGTTACAGGCTTAAGTTTAAATTGAATGGACTGTAGATATAATTTGTATATACTTTACAAAATACGTATGTAACTGAACGATTAATAAAATTATTCTCACGCATAAAAAATTTAGTGTAGTTTACTGTTATAAAATTATTTTCATATATACCCTACTCTATTCTTATAAAATATATTGTAGAAGCAGTTCAAAATTTTAAATATTTTTAAATATACTTTACAAAAAATATACATAACTAAGCAATTAAAAACTTACATTTCTAAAATTTGTCGATAAATATAAACGCAATAAATATTTTTGCAGTACAGAAATATTCAAAAACTGCATAAAAACTATATATTTTAGAAATTGTACCCTAAAATTATATTATTGTTTAAGACAACTCATCCAAAAATATTTAAAATTACATTGTAAATTTATTCAATTTTAAACGATTTTGAAGGAAACCACCACATTATTCAAAAAGTACATAACACATTTTTAGAAATAAAAAAAAAATTATTTTAAAATTATAATTAAAACTTTTGTGTTCTAAAAAGAAAAAATTAACCAAATATATAAAAATTTAACAAAAATATTTAAATTCAATTGTTGCAGTAATTAAATGTCACAAATAAACATAAGTAAAAAAATAACTACACAAGATTACTTTGTAAAATATGTATATCTTTTAAAATCACTCCTTTCACTTCTACAGTAAACTAAATGATGATTTAGTTTACCAAAATTCACTATCTGATTACTATATCACTAATATACTATACGGCCAAATACGGCCAACCACGCGATATCGCGTGACAAATACAGGGTGGCCCAAAATGACCGAAGGGGTTTGAATTCCTTATAACTTTCTTATTATAATTTTATTTTTTTTTTCTGTATTTGTAAAGAAGACTTGGGGGATTTAAAATAGAACAATACACAATTGAACAACGTGCCAAAATCGTTGAACTTTGTTTCTCAAATCAACGATCCATTGTTTTGACTCAGCGTGCATATCGTCGTTATGTTAACGTGCGGGTTGGACCCTCAGAGTCAACGATAAACCGTCTGGTTGAAATTTTCGAGAACAAGGGGCAGTAAGGAATCTTCTTGGTGCCGGTAGACGACGAACGGTGGACACGGATGGCAATATTGAACGGGTACAGGAGAATATTCGGGAAAATTGAGAAACATCAACCAGGAGACGCTCGACACAACTTGGCCTTTCAAAAGGGTCGCTGCAGAGAATTTTGCATACAATAAGAATGTTTCCATACAAAATTCAGCTTAACCGATAGATTACCAGCAACGACTTGATTATGCAATTTATTTACGTCAAAAAAGCAGAAGAAAATCATAATTTTATTCATAATTATGAGCGACGAAGGATAATTGGCCCATATTTTTTTGAAAGCGAACACGGTGTCGCCGTTTCCATCACTGGTGCTAGATATCAGACAATGCTGGAAAATTTTTTAAGGCCAGCTGTGGAAAACCATCCGCAAGTATGGTTCCAATAGGATGAAGCCACAGCGCACACTGCGAGGGACACAATGGCTCTTTTACGCGACATCTTTAGTGAACGAATTACATATTTCCTGTACAAGCAATTTTAATTGGCTTCCGCGGCGTCGGATTTAACCGCTCCAGACTGTTTCCTTTGGGGGTTATTTGAAAGGAAAAGTCTATATTAATAAGCCTCGAACCATACAGCAATTAAAAAATAATATACGCGATGAAATCAACAACATAACACCTGAAATTTTGCGAAAGGTTATGGAAAATATTTTGGAAAGAGCACGAATATGCAAAGCAGAAAATGGCCACCATTTGCGAGATATAATTTTTCATAATTAAATTAAAAATATTCTCCATTAATGTACTGTATTTAAAATAAAAAAAATTTAATAATTATGTCTTAAATAAGAAGTTATAATGAACTCAAACCCCTTCGGTCATTTTGGGCCACCCTGTATAAGAAACTACTTATTTAATGTAAAATATTTGGCCATCTCACAAAGTCTATATTTTTAGCATAGCAATCGTACACCTTAAAATTTGGTAAATATTTTTATTTGTTCCGAAAATGAATTACTCTTTTTTTAAATTTTGAAGTACACACACCGGCAGAATTAGCAGAACATACAAAAAATCTGTAAAAATCAA